>JALKAD010001413.1:0-20514 GCA_024500015.1 Ulva compressa | reverse complement strand
CGAAGCCGAGGTCCCAGGAGGGCCTGACTACGTATACGCGCAGGCCGTGAAGCCTAAGCACCCACGGCCACGGGTCCGTCGACGTCCGGACTGTAGGAATCTCTTCGGACAAACCTTCCCCTCGGCGCGCATGCATCGTGTACTTCCGTGCGTGATATCATGAGACGTGATCATTTGTGTTGACGTGCTGCAATGCAGTAGGCCTTCTCGACATGGTTGGCTACTAGTATTTCGTGTCTGCCCAGCGAGCGCTGTGTGCATGCAGCGCTGCGCAGCGTGCGAGTTCACTGGTGAGAACAGGTAGTCACATTGGCCACCTGTGCGATGCACTCTTTTCAACGCAAGCGAGTTGAAGGGTCTTTTGTAGTCATGAAATTTTCTGGGGTTTCCAGCTGCAGGCCATACTATAGTATGTGTATACATATATACACGCGTGCAGTAGTCTTTTGTTGGTCCTACAGATGTACAGATCTGCGCGGCTGATCATACCATATGCATGATCATCATATTTGACGCAGTTAACGAAATAGAAGAAGAGAAACGGGTGTCACGCCAGACCCAATCGGGCATGGGCCACAGCGCGCAGCACCTCTACAGAGAGGGGCGGACAGGAAGGAGGACTGAGTTTCAGAGAGCACAGATGAGTCTCGATAGGACTCGGAGACGGGGGGCCGCGGGGTAGCTATAGGCTGGAACGTTAACAGGGTCACACATGACCCAAGCCCGCATACGAGACCACGGCGGCATTCGCATGCTGCGCGTGTCAGGGGAGCCATCATGCCACCCACGTGCACGCTCTGCGAGACACAGTGAGGCACGCCGAGCGCATACACAGCAGGGCACAAGTGTTGGGTTCGTCGGAGACAGGCACCCGCGAGCGCTGAGAAGGGGTCAAGGAGGAAGGGCACTGCCGTCACCGCCGCGACATGCTCCAGCAGGAGGCCTTCCGGCAATGCCGCGAGAATATAAACAAACCAGAAGGGAGGGGGGCGCATGCCCCCGGGGACGCATGCGCTTCACATATGCATGCATGGGCGCTGGCGGCCTAGGTTGTAGATGCCAACGGTAGTGACGGGGCTGGGGGTGCACGTGGCAGTATATAAAAGGGGCGGTATATGTATGGTCAGCCATCAGTGCGCTTCGGGCCAGGCCCCAAACCAGTTGCACACGCGTTCGATGGCGCACACAGTACATACACACTCTGGAGCCGATGCATCCATTGTGGACGAAGCCCTTCTAAAGGAGTTCAGCACAACCAGAGTGCACAGAAGACCAAACGAAAACCCCCTTTATTGCAGAGTGGGGGCCCTGCCGCAGGCCGCGTATCAGCATAGTTCTAGAGCGGGGCGGCCCCCAGTCATTAGCAACATAAGAGCATCAGACCGGCGAGCACAAGCCTGAGAGCGGTGAAACGTCAGCCGCGATAGGGCTTTAACTAGAGGTGAAAATAGCCATGGTCCGACAAGATGGCCTTCCCAGCCAGGTTGGAACGGACCTCCCCGCGGATCGCCTGTCCGCACGAGCGTGCCAGCTGGTGTTACACACTGATTGATCTAGGACCCATGCAGCGCCGAGGCAACAGACCAGTCAACATGCAAACAGACAAACCATTACATGCCCCAAGCCACTCTCCGTACGAGCAAATGCCAGAACGGACTAGCGCCGGCACGAAAGCAAACACACACACACACACACACACACACACACACACACACACACACACACACACACACACACACACACACACACACACACACACACACACACACACACACACACAGACAAACGACGCAGGAAGCAAGGGCAGCACCACGCAATATTGTACAGTCCACGCGCACGCCAAACACAGCATGCACCGGGCCCACCAGCGGGCGCCGATTCGACCCCAGCAGTATAGACGGGCGCGCAGCCACGCGCTACGTAGTGTATACAGCCACCTCAGAGGCCGCGAGGCACCAGTCTCAGGGGCCGCAGCCGCAGCCAACGTCGCGGTACGAGCCGTGTCCGGGAAGGGGCTGAGGAGAAGTGGCGGGGGTGCGCGGGGAGGAGGGAAGAGGGAGGAGGAGGGACGGCTGGGGGGGGGGGGGGGGGGAAGGTGAAGCCGGCTGGGCGCGATGTGCGGCGGGTGGGGGGTGGGGTGGGGGGGGGGGAGGAAGGAGGGGAGGGGGTGGGGCAGGTCACGGTGCCAGCTCACACGCGATGACACGTCAGCGCCGGTAGGCCGTCAGTGGGGACAGGAATGCCCGCCCGACCAGTCTAGCGCGGAGGGGCGCGGCCGCGTGCCAGCTGGTGTAGTCGTATCATGCCACATGGCGTTGTGCCAGTCGCGCCAGTGCATGCGCGCCATATGTGATCAGAGAGGAGCACAGAGGGCGCGCAGATTCGAAAGCATGAAACTTCAGGTTGACGTCGCTGGATCTGTGTCCCAAATACTTGGACCTCACTATTAAAACTCCATATGGCGTGGATTGCTGTGTGGTTTGCAGTGCTGCCCGGCGTGCGCCTGCAACGTCAACTCGTCGGACGGGGCCGCCTGCTCCTTTTGGGCTGGGGCATGAGCGGTAACACGGAGAGCGAATTCGAAGCGGCCTGGCAGCTAAGCCAGTCCGGATCATAAGGGTAACGAGCTGCATGCTGCGCGCGCAGCTAGCCAAAGAGGCGTCACCCTTCAAGTTGCGAGCTGCGCTCATGGCCATTGGTCGTCGTTGGGCAGGCTAGCATAGGGGGCAGTGGCACCGCATTTGCTGCCGTAGCATCACGTCCGCGCCTATGCAGCATGCCATCATGATGTTGTGGGGCCCGGGTTTCCTATGTGTCGGCACTCTATGAAAAGCATGATTCTCAACATGATGCCTGGTACCACGCGACGTGACGTCACGCGCTGACACACTCCATGCGTGGGTGCAGTGGTGGTGGGGTGTTACACGGAGATGAACGCAAGAGCCCGGCAGCGAGGGCAACAGCAGGAAAGCAGACAGCCAAAACCCCCTCGAAAGCAGACAACAACAACAAGCAGCAACTGTCTCGGGTGAAAAGCCACAACGAACCAACTCAGCCGACACAACCACACCCACGCATCCACACACACGCACACTCCCGCACCCCACCACCACGACCCCTCGCCACAGCCTCACACAGCAACCACCCGCCACACTACGTACTACCGCCCACCCCGGCAGACCCGGCCGCCACCGACCCCCCAACAGCAGCACCCCCACTACAGCCGGCCCCAGTCAAACACTCCATCACCGCCCGTGAGAGCCCGGGGGCTGACGCCCCCACACAGCAGGGCGTACCAGCACGCCCCCTCCGGCTGCCCGGCAGGAGCCTGAGGGCGGGACGCGCAGGGCACGAGCGGCGTCGCAGCGCTCTCCCCGCGCCAGCCCACGCGGAGGCAGGGCGGGCCAGCACTACAAGACGCGGGGCCAGCCTGCGCCGCCGCAACCACGGCCCCCGGCCCATCAAGGCGGCCAGCGGCCGCCTACAGCACGTCCGACGGGACAGCGTGGCCAGGCACCACCGCCCGGCCCGCCAGCCGCATGCGTAGCGGAGCCGCAGCGAGGACCTGGCGCGTCACCCCACGGCACAGAGTGGTGGAGAGCTCGCACATGGCATTCTGCAAGAACGCTCGCCTGGACACGGCCCCTGAAGCCGCAGCGAAGTCAGCGATCTTGTTCAGAAAGGCAAACGCACCCGTGCCCACACGGCCAAACGTCTCATGCGACAGGGACACAAAGCGGCACGCGCCCGTGCCGGAGCGGCCGTACTTGTCGCGCTTCCTGTTGTCCATCAGCTGGGCGGCAGCGCCTGGCGTGTTTGCCGCGGCGACGACCCGGGAGGGGGCCACCGAACAGGTCACGCACACATCGGCCACGATGGTATCGCAGGGCAACATCACAAGCAGATCACCCCGTTCCGGGTCGCGCTGCGAGCGGGGGGGCAGCGGCCGGGCGCAAGCCGCGGCCGAGCGGCCCCGGCGACCCTCGGGCAGGCGCTGCGGCGGACCAGTGGCCGCCGGGCCCACCTGCGGCAGGGGCTCACACCGCACCGAGCACTGGCCGGCCGGGGCGGCCGCCGTGACGTCCGCGGCAGCGTCAGCGGCAGCCGCCGCGCTGGGCTCCCGCGCGCCACTGTGACCGACGGCCTCCTCGCTGGGGACGTCGACGTCCATGGCGTCGGCCTCGTCGGCCGCGGCGGCCGGGACCTCGGTCGAGGCAACGACTGCTGAGATGGCAGCTGCGGCGAGCGCGGCCGCAGCGGCTGCACCCTCTGAGGTGCCGGCGGCCGTGGCGGCGTCGCCGGGCGGTGCAGGGGTGTTCGCCGGTCCAGAGGGGCGCAAGGGGGCAGGCGGGGAACGTGCCAGCGTCTGGGTGCCATATGGGGTTGAAGGCACGGCCGAGACGCTGGGGGGCGGGGTGGGTGGAGTGAGCGCACCAGCGGCAGCACAGCTGGCAGACTCACAGGTGGGGCCGGCTGGCTGCGCGGGCTGCCAGGACCTTCCTCAGCCGCCCACGACGCTTGCGCCTCACGCAGCAGCGCGGCTGAGTGTGGCCACCTGCGCCGATGGTATGCCCCGGGGTGGACATGTGCTGGGCAGCCATGCTGGGGCAGGGAGAGGCAGCAACGGCGGCGCCGCGCAGCAAGGAAGGCAGCATGTCCTGTGTCTGGGTCTCCGCCATATGGGGTTGAAGGCACGGCCGAGACGCTGGGGGGCGGGGTGGGTGGAGTGAGCGCACCAGCGGCAGCACAGCTGGCAGACTCACAGGTGGGGCCGGTTGGCTGCGCGGGCTGCCGCGCGCCCGGCACATCCGGGTACTGCGCGAGGCTCTTGATGTTGGGCTCAAGAGACGTGGGGATGCCCGCCCGCATGGTGAAGCGGCGCCATGCCTGCGTGATTGCATCATGGCGGGCAACCACCGTGCGCCACACCGCATTGCACACGAGGGCATGCGAACCATCAGCAGGCGATGCCCGGCCGCACACGAAGTCGCCGTTCGGCTCCTGGCCGGTGAACAACGCCTCACCCAGGCGCAAGCACACATTCACGCGGAACTCTGTAGCAGTCAGTTCAGTCGCACCGGGTCTGGCTTTCAGGAAAGCCGAGGCCATCGAGCCTGCGCAACTGTGCAGGCGCGCCTTGCTGGTCAGGCTCTGTTCGCGCGTCGCTGACGATGGGAGTTGTGCATGACAAGCCATTTCACCTGGGGGGACAGTGGCAGTGCGGTCAGCTTCGCGATCTGCGCGCGAGTAGCCGCGCAGCGGCGGGAGACATGCGCGGCGATGAACCCATCGCTACCCAGCGGGGTGCCGCACACCACGATGCCATCTGGGGCGATGTGCGCACCGAGCAAGGCGGCGACATGCGCAGCTGCGTCCGTGTCCTTGCAGTAGACGCTAGTCTTCTGCGGCTGGCAGGGGTGCCTACCCATGATCAGTGCTGCCCCGGCAGCGACATCTTGCGGCCTTCCTTGCAGATACGTGTCATCGTGGCAAGCTGTGACCAGCGCTCCGCCGCTAACCTCGCTCGCTGCGCGCAGAGTCGGCTGGTACGTCAGGTTGAAGAGGAACGGCCCCATCGTGTCGCCCTGCCGCACGCCGGTCTCGCTCCACAGCAGTTCATGTGCGCCGTCCGGGCGCCGCAGAAGCAGCGCCGATGCCTGCTGGTATGACATCCGCACGAAGGGCAAGAGACCTGGGGCGTGCTGTGCGACGGCGGCGGCAGGTGGTGGTGGGGTGCGGGAGTGCGCGTGTGTGTGGATGCGTGGGTGAGGTTGTGTCGGCTGTGTCGGTTCGTTGTGGATTTTCACCTGAGACAGTTGCTGATTGTTGCTGTTGTCTGCCTTCAGGGGTTTTGGCCGTCTGCTTTCTTGCTGTTGCTCTCGCTGCGGGGCTCTTGCGTTCATCTCCGTGTAACACACTCCATGCAAACAAATTTGTTGTTGATTGCTTGTTTTTGTTGTTTTGTTTCCTGCTGTTTTCCTGCTGAGGCCTCGATCTATCACAATTTAACACACTCCATGCAAACAAATTGTATTGCTCCTCATAATCATGATGATGATCAGGCTGCCAGCCTGTCATGCCAAGCAGAGCAGCTAGCTGCAAAGAGAACTCACAGGGAGCATGAGGTGCAGGCAGCAGCTCATCCTCACTGGCATTCATCTTCCCATCCTGCACAAATGTGTTGGAAGTTGCAGCTTGGAAGTGAGTAGGCCAGGTCTTGGTGCACGTGGTGCATGCTGACAGGCTCTGGTGCATGCACGCCATGCACTGCTCACCACGACTAACCACAGTCACCCCCGGGCCCAGTGCACCCCCAAATTGCAACCAGCCTGCCTGATTCTGGTACGATTACCCATACTCGCATTCTGCACATGACATCGCATATGTACTAGGTGTTTCACAGGCTCTGACCTGTAATCAAGGGTCATGATCACTGACAGGTTTACAACAATATTGAAGCGACTGCCAGTGGCCATTGGTGAGCTCAAAAGCACTCAGCGGGCGTAGCTGTAGCTATAGGTGTTTGGCCTGAGAATCTCTGCAAATCTCTCGAGCTCGGCGTATGTATTCCACAGCACATGCGTAAGATTTCGGTTGCCATCATGCAGGGTCGCGTCATGTACAACCACGTGGTTGTACTCGTAGCCACGGTGGCATGACAGCTGTAGACAGCCGGCTCTGGTGCACGTTGTGGTCAGAGACCTCGTAGCTCCGGTGCAGGCTGCTGGATCGACTATGCCCGGCACTTGTGTTACATCACTTGTGTTACACCGACGCATACAGTACTCGTACTGTTCCTCGACGAATTCTACTTCTGACTCTAAATCTGCGGATTCATACTGTGCCCAAGGTCGTGCCCAAGGTTTCTCACGTCGTCACGGTGCACATTCCTATTCAGGTGCCCTCCCGCTGAAAAGTAGCTCTAGACAGCTGAATGTGGAGCATGCCCAGTGTTGCCTGCATGCACGTTTGTCTTTAGTCCTAGATTTGCCGAACGTCTGCGACATGTGTAAAACAAAATGACGTCCGGTGTGCGTTTCTGCAGAGGGCTTTCGATTCTGAAAATACATTATGCGATGTGCTCCTGGCGGACATTATGCGATACGAATTAGCGCGCCCTCCGAGAGGTCGACAGGATGCGAATTCGAAAGCCAACATGGGTGCGAGCAAGGAGTCACCCCTCGCCACTCCCGATCTGGAGCTCCGTGGATGGGTAGCACGGCGCCATCCATGGCGGTAATGGCCGTCACCTGCGACTGTCGTGTATAAAGGCAGCTCCTGGCAGCAGTCTACATCAACCTCATTCTGCAATCCAACCTCTTTCGTCTGCTTGCAAGCCTTCAAGACCTCATCAGCTGCCGTTGCAAAAACCCTCTCAACCACGACCAAGACAACATGTGCGCCATCAGCTCTCGTCTCACCTGTATGTCGCACCTTGACCAAGACTTCCCGACGAATCATGGAAGAATTGCATATATATACAGACAGTACCCATTTGCGAGTCTGTGGTGCAGTAAGCACAGGTGTATAGACAACGTTGTGTGCACGATACAGATTTTGCAAGGTACTGAACACAGCCAGCAGTACTAGTAGCTGCATCCAATGCAGCATCTAACAACACTTGTAGCCACTCCCAGTCCCTAACGAGGTCGTACCAAGCTTAGCCGTTACCCCCTCACCACAGCAGTCCACTTCAGAAAGCCTGCTCGTGCAGTATCACTCAGCCAACCACTGTTACATGTACATGCCATGTGCAGGATTTACGCTGCAGCAACCGTCGGCCTCATGGTGGCTTCCGCCGCAATGATGCCCGAGCCCTCGAGCGCTGCCCTGGTCTCCTCTTCCACTGCTGCGCGCCGCGAGCTTCTGAGCAAGGACGACAGCACGGGGGATGATGGCAAGGGCGGCAATGAGGGGGACGAGGGGGATGAGGGCAACGAGGGCAACGAGGGTGATGAGGGCAATGAGGGCAATGAGGGCCTGGACAGGTTCATGCGCAACGAAGCCAATGAGGGCAACGAAGGCGACGAGGGTAACGAAGGCAATGAGGGGAACGAGGGAGATGAGGGTGATGAGGGGAACGAGGGTGACGAGGGCAATGAGGGTGACGAGGGCAACGAGGGCGATGAGGGCAACGAAGGGAATGAGGGCGACGAGGGGAATGAGGGCGATGAGGGGGGCCAGGTGACGTCCACATCAGGCTCCACCCGCTCAGTCGTTGCTTGCAACAGCCAGGCTTCCGCCTCCACATTCTCCACATTCAACAACGCCCATGCCAACGCCGTGTCCCGCGTCTTCACTGAATTCTGCCGCGATGACTTTGATGGCCGCGTCGCCGTCGCTGCCAATGCCGCATTCGACTCAGGCGTGGCCATTGCTGCGGCCCTTGCCGAGTCCCAGGCCGCCTGCGTGTCCGCTGGCAATGCCTTTGGCTGCTCCTCCGCCTCCGCCACCGCTTCGGCCTGGGCGTCCGCCACCGCTGAGGCACACGCCACCGCCGTGGCTGCGTCGGCAGAGGAGTGCGACTGCCTTGCCAGCGCCCAGGCGCTGTCTGTCGGCACAGCATCCACCTTCATCGAGCTCATCGCCGATGCATTCGCCCGCGCCGAGGTGTCTGCGTGCGTGGAGGGCGACGCCACCGCCTTTGCGTCCGCCTACGCCAGCTGCTCTGCGGTCGCCTACGCCACCGTGTGGACCAAGGCCATCGCTGAGGCGTTCCTGGAGGGCGACTGCTACACCACCGAAGTCGCCACCCGCATCCTGGCGGAGACCACTGGCGAGTTTGGCGTCATCGAGGGCTGCGAGCGCGACGACTTCTCCTTTGGCGACGCCTTTGGCTCCACCGACGGCTCCACCGCTGAGGGCGTACGCTCCTGCTGCTCTGCTGTGCGGGCCGTGACCCTGATTTCAGCAGTTCCGTGATCCGAGATGTAGATTCATCCATGTCTTAAGCAATCGTTGACTGGTCAGGACTGGCAGGTAGTGTGAGCCTGCTTGCCAGCTGTGTTTTTGCTGTGACATTTCCACGGGCTCAGCATCTCCAGTATGATCCTACTACCACTGGCACTCATTGTTTGATGCCTTACAATCCGGCTGCAATGGGCTGCAACTGCTTGCATAGCCCATCTGCGCTCCGCGCTGAACTGCGCATCTGTGCGTGTAGCAGGCCAACGACAACTAGAGAACAGGCGGGACAGGCCAACAGCGGCTAGCCGCAGGCATGCCTGCCGGCCGCTCAAGACCGGAGGTTGATGCTTGGAGGGACGTCCCGTTCCAGCCACTTTGACGCTGACGGCGCACCCGGCTCACTGCTATGCCAGAAATAATGGGAATGAATTCCGTTTGTCCTTTTGATGATTTCTGCCATCTTTTGCTGAAGCGCTGCTGCTTCATGGCGATTCCTGAACGTAAATTATGATGAAAATATATCAGTGATTTTCAACAGAACGGGTGTAACGCTGTTCGCTGCTTAATTCTGCTGCCTGCGAGTGATTGCATGATTATGGATACAGTTCACACCGCCTCCTTTGCTGCCTGGCCATCATGATGGCAGCCTATTCCATACATCAGTGACATCACAGTGTAACAAACAGCATTATCTGATGATGCCTCACTTCCTGTACACTGTGTTACACTGTGATACATCTAGTTATGGTCATACGACTGCAGTGTTGAGTAAACACCGGTGCCCGGAGGCACGGGGAGCCCAGAGGCTCCACCCCTTGAGGAGCTGCACTACTGCCCAGAACCGCTAAGAGAGAGGCCATGGGCCCGATCCGTTGGGGGGTCACAGGAAGAATGCTCCAGCAGCCCACACGCGGAGAAGCCTCGCAGAGCACTTGGAATCCTCTGGATCCTCTACACCTGCACAACAGAATGGGCCCGTGCGGGCGGGATCTTAGCTGAAAGGTGCGAAGCACTAGCAACGAACACCCACTCTGCGTGGCGAGCTGCTGCTCGCACCAGCCTAAAAACAACCAATCTCTTCACAGCCTCCGGCCCGCAGGAGTGCTGCAGACCCCTGTAGACACCGTAGCCAAGAGTCCTTCGGTCCACCGTCGCGAATCCCACCATGAGTGAGATTACATTCCACGTAATCCACCGAATCAGCAGCGCCGAGGCAGCAGAGCAGTCAACAGGCAAACAGACAAACCACAACAAGCCCCACGGCCACTAGCCGCACTGCCTGTACACTGTGTGCAGAGGTTGCGGAGCTAGCTGGTCTGCGTCTGTTCGCACGATGGCGCTTTAAGGCGGTAATAGCTAAGCGCCATTCTGTAGGCGCCATTCTAAGCGCCACTTTAAGCCACTGTGTTTACCAGCATGATCCACTCGAAGCTCCGACAGAAACAGCAGCGCACACACACTCGCACACTCACACACATGAACTGGTGCATAAATTTGTTGGAGCCCATATGGGCATGTGCATGGAGCGCCATGCATGTGGATGGGCCGAGGGCAGCACACACTCCGCATCAGCGCATGATATTGGCGCAGTGCCGCTGTGAAAGTCGGTCTCAGCGGCCATCCAGGCGGCCACCACCACATGGATATATGTACAGCTCCAGCAGGCGCACTTCGCAGCGGCACGGCCACCAGGCGCTGCTCCGCGGCCTACACACGAAACCTTTGAAGAGAGTATATGGAAAGGACCTGGGGCGAGGATGTGGCTGTACTGCAGCGGCGGCTGCGGGGGTTGGGCTGCGTGCCACCGCAGTGCGTGGGAGGCTGAGCTAGCTATAGCTATAGGCGGCAGTGCAGCCCAGTTGTGGGTGGGGAGGATGTAGGTACTGGTCATTGCGCAGGCGGAAGGAATGGGGGGCAAGGGCACAATTGTGCCAAGGCGTCTTAAGCCTTTCAATAAGCATGATCAGATTATCATCTCCGCTGCATGCAAGTCCACTACTTCAGCATCTCCGGCACATCATCATTAGGAACAGCGCTAGGCCCGGTGGAATGTGGCAATTCTGGTAGATAGTCACTCTACCACGAATCCCATGTACATCGCGATGTACATGGGATTCGTGGTAGAGTGACTATGTACCAGAATTGCCACATGGAACCGCCTTTCCAGTCAGCAGGTCTCTAGAAGCAGCGGGGGGCTACGCGCGTGCCTGCCACTGGCGCGCCCTCCATGTAAACAGGTATGTGTAGACCTGTGATTTTGCAACATGCAGTCTCAGCACGCAGCACGCAGAACGCATCACACAGCACACTACACAAAGCAGGGCGAACGGTATGTACATGTGGCACGCACCACCCAGCTGGATGCAGCATGCGACACCCAGCACGTACTTTACATCACCCAGCACGCAGTACACGGCACGCGGCGCACAGCAGCAATCGTGCTGGCCCGGTGTAAACGTGGTATCCACCTAGCTGTGGACATGGTGCGGTCATGACCACTGGCAGGCGTGCGGCTCTGCGTTTCAAATGCTTGTCTACTAGTTGGTGCTCCTCAGCTGCTGCAGCGCGCTACTCATGCGGCGATGACCACTGTCTGTTCTACATGCTTGGCCTGCTTCGCGAAGAAGAGCTCCCGGTCAAAAGTTGGAAGGTCAGTCTGACATTGTGCTGTGCCATGCTGTAAATGTGCTGTGCCTGTGCCTGACCTGTGATTCCGCATGGGGTGCGATGGCTTGCATGTCACTGAACTTGAGCTGCAATGCATACAGCGCATTTGTGGGTACAGAGGTACGTGTGAGCTTGCTATGCTGTGTGCTATATCAGTTTGGCGGGAATGGCGTAGGGAGCTCGAGCTAGGGGGGGTGGGGGGGTTGGGGGGGGGGGGGGGGGGGGGGGGTGCACTGCGTTCCATGGCTCGAGGGCTCCGGAGATACACCATGCTGTAGCAGTAGAGATGCCCATGCTTCAGCAGATTCGCATGCTGACAGATGTACATGTGCATCATTGGCGTGGTTGCAACCATGGTTGCGGTGGTGGCGTGCGCAGGTGTGTGGGTGCAGTGATCGGCGAGCACTTTTGGCCGAATTAGCAACATTGTGCTACCTGGATCAGGTCAAAACAATTTCAAGTAGTTTTCATTTGCTACTTTGGCCCGCCGCATGCAATATTTTTTTCCGTTGTGCATGTAACCCGGAAGCCTGGTCGTCCGATCCCAGCGCAACCTCCTCTGACAGCCCAGAGGAGCCACCATCGATCATGACCACTGCCTCATTCGGGTTGATGCTTACTGTGTGATCTATAGGCTCAGGGGCTACGGTCGCGCTCGACGAGCTAGCTACGGCGTGCTCTTTGTTCTTACTACCTAATGGTCTGCCTGCCTGACGCTTTACGGGGGACGAGAATGACAAAGTCTTATTTCCGAAAAGACTTCTATATACTCCTTTACGCACGGTCAGCTGCTTTTTGTTTGTCGCACTCGCAGCTGGATCACTGACAGCCTCCAAGGCCTTGCCTGAGGTGGATGCCATGCCTATAGCTACACCTGCAAAGTAACGCCTCCGGCGTCGCTCTCAAAGCTCCAAAGATTGTGCTTCAGATGGCCGCTACGTCGGATTTGCAGTTGCAAACGTTTGCCACAAGATGCCTTTCGGGGTAGTTTCCAGTGGCAGAATTTTGCTATTTGGGCCCCCAAAAAAACTATTTATTCTGTTACCGCCAATATAAAAACTATTGATTTGTAGCAGATCTGCTACTTTTAGCAGTCTCGCCGATCACTGTGCGGGTGTAGGTGTGTGTGGGTGTTGCAATGTGATAGATGAACGCCACAGCGGTTCCAAGGGAAACAAGGGAGGCAACAAAACAAGACCAACGGTAACAAAACAAACAAACAATAAGAAGCAGCACATGTACACGCGCAGCCACCGTCCGCACCAGCACGATACACATCCATCGCCGATAGAAACAGCAGCGCACACATGTACACGCGCAGACACGCACAGCACCGCACAAAGCGAGCGCGACACCATGGCCACGCAGTCTATGCGCGCGCAACGCACAGGCACCAAGTGCCGGGGACCACGGTGCACAGCCGGCGCCAAGCCAACCTCAGCTTGCTACGCTTTGTGCTACCTGTCAGCTTGGTCATTGGCCGGGAACGATATAGGGAGCTAGGAAGGAGGGGGTGAAGGCAGGGTGAGGGGCTGCATTGCCTGCCATTGCTCGAGGGGGATACGCCATATGCTTCAGCAGTACTAGTAGAGCTCTACATCGATGCACATGGTTCAGGAGTCTACTGCATCCGCATGCTGACACATTTACATCATGCAGAGTACATGCGAATGGTGAAGCATCGCAACACCGTGACTACGATTGCCACAAGTCTTGGTATATGTCACTATCGATAGATCTGACTTGACTGATCAACTTGTCAACAAATTTGTGCTCCACTCAATCTAAGATCAATGATTATGTGTATCGAGCGATACACGTCTTTATTGGTCGGATACATGAGATCAGGACGCATGGACAAGTACTTCAGCAAGCTCGCTCTGCTTGTCAGAACTTGCAAGGGTTAGAAGCCGTGATGCATGCTGCACATGTAAAGTGCCCCCCTTCCCGGACACCGCTGGTACGGCCGGGCTGGCTGTGGCGGCAGCCCCTGGAACCGGTGCCTCGCGGCCTCGGAGATGGCCGTGGCGCACGGCTGCGCGCCCGTGTAGACTGCTAGTGTGAAGTCGGCGCCCGCTACTGGGCCCTGACCATGCTGAATGTGTTTGGTGTGCGCGTGGACTGTGTGGTACTGCGCGGTGCTGCGCTCGGTTCCTGCGTTGTTTGGGTGTGTATGTGTGTGAGTGTGTGCATGCACATGTGTGTGTTTGCTTTCATGCCGGCGCAAGTTTGAACGAATTCGTTCTGGCATTTGCTCGTGCGGAGAGTAGCCTTGGTGCTTGCGGTGGGCTGTCTGTCTGTTTGCGTGTTGCCTGGTCTTTTGCCTCGGCGCTGCTGGGTCCTAGATCTATCACTGTGTAACACATGTAAAGTGCAGAATCAAAAGTCAAGAGAGTGGTCTTGCGGTCCGACAAGTTTACATGCTTCTGGCCCACTGCCCGCTGCAGCACGCATCCTCTCACACACATTTATCTCCAATCCTTCTCATTCATAGATTCTATCAGACACACTCCATAGTCCAGAATCGGCTGGACCATTCTGGGGTGTGGCCGGTCCTTGAAGGTCTCCAAAACAGGCATCAATTCTTACCGCCAGCACTGGGCAACGCTAAATCTGGGCAGCGGCCCAACCCCAGAAGCTTCTAACCCAGAAGCTTCTGAACTTGAGCATGTCGCCGGGCAGGCAAAACTCATGAGCGTATCTAAACAAGCCGACCACACACAACAGGTCTCCTTCCGCATCATGAAGATTGCTACCTGACCTCCTTGGATTGACCTCCTTCGCTAGGAGGCTGAGCGGCATGGATGCTTGATGGTGCACACAACTGCCTCTAAGCGTTCGCCTGCTGCACGGCACACAGCATACTGTCAGTCTCGGCTACATCGGAAGTTGTGCAGTCGTTTGCTGTGGCAACGATGTTACATATGCGCTCGCAAGTGATGCCGACGTTGGCAGGCAGGTGGTCGGCAACACTGGCCTCCTACCCGGTCTGAGAATGTTTGGGTAGTACATATCAGTTCACATGTGGACTATACAGCTCCGGTAGCAATCTGGGAGCAAACTGTGCCGCCGTGCGTCAGCAATTCGAATGCAATGAACTCAGCACATCTTCCTCATGTTCAGCAGCGTGGCAGGGAACGACCGCTCTCACTTCGCAGATTCGCAGATGGAGGAGCATGGTGGGGGGAGTGGGGAGTGCGTACCCCCTCGGCGGTGGAGCCGCTGGTGGAGCCGGACGCATCACCAAAGGAGAAGTCGTCGCGCTCGCAGCCCTCGATGACTCCAAAGTCGCCGGTGGTCTCGGCCAGGATGCGGGTGGCGACGTTGGTCGAGTAGCAGTCGCCCTCCAGGAACGCCTCTGCAATGGCCTGCACACGGGACATCAGTCAGTGGGCTCATACCATGACATCCTTGCGGCTGCACATATGCATGCTGCGCATCCCAACGGTGGCACAGCTGCATGATGCTACAGCACTGTGCAGGCACTGAGCTTCTCTACGTCAGGTTGCAGGCCAGCAGACGCAGGCACAGCAGGTACAGCAGGCACAGCATGAGGTGGCTATCAATGATAGCCTATCACCAGCAGGAGTGGACCCACCTTGGTCCACACGGTGGCGTAGGAGACAGCAGAGCAGCTGGCATAGGCGCTGGCAAAGGCTGAGGCATCGCCCTCGACGCATGCTGTGACCTCAGCGCGGGCGAATGCATCGGCGATGAGCTCGATGAAGGTGGACGCTGTGCCGACAGACAGCGCCTGGGCGCTGGCAAGGCAGTCGCACTTCTCTGCCGACGCAGCCACGGCGGTGGCGTGCGCCTCCGCAGTGGCGGACGCCCAGGCCGAAGCGGTGGCGGAGGCGGAGGAGCAGCCAAAAGCGTTTCCACGGGACACGCAGGCGGCCTGGGACTCCGTCACAACGGCAGCGATTGCAACACCAGAGTCAAATGCGGCGCTGGCGGCGCCGGCTGCGCTGCCGTCAAAGTTGTCGCGGCAGAACTCCGTGAACACCTTGGCCACGGCGGTGACGTGCGCATCCTTCGCGACCGCGAACGACCGAGCATTGGCCTGGCTCTTGCAGACGGTGGAGGATGTGGTGGAGCCGGTGCTGATGTTGCTTGAGCCGCCCTCGTTGCCCTCATTGCCCTCATTGCCCTCATTGCCCTCATTGCCCTCATTGCCCTCATCACCCTCGTTTCCCTCGTTGCCCTCATCACCCTCGTTGCCCCCCTTCTTGCCCTCATCGCCCTCATCACCTTCATCCCCCTCGTTTCCCTCATCTCCCTCATCCCTCTCGTTGCCCTCATTACCGCGGTCAGGCATGTAAACCTTGACGCCCTCGTTGCCCTCATCGCCCTCATCCCCCTCGTTGCCCTCGTTGCCCTCATCGCCATTGTTTTTCTTGCCCTTCATGCCCTTGCCCTTCTTGTCCTTCTTGTTCTTGCTTTTCTTAGTCTTCTTCTTGCCGTCCTTCTTGTCCTTCTTGTCCTTCTTGCCCTTCTTGCCCTTGTCGCTCTTCTTCTGCATGAGCAGCTCACGGCCAGGTGTGGCCTGTGTCGCCAAGGCGGCGCTGGTGGACTCCGGGACGACAGCTGCTGCTGCCAGGAGCACGGCAAAGCAAACTGTGGCGTAAGACCTGCATGATCACAATCCATGAATGCTGGCATGTGTAATCAATGGAGCTGGTCATGGTGGTCATTCGCAAGCTTCAGACACAATGGCAGGTTCCCACAATGTGGCTTCAAGGGCCTGGGAGTTCTAGATTCTGTCAGGGCTCAGACGGACCTGCGCAGCTACAACATGCGACCATGCATGCCACTGTAACAATAGACAGTACCACACTCTATGCCTTTCACATGTCGCATTTCCTGCAAATATGCATGACCAAATGCAGCCCAGGCTACGTCATCAGAACAACAATAGAATTTAATTGTAATGCATGCTTGATACGTAAGTATACTGACGGCAACAGGAATAGTCAACGGTACCACAAGCTTGTGTTTGATATGTTGACTTTCATGAAGACATTGAGGGATCTTTGACAGGTCTAGGAATAGGCTCCAGCTGGAGGCCCTCTGGCAATGGGATCATCTCCTGATGAACATTCAAGCAAGTTGTACAGGTCAATTGAGTTGCAACATTAACGCACTGAACATGTGCAGCCACAGGAGGATGTATAGCAGGAAGCTAGGATCGCACATGATTGCTGCTTGTGATGTTGATGCGATGGCTGTTGCTAAGACGAAACTGATTGTGCTATTGAAGGTGGTGTGACTTGGAACCATGCTGGAGTGGCATTTATACCCTCCAGCTAGCGCAGTTCAAGTCAGCTGCAGGCATCCTGAGCTCGAGTCGTTCGCAGAACGGGAGAACAAGGCGTGAATACTTCATGCGAACTGCATGATCAGGCACAAACCCGCCTCTCGGCTTGCATGTATGACTGAAAACGTGTATACGCATGTGTTAGGCCAGGCAAGCTCCGAGCGTGAACTCGCAGGAAGTGCTGAACGTGGCTGGGTCGAACGCTCAACATGGCCATCGAGGCACAACCCGGACTGAAGTACGTATGTATACAGACTTGAAATGATTGCAAACCCAGCGCGCCCATGGCCGCTGCTCCAGCCAATTGACCTGCGCAAGAGCTTCCACATCACAGCTTCCGCTGCGGTGTGTAAGCTGCGCTTGGCCTCCATAACTAGATGGCGATCAGGACTCAACTCTAGCTAAAGACTTGAATTTGAGTCACTTACTCAACATGTGCAGGCACAATTCGGTCTTAAGACGCACGCTCACGTGTGTTCGATATTTGATTGCGGAGCAGTGTAAACCGGAGCTCCGCGGCCGCGGACACCTTGAAGTATCTCGTCATAGCTATGACGCACCGAGCTGGCAGCAAGTACGTGGACCTCAAGTTTCAAATGGTTACGTACAAATGTTCACAACACCAGCAGGTTGCAGGTTCCACCACATAAATGACGCACGCCTAAGTTGATACACATGCAGTCTGCAGTTTAAGCTTGCAGTTTGTGCTTTGATAAATTCAAATGAAATATCATTCAAAGATGTCTGCGTGTTGAACTGTGATCGATCAAGGCAGCCTGGCAGCATTGAGCACTGGCAGCAGAGCCCGAGGAAGCACGGAACAAAACACAACAAACAAACACAAGCAGTACGGGCACCCCGCACACCCGCATGATATGCACGCACAAGGAGCACGACCGGCAGCGCAAACACACAGCACATCGACCCAGCGCAACACGGCGCAGCCCACGCACAGGCAGCGGGTGCTGGGGTTGACGGCGCCTGCTGGCCGGCGCGAAGTCGGTGCAGAGCCGGCCGCAGCAGCCAGAATGCCACAGGGATGACAGCATTGGTAGCCTTGGTACTTGCGATGGGCTGTCTGCCTTTTTGCGTGTTGCCTGGTCTGTTGCCTCGGCGCTGCTGGGTCCTAGATCTATCACCGTGTAACACAGGCATGACACGATGCCGCGCTGTCCCGCGGCCATGCGCGACCGTCTAGGCCCCAGCCCATGACCACATGATGCCAGAGCCACTGCGGGTCAACACCGTGGTCAGGCCCCGGGGTAGTGGCTAGAGACGGCCAGAGTGGGGACTCCCGCTCGGAGTCGGAGATGGGGGGCTGACGTCAAGTCGGCTGCATTGCATGCCGGGTCCTGAGGGGGTTAGGCCATGACCATTCATGGGTAGTGGCCGCCGGGACTATGCACGATGGCACATCAGCACTGGTAGCCTGAGGCAGTCAGTGATGTCAGACCCGGCAGGAGCGCCCTCCCGTCCAGCCTGGCACGCAGGGGGACGGCTGCGAAGAGGAGCGGCACAGTGTCGTGGAAAGATCACGCTTGGCGCAAATTTAAAGCATTTCCATGCGCTTGGAGAACGCGCCATGCGCGGTTGTAACGTAAGCGTGTGAGCCCCGCAGTACGAGCCGTGTCCGGGAAGGGGCAGAGGAGAACTGGCGGAGGTGCGCGGGGAGGAGGGAAGAGGGATGGAGGAGGAGGCACGGGGGGGGGGGGGAGAGGCCACGACTCATGCCTATGCGCGATGGCCTGTCAGCGCCGGTAGGCCGTCCGTGGGGACAGGTAGGCCCGGCATCAGCGCCCGCCCGACCAGTCTAGCGCAGAGGGGCGCGGGGCATGCCGTGATGAACGCCGAGGCCAGCGAGTTAGATCAGCTGAGAACGCGAGCTAGATCAGCGCACGCCGTCTCCGCCGTTTGGGGATTTCGACCGTGCTTCAGGATCTGAAGTTGGTCGCGTATGGCGGTCCAGCGCGTGTCGGCCTCCGCCCGGCTGAGCGCGCTCTGGAGCTGCGTCGTGCGCAGCTTCGTGCCAGCGTCAGAAGCCCAGGCGTCGGCGGGGGTCGGGCTGTCTGAGGTTCCCTGCACGGCCGGGCATGACGTCCGCAAGCGTGCGAGGCGGGCCTGGACAGCGACGTCGCTGCGGGACGGTTTGCCGGGGTCGATGCCGTCTGTGAGCACCGCATGCGCGACTGCTGCCGACTCAAGGCGCGCTGCGTCAGCAACGTCGGCTGTGTAGTGTCACAGACCCATGCCGCCATGCCTATGAGGGAGCAAGGTCAACAAAGCTGTCTGTGTGTGCTTCATGAGGCTTGCAAGTGCAGGTGGTGAAGTTCAGATCGTTCATGTGTGGGTAAAACGGCTGGTGTTTGCCGTTCAAGCTTCAAGTTGGGAGGGATCCGGCTGCCCAGCTGACCAGGTCGTTCGGTCAAATTAATTATAAACAGTACGTGCTGTCTGGCCACATAGAAGGTGTTGTCCCAACCAAGCTCAGGCTGGCTTCGTGATGGTGCATGCTCGAGCTCCCTACAGGAGGGCATCACCGCACTATACCTAGCAACGGACTTCCACACACTACAAGAATGAGTTGCACCCGGATTGCCATGCGGGCTCCGAATCTGCCCGAATTTGTGATCCGGGACTTCATTTGACCGATTCGGGCGGTTCGACACGGGCCGAGCTCGGCCGAATGATCCGGGCGACCGTGCATGGGCGATGCGGGCAGTTCGATGCGGGCCGAGTGATCCGGGCGACCCGTGCATGGGCGATGCGGGCATTTTGATGCGGGCATTTTGATGCGGGCCGCGTGATGCGGGCAACTTGTGCATTGGCAATGCGGGCAAGTTCGATGCCAGCGCACTGGCCTGCCTTCATTGCCACTCCGAACGGACAACACGTTTGGCCCATCGCCACAATCATGACAGTCGTGCCAGTGTGGCTGTCGCGCGTAGAAGAACACCAACACGTAGTCATCATGTACAAGTCAAGAACGTTGGCTGCAATAATTTAGTTGGCCGCAGATTCATTGGCATCCCTGAACATTGACGCGCTGGTACTGACTGTGATATTAGTGTTATTCACGTTGGATTATCGCGCCAGGGCATGTCGCGCCAGGGCATGTACGTCTGCCTTCGAACAGCGAATTGATTACAAGTAAACTCGAATGGAAACTTGCGAGTGCGCCAGATTGGATCAGAGGTTCTCAGTGGCGCCAAGAAGGCCAAACAATCAGCAGCTGCTGGCCTGGTGCGTGTGCATTGCAACCAACACTGTACAATGCTCGCCAATAAAACACATCTCGGTGATGTGTGCCTTCAACGAGGGCTAACCAGGCACTAGCTGCAGCTGTATTTTGGGTCAACATGGAATGGAGCTGAACTCATGGATGATTGCGAGGCCACACGGGCTCACCTGGCACCCATGATTGTACCTCGAATGTAAAGGGGATAGGCACTGCAGAGAGCTAATCCACTGGCGATCGTTGCTATCAAGCTTTGCTGCTCATGGCTGAGATTGGCACTCTTCTCATTCAGAGCTGTTGCAAACAAATGGATCGGCCACAGTGGCTTGCAGAGACAGCAAGTACTGCACTACAGTTGGTCAGTTAGATTGGAACATTCCTACATGAT
>JALKAD010000142.1:8452-19905 GCA_024500015.1 Ulva compressa | reverse complement strand
GCCGCGAGCTTGGATTCGCAGACGGGGAGTTCCGTGCAGCTGAGGCCAGGGGCGTGCCGTCTCCAGTGCCACTTGCACCACCATGGCTGGCGGGGATTGGCTGTGATGGGACTGAGGCGTCACTTTCTGAGTGTCGTGGTTTTAACTTTGATGCAATGCGCGCATGTGGCCGCCGGCTGCAACTCACTTGCACCTGAGTGCGCATGTCCACTGCACAGGCTATATATATATGCAAGCAGCTTTTGAGACAATTGTAATGCCGTGTGCTGTATGTGGCGATAACGATGTGTAAGATGATACCTGTTCGAATGAGGGGGCCAGCATGATCTGAATGCCAGCGCTGTCTGCTTGCATGGGATGTGCAACTACGGATCTGTGCGGCTGTGTCAATTAGTCCCAACAGTGCTGACATGCTCTAGCGGGGCAGGTAGTTGTGCGCTTGCTCCCCATAAGCCAGCTGCCACCATCCTAGAAGCATACCTGCATGTGTGGGCTGCCTATGCACCGCATGACATGCCTCGCATGTGTGTTGCCCGGACGGAGCGCATGCGTGGAGGACTCTTGTCGGACATGCCCTAGCAGAGCTGGTGAATGCGCGCCTGCTTCCCAAACACCGGCTGCCACCATAATAGACACACTCCGACATGGGAGCGTGGCCTGTCAGTGGATATGTGCATGGTTTGTCATCTCAGAAGGTTGTCATCTCAGAACTGATTCCGTGGCGGCGGCAAGAACCACATGAAATTGCGCAATGACGTGACGAGCTTCGCGGCCCTTGAAAAACTGCATGGATTCTTCATCAAAACAGTGGTGTCGCCAATAGCCGCCACGCCAATGGCACAGCAGACGGCTCGAGCCCCGGATAGGATCAGGTGCCCAGAACAACCCGCCCCGGCGCCTCACTGATTCAACTCGATCACGACCTTGTGGCGTGCCACCTGTGCCGTGCCCTGCATACAATGATGCAATTGTATTGACTGCCCCCACCATGACCTGCACGTAGTGCTCCGGACGCACACTATGTTGTCTTGTACAGTGACGGAAATGTATATGTTCCCAGTCCGCTATTCTTACGCCTGGCATCAGCAATACCAGGTGGCCTTTCGCAGCCTGCCGGCCCTCATGATGTGTCACGGACCACATCTCGTCTGCATTGCATGCAATATATAGTAGCGACAACCCAGGCCAGGCCCCAAGCCGACCCAGCCATATGCATGATACATGGTGGATTACGTGGAATGTAATCGCACTTATCACTAGCAGCACCGAGTGGACCTTACCTAGGCCTTACCCAGGCTTTATCTGGCCCTGCTTTATTGAGTAAGGCCTGTGTAAGGCCCACCTAAGGCCTGTGTAAGGCATGCCATGCCTTAACGGGACCTGATGCAATGCTCAGGCCAGGGATGGGTAAGGGAAAACTCGAATGAGCCTTATGCTACTAGGCGTGAGTCAGGTTTACGTGATAAGGCCGTGCTAAGGCCGCAGTGATGGCACCGGCACCGGTAATGGTTAGATAAGGACCAAGCAAGGCTTGGTTGGTGTGACAGCAGCCTGGCCATTCAGCAATGTGTGTTTTGGTTCTTGCCCGCTGCTGTGGCATGGCTTTGCAACAGACCATCCGTGTTTCAAGTGTCGTGAAGACCTTGAAACACGGATGGGCTGCCACGAAGACATCCCACAGCAGCACCTAGGCCTGGCTGGCCCGGAGCCAAGCCCAGCTGCCATAGCTAGACTGAATGGAATGAATGCTTTGTATGTGCTAGCTGTGTATTCCACAGAAGGCGGTTGACTTCTGTGGAGAAGTGCTGTGGTCTGTTGTCTGCTGATCAGAGAGTGTCTAGTATGGTACCTTTACGCTGCCAACTGTCTACTGCGGTGGTGCTCACTAACAGCCATACGACTGCTGCAACTATTTATAAGTGGAGCCTGCTGGCCAGAACCTGAGTGGTTGTCAAGCATGCAGTGACACATTTGTGGACCGCTGCGACTGTCACCTGCACAGCAACGCGATCAGCAACGTCCTGAAGCATAAATGTATATGCAGTACAGTAGTCTATATGAAGCCTGTGATGCGTGTCAGAGGTGCAACGTCGTCAATGCGCCTGTCGCGTTGCAAGTTGCGACTGCGAGTCGGCTTGATCAAGCCAGCAAGAACGCAGGCATAGTACATCAGTCCTGATCATGAATGCTTGATGTAAAATAATCGGCAAATGGCTGCTTGATTGGTGGCAGTGGTCGTACCGGATGCACAGTTGCACGCAGTTTCAGCGTCCTCGCTTCTCCGACTGTATGCGATCGAAGGACTCACGAACGAACAGTCTGGCTCTAAGATATGCTAGCAAGCAGCTGTATCGAATACAGACAGGCTTTCGCGTTCAGCGGACGTAGGCTGGCAGCGCGCAGCCAGAGCTGCGCAACACGTGTAACGATCGATATCTATGAAGCAGACATGTACGACACGCTTCGCTGCAAAAGATAAGCCTGTGTACACAGGAGATACAGCCATGTCCCGCCAGTCAGTACATATATATAGCTGGCTGTTGGTGAGCCTGTGCGCAGCTGCTTTCAAATGAGAACTCAGATCTGATCAGATGCAGCCGTGGCCATGGTCATGCATTATGGACATGTGTCTACATGTGTCCACACGTCCCTTGGCCTACAGCACTGCAGCGCGCTTTGGCCGGTGTTGTGCAGAAGCAAACCCTTGCATTATGAGCAAGTTGTAAACCTGAAGTATTAAAGATTACATGGCACCATTCTCGCCTTGGATAAACAGTGTGCTTCCACTGGCCATGGCTCCAGCATCCTACACATGTGTACAAGGCCTTACAGCTGCAGAATAGGCACCTTATGTTTGACCTTATTGCCGCAGTGGCGGGCCTGCGTGTCCTTACGTCGGAATAACTCCAGTACACTTACTGCAGCCTTACGTTGACCTTACTTGGCAGCAGCCACGTCCTGCTCCTGTCCTTACCCAATCAGTATGTTCCAGTCCATAAGGCACAGACTAGGTGTCCTTATGTGACCCTCGATGGATTCAGTCTGCTCCAGTAAGGTTTGAGGTCAGGCTCTAGGCATACATAAGGCATACATGAGGAAACCTGACAGCAAGGTGTGCCTGAGGCTGCACTAAGGTTCACTCGGTGCTGCTAGTGTATGGTGGGAGTGGCGACGGTGGACCGAAGGACTCTGCCCTTCGGTGTCTACAGGGGTCTGCAGCTCTGCTGCGGGCCCGAGGCTGTGCAGAGATTGAATGTTTTTAGGCTGGTGCGAGCAGCAGCTCGCCACGCAGAGTGGATGTTCGTTGCTAGTGCTTCGCAGCTTTCAGCTAAGATCCCGCCCGCCCGGGCCCATTCTGTTGTGCAGGTGTAGATGATCCAGAGGATTCCAATTGCTCCACGAGGCTTCTCCGCGCAGGGGCTGCTGGAGCTGGAGCGTTCTTCCTGTGACCCCCCTTCGGATCGGGCCCATGGCCTCCCTCTCATCGGTTCTAGGCAGTAGTGGAGCTCCTCAAGGGGTGGAGCCTGTGGGCTCCACGTGCCTCCGGGCACCGGTGTTTACTCAACACCGCCGTCGTATGACCATAAGAGTTCTTTTCTGAGCAGCTCCAGTTGCAACTGTACATACAAGTCTCTTACATTGAGAGGCCCCAGCGCGCCAAGCGAATGTACAACTCGATGCTACTCAGCAGGTGTGAGCCGGCCCGGTGGTGCCCTGGCTCGAGCTGCGCACCCGTGAGCCGTGCTACACTGGACATGGTCTTTCTAATCACAAATCCGTTTCCTTTCACCGTCGCCGCACTGAGCTCCCGCAACGAATTCTCAAGTCAGCGACACTTTGCCCGCTTGTTAAATGGCCCAACCACCGACTTTGCCAGCGTGTTGAGGGACTGCCTGGCATGCGACCCTAGTCTGCCATATGTCTGATGCACAACACTTACCACATTATACGATCCGTTGTGATGATTCTGGAATTTAGACACTACATCACGAATCTCATGCACATCGCGATGTGCATCAGATTCTTGGTATAGTACTAGTGTCTAAGTACCAGAGTCAGGCACAGCTGCGCATCCGCGCAAGGGATTTTGCACCATCAGGGGTGATGCCCAGCTGTTGCAGCAGCGCGTCATGACATGTCTGCGCCACTCCCCTGGTCACCTTTCTGCTCGCCAATCTTGGCGATGACGATGTCGTGCTGCTCCTCTGGGCCCCAGACCGCCGCCGGCGGCATCGCCGCACGCAGCGCTGTCCATTTTTTTTGGCCTTGGGCGAAGTCGCCGTCGGCGAATGTGCCGAAGTCGGTGGGGCCATAGCGCATGGGGATGTGCGCCAGCGCTGGACAGATAGGCTGCATCTGCCGCGTTCTCCGTGACGTCCACGAGGCAAAGTCAGCCGCGGCGTAGCGGTAGGCGGATCCTCGAGTTGCTCCTCGGCGATGGCAGGCATCTGCGGGTGGTTCAGGATCTCCCACGCCGTATCTATCACCCTGACTTGCCGCTGCTGCACCACGTCTTTGGCCGAGTCCCACGCTATGGCATGTGCACGGACCAGGTGGGTAAGGGCCATGCTGCACAGTGCCGCGGAGCAGCATGAGCTTGTTCTGGGAAGGCAGGGGGATACAGAAGGAGGCGATCAATTTTCGCACATGCGGTTTCGAGCAGTGGTTGCCATAGTCCATTTATGTGGGGGGTGTGGACGATGGGCGTGCCTGCGCAGGTGCCGCCATGTGGTATCGGCCACGGCTTGGGCCGCGTTGCGGTTGATAGTGTCACCGATTACGGGACGATGTTAATTACGACAGCCAGATTTACGATGTCGTGACGACGACTTTGCAACCTTTACGACAAATATTGGGAATTACGAGGTGTTATTGGAAAAACAATAGGGCGGTAGGTACGATGTAATTTTACGATGAGCTACTTGACGTTACGATGACGATGTAGTTCTGCTTTTTCATCATAATTGGTGACACTAGCGGTCGATGATGGATGTAGGTCCACTCTTCTCGCGGGCGATACAGAGGTCGCGAGGGGGGGAGGGGGGGGTCATGTTCCTCCAGGGTGGTGAAGGCCTTGATGATCGGGTTGCCGGTGCTGAGGTTGCTGCAGTCATGGGCATAGCGAAGTAGGACCGCGTTGGCAGGGTCTGCGGTGGCTTGGGCGGCTTCGAGGGCCGGCTGTAGAGTTAGGGAGAATTGGAGGCTGGCAATGGGGTCCGCCCTGTTCCACCCCTTTGGTCGATGCGGTCGGGGCTATGCCTGGTGGAATGCCTGAGACGTGGTGCTGGGTTGGTGCTGTGTTGGCCCATCTGGCGTATGGGAGGAGCTCTGGGGCGCGCTGGTGAACTGCGTCGAGCTAGGACTGGGTGTGGATGGAGATGTATGTGTTCTTGCAGTTCACCGACCAGATGATGGTGTCGTGATCGCAGACAAGAGCGCATGGCCCATTGTCTAGGCGCCGCCGGAGATTCCAACATCGACCGGCAGTGGAGCACGGCAGGGGCCCACTTCGCTGCATGCTCTGAGGGCGCAGAGGCTGACGATGCGGACCCAGAACTGGGCGGCGATCTGCGCACTCATGAAGACGGATGCCGCCGTCTGGGTTGCGGATGGGGACGACTCTGGTGCTGAGGAGGGCTGTCACCTGCGAGAACTGGCCGCTGATGATATGGTTGATGGTCGCGGATGATCTGGTTGATGGTGTGAGGAGGTGGTGTTGAGTGTTGTCTACAGAAGCGGTGTGCGCGTGGGTTGAACGCGTGAAATATAGGTTGTTGACAGTGGGGGGGAAATTGAATGGAATACGGCGCCCCAGTCATAAGCCATGAGCCTCTGACCACAGCAAAGCATATAAATATGCCCAGGCCCATCCCTGCTAGTGCTGACCTCGCCCGGAATAAGGGCAACGAGGTCGGTGCCGGTCTGACCCAGGCGCTCCGACGTAACGGGAAGTGAACATGCATGGAAAGGATGAGGGCAGGGATGTGTCTAGATCAGAGGGTATGACCACTTCAGGCGTGGCAGTTGGTAGTAGGAATGAGCTGGCACATTGGCGGAGCGCGCATGTAGGGGACAGCCCGTTGGACAGCACATGACCGGGACTCGGAACTGAAGCAAGGCTGGCACGTCAAGTACACGGCAGAGAGACGGGTTTATTGTCGGCATGAGTGTGGACCGTAAGCCTTGACCATGTGTGTGACCTATGAAAGTCTGCAGGCAGGTATTCTCAAGCTGTCACTTTGGTTTGATTAGGACATGGGAACGTTCTCTCAGGGCAGCAGGTTCCGGACAGCAGGTTCCGGGTGTCTACAAGGGCCTATTGGGCTGCAGAGCATGTACGCATGCATATGTTTCACAACACCTCCCCGGCACAGAGGAGTGAGCTAGGCCTGAGCGAGCGATTAGCACCAGAGCAGATAGGCCCGCTGTGAAGGGAAACGGTGCAGCACTGAGTTCACACACGACACTTGATAAAACAAGGCCGACCTAAAGGAAGTAGTTTACAAGGGCCGGAAGGGGAAGAACTGGAATTTGTACGAAGCACACACTAGTGCTATGGGAATGCTGACACAGCTAGCGCATTGAATTCACTTTGTCGCATTGTACCTTATACTGCTGAACAAGTCTGGGATAATACTCAGGGATATCGATGTCGGTCCCTACTGTCACTAGCAGATCATCCATGTAAATGCAGGTGTCCCGTATGGTCTGGATGGCACCACGTGCTGCGGTCAAGCTTGACCGAGCTGGAGCGTCTGAATCGCCGGTGCGCAGAACATCAGCCATCAAGCTGCGAACTCCATGCAAGAAGCCAGAATGCTCTGCACGAGCTGAGGTACTCGCCGCACGGGCGTTGGGAAGGGGAAGTGTCTCTGCGGCAACACACAGGAAGTCATTGACGGTGAACTGGGGAAAGATGCAACTCGTGCAGTGTACAAGTGGGAAAACAGAAGGGATGCCACTCCACATTCTGCCGGATTGGATGGAGGCAGGGGTTGGCTTGTGCTCCCGGGAGCCCCCTCCTATCACCGCTCCTTAAGCCTGGAAGACCCACGACCTCGACGGAGGTAACCTAATATCCGCCAGGCGTCCCCTTTGGAGTCTTAGCGTGGAGCAGCTGAGTAGTCACGCATGGACACAGAAATCGGCAGCGGTTGTAGACAGCAAACGCAGGAGGTAACTTTGGCTGGAATAGCTGCTATCGGGAATTGTGAACGTGTGACAGGGCGGGATCGCCGCCGGGGCTTCTTGGTGGGCAGTGGGACCGGCGTTATAGCCGATTCCTCCCCCCTACGAACAGGTTGCCTAGTGCGGGCGCCCTGAGCAACCATGTGCGCCAAACGTAGCCGGGACTCACGTGGGAACTGGGCGATAAGGCGGGACTGCTGAGACGGCGAAGCAGCGAGGAAAAGGTAATCAGCAACTTTTTCAAGGCAACCAGACAGCTCGCCCAGCGGCAGCCAAGTGTCATGAGAGCTGTCATATCCTACCCAATGGACACGGAAATGCGGTTCCCGCACAGCCGGGTCATCAGCACGGCACCTGGACTTGATGTAGTCAACAACGCTGTCGACTTCGAACACAGCATCAGCAGCGGAGGCATGTTGGGCGACGGGGACAGGGTGGGCATCCGAAGAGCTGGAAAAGGCCTGGCAGTAAGGCTTCAGGACAGAAAAATGGAATACCTCGTGCACGTTGAGTTGGCGCAAGGTAGACGGCAGCTGGATACGAGCTGCCGCGCGGCCGACAAGCTCAGTAATTTTGCAAGGGCCCACCCAGCGCGGAGTGAACTTTTTACGCAACGAAGGGTGGTGGAGCGCGATCTTATGAATAGACAGCAAAACCTCATCACCAACACGAAACACTGGCCAGATCGAGCGCTTATTAAAGTTAGTCCACATGCTCTCTTTCGCTTCATGCAAAGACTGTTTCGCAAGGGAGAAGTACATGCGGTGCAAGACTGCAGCCGGCGGGCGCTTATGCTGCGGCAGATTGAAGGCAAGGGCCGTAGGCGACAGAGGCGGGGTCAATCTATTCAGAGCAAACGGCGTGCAGCCGGTGGCGGAATTGTGGGAGCTATTCATACTGAACTCAATATGCGGGAGAAACGTATCCCAGTCGTCGTGAGAAGGCCCAACGAAGTGCCGAACGGCCTCCTCAATCACGCGATTAAGGCGCTCGGCTTGGCCGTTGGCGCGGGGGTGGTATGAGAAAGTCAAGCGCAAGTCAATGCCAAGGTGCGTGCACAGCGCCGAGAAGAACTTGTTGTTCCATTGGCTACCACGATCACTGCATATGCCCAGCGGCAGGCCGTAATGCGGGTACACATGCTGAAAGAATAGCTTCGCGAACCCAAAGCGGTCCAAAGTGGACGCCGCAGGCACAAGGCGGACCATTTTTGAGAACTGGCAAACAAAGAGCACCACACAGTCAAGCCCATCAGCCGTGCACGGGAGCTGCGTGATCATATCCAAGCTAACAACGCGCCAACATGCCGGCGGGACAGGGAGCGGCGAAAGGACAGCTTCCGCAGCGGACGGAGATTTCATGACTTGGCACGAGGTGCACTGGGACACAAACGTACGTATGTCACGGTGCATGTTGGGCCAATAGAAAGACGCCGTGACCAGAGCGGCAGTGCGCGAAGCGCCCATGTGGGCATGCCAGGGGTGGTTGTGGTGCCAAAGCAAGATTTGGCGGCGCAGGTAGTCGTGGTCTGGAACGACAAGCTGAGCACCGCGAAAATAAACACGCAGACGCTTATCGTATGTATAGGAAGTCGGCGGTGACACAAAGGCGCTGTCATGCGCATATCCACGGCGAAGCCGATCCCAGAAGTCATCAACACGCAAGTCAAGAGAGAGGAACCTGTCAGACTGGGATTGCAGTGTATCAGGCGGCGGTGCCTCACCTGAAGTCGCAGCCGCATGGACCGGCTCGTCAAGGCCAAGATCGTCCGCAGCCGGCTCCCAAGGTGCAGGGGCCAGCACCTCAGAGGCGGGCCCCTCAGAGGCCGCCTCAGTGGGGCCAGTTCTCCGGGGGGACGTCCTCGTGGTCATAGTAGTCGACGTCGCACTCGAACATGTCGTCGTCGCAGCACATGTGAGGGTCGGCGCCGGGGAGTGGGGCTGGCGGGGAAGACGGGCGACGGAGGCTTGGTGCGTAGAGGCCACGACTGCGGCCGACAGGGGCAGAGTCTGCTGGGAATGGGCCAGCAACTCCGGAAGGATGTTCAGTCGCACTGGTATCACCGCCGGCAGGGGCGGTAACGACCGGCGCGGGTCCCGTGGAGGTGTCAGCGGCGGTGTCCGCAGCCACGCCGTCCGGAGGGGCGGGGGCGGAGGCAGCTGCTGGCGGGGAAGGGGGGGGAAAGCCACTGGTGCGGCCGGAGGCCGTGGCAAGTTCGGTGTAGAACATGACATCGCCTGTGGGTGGGAAGAATCTAGCACGGTTGGGGATGCGGGCGCGGACAGCGGGGGCGACTGGCTGGCCAGCGCCGTCCGTGGAAGCCCAACTGATATCCCCGATGATGAAGTCGGTAAAATCGTGGAACTTGAGTCGGCGGCGATGGCGCGAGACTGGGAAGTTGGGTATCTGCGGGCTACAAACGCAATCAGCGTGACAGCAGGGTATGCCGTGCGGAAGCGGGCAGGCCATGAACTAGCACAAGTGATGGGATTGCCATCATGCAAGCGGACCACTACGTCAGGCAGATGCGTAGCACGAGAGACAGCATCTGCTACCACATTCTTGTCCCCAGGGACATACGCAATGTGCCAGTCAATACGTGATAACGCTTCAACCCATCGGGCTTGCTTTCCATTCAGGCGCTGCTGCGTTTGCAGGTACCGAAGGGGATTGTGGTCAGTATGGATGTACACCGGGTGGTTGTTCTCCAGATAGCAGCGCCACTGGCGGGCAGCGAATATAACAGCACCCAACTCTTTCTCAAAGGTAGCATGGTGGACCTCCGATGAGTTCATTTTTCTACCAATCCAGGCCACAGGGGACAAGGCCGAGCGTGCAGCCGGATCACATTCTTGCATCAAAACAGCACCGTATGCATAGTCACTGGCATCCGTGTAAACATGGAACGATCGATTAAGGTCTGGGTGGCACATGCCAGTCGCATTCACCAAAGCATGCTTGACATCATGGAAGGACCGGGTACACTGTGAAGTCCACGCAAGCTTTGGTTTGGATTTTATATGTTCCAACAGCGGCGCGGAAAGGGTTGGAAATTTGGGGATGAATCGACGGAAGTACCCTGCCAATCCAAGGAAGGATCGCACACTGTTAACAGATTGTTGCAGATCAGACACAGGCCACGACTGCAGCACGTCAACTTTATGGGGATCAGGTTTGACGGCCTCAGCAGTGACCACATGACCAAGGTACTTGATCTCAGTCAGCGCGAACTGGCACTTAGAGATGTTGCAGAAGAAGTTATGAGAATGCAGTCGCGATAAGACCTCATGCAAGTGCTCCGCATGCTCATCCAGAGTGCGGGACAAGATGATGATGTCATCCAGATACGCAAGACAGATCTTGCCCAGTAAGCCGGCCAATGCGACATGCATGGCTTGCTGGAAAACACTGGGGGCGTTAGTAAGGCCAAACGGCATCACTTTCCACTGGTACAAATTGTCAGGGGTGCGAAAAGCCGTTTTCGGCCGGGACTCCTCTGCTACTTGAATCTGGTGGTAGCCAGACGCGAGGTCAAGAGCAGAGAAATACCGATGACCCTTCAGTTGGTCCAGAAGAGTGTCAATGCGTGGTAAGGGGTATGTATTCTTAACTGTATTGTCGTTAAGGTAACGGTAGTCGATGCATAAGCGCAGCTTGCCGCCCGGCTTGGGAGCAAACAGAATAGATGAAGCCCACGGGGAAATAGACGGCTGAATCCAGCCCATGTCCAGAAGATGTTTAACCTGCTTTTCCAGTTCAGATTGTTCAACAGGGGTCAGGCGATATTGCCGCGCAGCGCGTGGGCGTGCGCCCGGCAGTGTGTCAATTTGCATCTCAAAACCAGTGGCGGTTGTGTTAGGAGGAACAGGGCCCAGCGTGCCGCCCTGTGTCGAGTGAGCGGTGATGACATCACGAATAACGGACGGCACTGCCGACATATCTTGCGGAGAGGGCGCTGGAGCCTGTTGCTGCGAGAGGTAGCCTTTGCGCCCATTGGAAACCAAGCACACGGGAGACGGGTAGGCAGGCTTGACATGCACAAGGAATAGCGGTTCGACATCAGCACGCGCAACCATGGACTTCAGCTGTCGTTGCGTGCACACATACTCATGATCACCACATGGAATATTCAGAAGCGGCGCTGCATTCGGCAAGTGGATCACATGCTGCCAACTCCGCGACAGGGAGAGCTTAGAGTCAGCTGCATACGGGACGCGAACACGGATACAATGGCCCTCAAAGCGGATCTGCATGCGAGTGGCGGC
>JALKAD010000141.1:7037-18498 GCA_024500015.1 Ulva compressa | reverse complement strand
CCGATGGCGCCCGACGCCAACGACACCATGCCGACCGTCCCTGTCGACACCATGCCGATGGCGCCCGACGCCAACGACACCATGCCGATGACACCCGACACCAACGACACCATGCCGATGGCGCCCGACGCCAACGACACCATGCCGACCGCCCCTGACGACACCATGCCGATGGCGCCCGACACCAACGACACCATGCCGATGACGCCCGCCCCATCTGCTCCCACTCAGCCGGCACTCCCGGACCTGCCGGGTATCCCTGTGACACCTGCAGGTGGCGCTGCTGACCCAGACGGTGACCCAGCATCTGCAACCTTTGACGCTTGCGGTGCAGAGGGGCAGCAATGCTGCATTGCAGTCCTGCCTGGATTCTCTGCTGGTGTCTGCTTTGGGGCCACCACCTGCAGTCCAACATTTGTCTGCGCTGGCCCAACGTGCACTGGTGTTCCTGTCGGAGACTCGTGTGCGACTCCTATTGTCTGAGAGTAGTGATTGAACATTGTCCTGGCTGCAGACCGTTGTGCGGCTATACGATGTTTTAGATACCTCTGTCTCATCAATGCTACATATTTACTGATTGTTCATAGTGTGCGCATGCGAGGCAAGGCCTGACAAGACATGATTAGCCTAGTGTCATGTGTGAGGGGCTGCCACTGATGTAGCGCAGCAGTGGCTCTGCACAGTATCATGTCAGTGCGATGCAGACTGTGCATGGTCCCCAAACCAACTTGAAGCCTGATTTAAGATTATGCAAGAGCAGAGGTGATTAGTCTAAATGCACATGGCTGCTCAGGTGATGTAATCTAAATGCACATGGCTGCTGTACTGGTGACAGTATACTATAGGACTACTTGAATCTGTAACAATGCGTGTGTGTGTGTGTGTGTGTGTGTGTGTGTGGTTACAGAGTCGGTATGCGCTAGTCATATGCCAGTGGCACATCCGACGCACTACCTCACAACTCAGCAACCGGGCGGATTCTGCACGCCACGGCTGCCTTTCCAGATACACCAGTCATGATCTGCAAGCCCATTCTGAACAACAGCGCGTTGCCTCTACATCAACCTACACTCAGTTCTCTTTTCACATTGGTGATGTGCTGCGCCCGATCCTGTATACCACACTCGACAGCAATATCGGCGAGATACTTCAGATGCGTCAGTGCACCGTTGCTCAACCTGCCGAATGTCTCATGCGACAACCCAACAAAATCGTACGCATGCGGATTACAGCAACGATAAGCAGCCGCCTTGTGCTTATCCCGCACCGCCGCCGCAGCGCCATCCCCACGGGCTGCTGCTCTGCGATACGTCTGCGCCACAGGGTCAATCACAGACACATCCGCAATGCGGAGCTCGCCGCTGGGCGGAACACACAAGATGTCCCCGATTTTGTCCTGCTTACGAGAGGAAATGGGTAGTTGTGCACGGCCAAAGTTGTTGTATAGGTGTACGAGCGTGACGTACTAGATAGTTGGGATGGGTGATCCCCGACCTCCCGACGTCGGGATTTGGCAGGTCGGCCCCGAGAAGTCGGGATTATTTCACAAGGTCCGGATTTTTTTCGCAGTTAGATGCACGTGTTTGTGAAATGGGCACAGGCAGCCTGGTTTTAGCAGTTTCACCCCATTCTGAACCTTGTTAGTGTCAAGATGGCTGTGTTTATTCGGTGGCAGGCGGTGAAGAGCTTACGCCCCAGCTCATAGGCTGTACACGGGCTGCGAGGACACAATGAGCACTCGCAAGGCAGAAACACACAGCGAATGGGGTGAACATGGCAGTGTGCGCTGTGAAAATATGTGGCGCCCCAATCAAGGCACCAGCGCAAGCGCTAGTCCAATGATCCCAGCAAGCGCACGGTATAAATACCGCTTGTGATGCGCCCAGGACCTCCCTGTTATAGCTGGCCTCGCCGAGTTAACGAGCATCCCGGTAGCCACATTATTGGCACACCGGATGACTCTGATCATTACGAGGCGAGTATGGATTAGGCTCGCTGTGGCTTTGACATTGCCACTCATGCAGCTCCGACTGACACCAGCAGTGGAGAGTGCTGAATCACGGAGTGATGGTGCACAGCGGCATGCAATCTTGCATGCATGACTCGGTGCCGTTGAAGCTGCGGAGCGGTCAAACCCACCAGCCAGCTGATTGGAGGCCTCAGCGCACTCTTACTAGCTGCGCGTGGGATATGAGATGTGATTATGTAGGTCTTACTATCATGCCACATGTCAGGCCACTGACATGGCCATGCTGTGCATGCTGAGGTGTGAAGCACAGGTGTGCACAGCATGCTGACATGGATGATAGGCAGCTCATTGAATGCATGCCAGGCTTGAGCTAAGGCGAGATGTGCATCTCGCAACACTTCCCCCCTTATGAGAGGAGCGAAGCTCCAGTTGCGAAGCAATGCAAGAGACTGGTGTGCATTAAAACACACGTGAAACAAAAGAACAAATGATATTATAGGCAGCAGCTGTACCGGCAATACTGCAGAGTTATCTGATTGGACATGCCAGGAGCAGTTATGAACCGGACCTCGTTGTATCATCAACCGCTCGGCTGAGGCGCAGTAATGCGCATGGCTGGTAGTCCGGGCTGAGGCGCTGTCTTGCGCATGGCTGATAGACCAGGGTGAGGCGCCTGTGCCGCCCATAGCTGAGTTACCACACAGCGTTGCCGGGCAGGGCAGGGCTTAATAGGCACTGTTGTGCCGGATTGCGGCCGCATGTTGGCCATGCTGATGGACTTAGTGGCTGCCTGCTCATACAGGCTGGCCTTTCTGTGAGATTATTGGGTCTGAATTACGCTACGCTGAAGCGATGGCGTGTGTCTGATGGTCGGGGCAGGAAGATGATCATCTGCGCTCAGGGGTTATGTGAGGGGAGCATAGCCTCCCAGAGGGCTGCTCTACCGAAAATGAGTAGCGTCGCGTGCATACGCTGTGATTACAGGTTGATTTAGATTGAACCCCATGTTTACACCTGATTACAGCTGCCAGTTATGCTCACCATGATGGTGGTGGCAGTGCCATTCACGATTGCTGGTTGGATTATACCAGGTGTGTGCAATCGCCCTGAAGTCTCCAACCTCAGTGAATGACAATATTAATGCTCGGCTCGACAGCGCCAGGGGGGTGAGCTTGCTTAAGCGGGGTTTGGGTAGCCCGTTATCGGATAAGTTCCGGCGGAGGGGGCAGGGGGTGGTCGATTACCCACCTGTGTCGTCCCGTCTCCTGCGACCATTGATTATACCTCTGTGAGTGCCACATGCCGGTCCAGGCGTCCCCTTAGGACAAGTGACGAGGCAGGAGCACATATTAGATTTATGTGTGCTTTGGGCGGACTGCATGCGTCTTCGGGGAGGCGGGGCAAAGCAGTCCTCGTCTACAGAGGCAATCTCCGGGATCCAGGCAGGGCGCCAATTCTCAGAGAGATTGGTTTCGCGGCGCAACCGAGCCTGGGCCTTCTTTGCTTGAACACTTGCGTCCTGCTGTGCCGTCACCTCATCTTCATCCGTCTCAATCGCTCCGATCAACGCAGAGGAGCTAGCGGATGACCTAGTAGGACGACTAATCTCTTGAAGAGTGTATATGTGTTGTAACCGTACTAGGCTCGACTGCTCGTACGATCGGGCTTGCTGACAGGCGGACTGTTCGAAGGGCAGCTCAGGGCACGTCATTGACGCGCAGATCGATAAAAACGCGAGGCAGAAAAGCGCAATAAGAGTTTTTGACATCTTTCTGTGCTGAGTAGAGATCGCTGCCGGTCGTGCGCAAGTGCACGACCGACCGCGGAGCATATTGTCGTTGGTAAAGAGCAAGAGCAAAAGCATGTATGTACTCTTACATCGAGGGGCTCCGATCCAGTGCACCAAGCGAATGTAAAACTAGATTCTAGACTCACATGCTAGCCAGCAGATGCGAGCCGGCCAGGCGATCACCTGGCACGAACTGCGCACCCGTGAGCCGTGCCACCCTGGACATGGTCTTTCTGATCACAAACCCATTTCCTTTCACTGTCGCCGCACTGAGCTCCCGCAAGGAATTCTCAATCCAGCGAGCCTTTGCTCGCTTGTTGAACGCCCCAACCACCGACACTGCCAGCGTGTTGAGGTACCGCAAGGCATGCGACCCTAGTCTGCCATATGTCTCATGCACAACCGGCACCACCTTGTACGATCCCTGCACACTCCCTTTGTACTTGTTAAGTTTGAACTTTTCGCGAACTTCGGCTGCGTACCCCTTTGTCTCTGACGCTTTCCCCACCACAGCCACCCCAGATGGGTGGATGAAGCTGACATCTAGCACATACACATTTACGTCTGGACCATTTGCTAGAATGTCCCCCCTACTGTCGTCCCTGTAGCGTCTGTCCAGGCAGCGCATCACAGGCTCAATCGATGTGGACACTCCTGCCGCTCTTACTCGACGGCGCCAAGCCGTAATGGCAATGTTGTGGCGCAACGTCCAGCAGTCGGCATTGTGTCGACATGTCATGGCATGATCTACGTCGCCGGGCTTCACCCGAGCATTGCAATCACATATAACTTCCCCATCTAGTGGCGGCAGGGGGGAAAGTCCACCCCTGAACCGCATCCCATGCACGAAATCCCCATCATGCAGAGTCAGCATGCGGTTGGTTGGGAGGGAATCCAGGAACAGTGAGGAGGCACGACAGGCGCAGCTGCGCATGCGCGCAAGGTCTTTTGCACCACCAGGGGTGCTGCCCAGCTGTTGCAGCAGCGCGTCGTGCCGTGTCTGCGCTACTGCCCTGGTCACTTTTCTACTCATACCGGGAAGGCCAGTGGCGATGAAGATGTCGTCGAGCTCCTCTGGGCCCCGGTCCGCCTCTGGCGGCATCGCCGCACGCAGCGCTGTCCATTTTTCTTGTAGGCATTTGGCGACGTCGCCGTCAGCGAATGGGCGGAAGTCGGGGGGGCCATCGCGCATGGCGTCATGCGCCAGCGCGGCGCTGGACAGATAGGCTGCATCTGCCTCGAGCTCCGTGACGTCCATGAGGCCGAATCCGCCGTGGCGTAGCGGTAGCCGGAGTTGCTCCTCGGCGACGGCGGGCATGTGCGGGTGGTTCATGATCTCCCGCGCCGCCGCCATCACTCTGTCTTGCAGCTGCTGCACTGCCTCTTTGATCGAGTCCCACGCAACGACGCGGACTAAGTGGGTAAGGGCAAGCTGCACAGAGCCGCGGAGCAGCAGGAACTTGTCCTGGGCAGGCAGGGGGAGAGAGAGGAGGCGATCAATCTTCGCACATGCGGTTGTCCGCGGCGCGTAGCAGTAGTCCTTGACGTAGGGGGTGTGGCCGATGGGCGTGCCTGCGCAGGTGATGCCGTGTGGGCGCATCGGCACGCCTGTGGCGTCGGCCACGGCCTGGGCCGCGTCGCGATCGACCATGGATGTGGCTCCACTCTTCTCGCGGCCGATGCGGAGGCCGATCGGGAGGGCGCGTTCCTCCAGGGTGTTGAAGGCCTTGATGATGCATGTATGTACTCATGTATCTATCTATCTGTCGCATATCCTCTCGAACCTTCGAGAGCAGTGCATTCTGTTCCGAGTCCTTCTTGACGTTTTTCTCCGTGTGTGCGTGTGTTTTCCTTTTCGGTGCTACGGCATGCTACCGTCTCATCTGCGCGCTTGCACAGAGGTCTCGCGCATGTTCTATAAGCTATTATGAATATCAGGCTAAAGTTTCCTTGCGAACGGCGTCCGTTTTGCAAGAGTTTTTGGAGATCTCGTTCTGTCGCTTGTCGCGTGTCGTGCGTCCGCGTCTGCGTGTGCACTCCATCCACACGCGGTCAAACTGCGCTGCAGTGTGGTCCATGTTAGACGCATCGCACGGACCCGATAAGTCGGAATTTTCGGCTGGTCGGGCCCGATCACCCATCCCAGCTTTCCTACTACTGGTGTCAGGACTGCACCAGTAGTTCTGTGGCCCTCGCTGCCGGGCTCTTGCGTTCATCTCCGTGTAACACCAGTAGTTCTGTCGAATATGTGCCTGTATGCATGCCCGTGCATGACGGCGCGCGGCATGCCGCGGCAGCTCGCACTACAGTTGCCGTGCGACGACCGGGGAACCAGGTACGCCACAGATTCAGCACAACCACCGCACAACAACAATTCCTATAATAAAGATAAAAGGAGTAGAAGCGGAGGCCGTGCACGCAGAATCGGAGTTGAGTTAAGTCAGATCTGACACTTCGCTTTAAGTGCCTGTTTTCGACCCCTTGTGGTATACCCCTTACACGGAGATGAACGTAAGAGCCCGGCAGCGAGGGCAACAGCAGGAAAGCACACAGCCAAAACCCCCCCCGAAAGCAGACAACAACAACAAGCAGCAACTGTCTCGGGTGAAAAGCCACAACGAACCAACTCAGCCGACTGTTTGGAGACGGTGTAGGGAAACATGCAGACTCCCCCAAGAAGATTTGCCCTGATTTAGCCGGATACTGCCTGTTTCCCCAAAGATCGCAAATAAAGGTACAGGCTGCTTCAAGACATTTATGTATGGTCTACAGACGTCCCAAAGTCTGTTTGGGGCTCATAGGGCCCACTGGGACCACTGGATCCTCCGGAGGTCATGAGTGCCAGCCCCCCTAACTACCCCAAGCTGCACTCATGCAGTCTGGGCCGTGCGGAGCGGGAGCCTTCCCACTGGGAAGTTCCCAGCGCCGTAACCCAATGGCTGTTGGCCAGTGCTTGCAGCGCCCTAGCTGTATATATATGCCATTTAGTCCAGGGCAGCAGGTGAAGGATTGGGAGACGATACGCGCTAAGGCACGGCAGGGTGAAACATTTGGTGAACTGGAGGACCCGGTCACAGTCGCATCGAGATGAGTGATGAGTACGTGCACATGCATGCACACAACCAACATTTCGGCGCGTCATCACGTCACCCACATGCATCTTGCACCTTGAAGAGTTACACACAACTGCTGCACAGTCTGGAAATCCTGAGATCGCATGCAAATACAAGTAGGGCGGGTGTCAGGCTGCGCCAGAGTGTCTGATACAGGGTGGCAGGCCACGCCGAAGTATCTGATACATCTGATACAGGGGTGTCGCCAGAGGGTCGTCATAGCACGCTGCGTGGCAAGGAACACCGGTAACCAACACTGGCTCTTGGCCACTCCTCTGTCGAGTGTTACACAAACACAACTCGACGATTGATAAGCAACGAATGGATCCTGCCAACAGCACACAAGAGCGATGGACCCAAGAGCGATGGCGTGGAACACGCAGCACTCACAGGTCCTGTACTGGCACGATGGATGTGGATGTGTTACACGGATACGAACGCAAGAGCCCGGCAGCGAGGGCAACAGCAGGAAAGCAGACGGCCCCGAACCCCCGAAAGCAGACAACAGCAACAAGCTGCAACTGTCTCAGGTGAAAAGCCACAACGAACCGAGACGGCCGACGCAACCACACCCACGCATCCGCACGATGGATGTGGATGTTCAAGCAGGCCATGTCCACTACATGAGCACACACCCATACTTGGCCATGCCTGCTTGCATCACCATCCGCAAAGCGTAACGCCACCAGCCCGTATGCAACCATGCACTGCGAGGAGCTCCTTGCCCAGCACGCGGCGGCGAGTTCTGACAGCTGGGCTACGCGCATTTGCATTGAAGCGCACTTGCATTGAAGTGCAGGAATCGCCGACATCACAGCAGTAGCAGTGCTGCGTACTCCGCAGCTACTGTTCACACATTTAGCTCATGAATCTGCATGTGCACAGCGCTGCACGCAGGCGCCCCTTCACAGGCGCGCCTGGCTGCTGCTGATTGTGCCTGTGACGCTGCATCTTACACACAAGACTCTTCATATCTTATAATGCGGTGACCATGGAGAGCAGCGCTGCAGCGCGCTGGTTCGCCTAATGCATGCAGCCACAGGGCCACGCCGTGGGCTGCCAGACTCTACGGTGGCTCAGCGCACGTAGCATCATGCCGCTCAGCACACATCACACAGCCCGCCACAGGTCACGCGGCGGCCCGGATGTGCAGTGCATCGGCAGCGGACGGATTCGCGCAGTGTGTCATCACAGGCTGGCGTCCAGCCGGGCGTCCAGCCGGGCGTCCAGCCGGGCACAATCGCCCCTGGCACCCCAGTCCCGGCTCTGCAGACCCTGACGGCGTGTGCTGTGCATCGACAGCAGTGCGTCACCGAGCGGATGCTTCCAGGAAACCCCGGAGGCTGTCGGCACGACATCGCCACCGCGGCGCTCATGCACCTGCGCAGCAGCTACGGCCGCGGGCACCCGCAGCACACGCAGTGTGCAGCATTAGCCGAGCCGTTCAGCCGCATCCCGGAGCTCCCCGCACCCCTGACCCAGCTGCTCCGAGCACAGCACACGCTGGTAAGCACAGCACGCAGCACAGCAGCTGGCAGTGTCTGCGGAGACGAGTGTGCGTATGCCATGCGTGCCTTCAGGGCCTCACAGCGGGTGGAGCCACGGCGCCCGCGGCCGAACAGTAGCGCAGCCGGCGGGCGCGGCGCGGTGCAGCGGCTGCGCTGCAGCTACTCAAGGAGCGCGAGCTTCTTGCGGAGGCCGTCCTGGACCTCGTCGACGAGGAAGAAGGCGACGGTGCTGGACTTGTAGTACTCAAAGTCGTGCGCGTGCGGGGGGTAGATCAGGCGCATCTTGGTGGTCACCTCCTTCATGCGCACACCCGCACCCTGCACGCAGCACGCGGATCTCTTGCGCTGCGATCGGCCAGGTTCGGAGGTGCTGACGGGCAGGCGGAGCACGCAGCAGGGTTGGTGGTGGTTGGACGTCGCGGGCGTGCTGTGAATGAGGCGGCTATGCTGCATGCTGGGAGCATGTGCTGCTGTGCTGCACCGACCGCGCGTGGCCACGCTGGGCGCTGCATGATCCCACGCCGTCCTCCGCTCGCACTGCTCAGGCGTTCGGCTCCCCGTGCCTGCAGTGATGCCGTGCTGTGCTCCCGGTGCCTGCAGCGACAGGGCGGACGGCCTGCTTGGAGGGACAGACCCCTGAGGCACTGTCACGGGCGCAATGGAAAGCGGTGTCGTGAGGCGCGTGTGTCGCGTGTGGGGCTCAGGTGAGGCGCCACACGCACAGCACACCAAACGGCGCACAGCAGCGCCGGACGACACGAGCGCGGGGGCGGGGGCGGGGGCACACCTGCCAGCGCTTGAGGAGCTGCGAGCGCGGCACGCAGAAGCCGCAGCTGACGTCGGAGTCGGTGGCATTGACGCAGAGCGCGTACAGCAGGCCGACGCTCATGTTCAGGCGGTCCACAGAGGACCAGGCCACCGTCTGCTCCTCCGCTTCGCCGCCGTCGTCCGGCAGGGCCTCCGGGTCCACGTCCTTCAGCACCGGCCGCATCGCGTTGTGCGGGATCTGCACCACACACCCACCTCTGCTTAGCGTCGCTGCTGATTGAAGCTGACAACACTTTTACGGTATGATAAAACTGAGTGTATAAATAGGGAACTGGTACATTCAACATTAAAAAAGCCAAAAAAAAAACAACAACATGAAGAAGTGAGGCCCAATGTAGGTGCAGTTTGAGCGCGTGCACCGTGCTACCCCCCCCCCCGCCGCTCAAGCCACCAGCGCCGGTCCGCTTCCTGACAGAGCGCCATCAAGTGGCCGCCAGTGGCACCCTGCCCCCAACTCCATGCATACGTCTCAGCATTCAGCGCAGCATGCACAGCACGGAGCGGCACCTGCAGCCCCCACAGCTCGATGCGCTCCTCGACGGCAAACTCCTCGAGGTCCTCGGGGTCGTCAAAGTCAAAGATGCAGGAGGAGATCATGTTGGTGCCAAAGGTGGCCATGAGGCACCCGACGGCGGGGCCGACGGCGTCGGCCATGGGCGCGCCCTGCTCGTTGACGAGGGCGAGGCGCTCCTGGATGCTGACGGCGGGGTGCAGCTCGAGGCGCGCGATGAGGTACGTCATCTTGTTGCTCGCCGGCAGCGGCGTGTTCTCGGGCAGCAGCTTGACGACGTCCTTGAAGTCTTCCTTCGTCGTCGCCTTGAACACCTGCACAGCGTAACCCCGTGACATGATGCCCGGTGCTTCACGGCAGCGCGACCCCGTGAAATGATGCCCGGTGCTTCACTGCAGCGTGGGGTACGTGTGTGGCCACCTGCGCCTCTTAACGCACACACGTGAGGAAGCCGCCTACATCGAGGTGCGGCGCGGTGGCCGTGTGCGAAAGGGGCCACGAGGCAATCGGCTGATGCAAGAGTGTGTGTAAGTGCGGGTGTGGAATTTGTGGCCCCTGTGCCGTGCATGCTGTTGGCGGCGGCGGAGCGGTGGCGTGTGGAGTGAGGGTATCAGAGCAGCGAGACACCGCAACGCTGCAGCTGGCCAGCGATGCATCGGAACGTTGGGTGCAGTGCGCGAGATGAGAGGAGCTGGACCTGCCAGTCACACAGCAACAGCCGGCCCCTCCAGCCACCCAGCCGCTACCGGCCATAGCAAGCTCCCAGATTATTCTCCCGGCCAACATCAGCACAATCAAGGGCATAGGCAGAGTAGCCTCCGCCCCGGCGAGTGTGCCGCAACAGCGGCGTGGAGCGAAGCCGAGGAGGATGCAGTGACAGCGACGCGTGATGCGGGCGGGGAACACATGCATGCATGCAGTGCTTGGCAGGCCCTGTAGGGGTTCCCTGCCGCCCCGGGGAGGCCGCACCGAGACGCAGTCCATCTTGTTGACCTTGAAGCGCGCGAGCACGCGCACGCCTGCCTCCTCGTCTCCCTCGCCGTTGCCGTCGTCCAGAGCGCCGCCGCTGCCGCCCGTCGTGAGCTCATCGTCCTCCGCGACGCTGACGTCCTCCAGAGCCTCGCCGGCCTCTGCGGCCGCCTTTTCCAGCGCCGCGCGCTCCGCCGCCTCGCGCACGAGCGCCTCCTCCTCTGCCGCCAGCGGCACATCCTGCAGCACTTGCCACACGCGTTGGGGGGAATCGCAGCGACGCGCGGCTGCCGCACCACTACACATCGGGGCGGACGGCCACTGAGTAACACCCCATACGACCGCATACCAGGCTGGGCCGTGTTGTGCTTTATTTTTTGCATGCGAGTCACGAGAAAGTCGTTCGCTTTCGGAGATTGACGAGGCGTGTCACAGGAGTGAGCTCACCAGGGTGGCAGAACACATGAGCAGGCAAGCATGGCAATGCATGAAACACAGAGACCATGGCCGAAATAGCGTGGGGGGGGGGGGGGGGGGGGTGAGCTGGGGCGCACGTCGCCGTAGTCCTCCTCCTCGTCCGCCATAACCTGGTCGCGCCGCGACACCTCTGGTGTATGCGGCGACGGTGCCGGCCGCCGGCACAGCCTCGCGCCGGCGCTGGCTCCGCGCCTCGTCTGCGGCCGCGGCCGGTGACGCGCAGGCGGCGCGGGCCGGACCCGGCGGCCTGCCGCGCCTGCTGCCGGCGCGCCATGGCGCGTGCGAGCGCAGGCGACA
>JALKAD010000015.1:228129-255965 GCA_024500015.1 Ulva compressa | reverse complement strand
AGTGTTTGACATTTCGTATTTCGTATTCAATACGAATTCTTAAAATACGCGTATTGAATACGATGAATTTTGGGAATACGACTCGAGGAAACGGGGGAGGGGAGGGTGGGTGCCGGGTGCGGGGTGCGGAGCCCGGCCAGGCCCGGGCCGGGGCCCCGGCGGGGTGCACAGTCAGCACTACGGACTGCACGAACCGCGGATTGTACGAACCACTACTATGAGTTTCGAGACTGTTTGCACATGGGCGCGCCATTCATCCTCGCGCGAGCGCTTGGCGGTGACTAGTACAGTTTTGCGCGTGGCTGGCTTGAACGCACAGCAGGTCAACAGTTTTGGCAGGTCGATCGTATTTTCGTATTCCATACGATTTCTTAAAATACGCGTATTGAGTACGGTTTTTTGCGGAATACGCGTATTTGTCGAACACATGCGTATGTACCCCACTGCACCCCAACTGCCCATAAAGGGCGCAAATTATATTTACCATGATGATGCGATCTAAATCTGCTGCGCCCGGATCAAGCCGGCCAAAGATCAGCGCATCTGCTGCCATGCAGCCGTGGCGCAGCGGGGCTTTGTCCCGATCAAGCCAATCGACCACGGCCCGCCGCCGCCACCGTCTGCGACGTGCGGCGCCGACTGCTGCCCCTCAAACCAGATCTGCATCTGCGGCGGCTGCTTCCCAGAGAACGGCCCCTTCCCCGCCTGCGCCTTTCCCGACCCCAGCCTTGGCATCGTGATGAGCTGCTGCGATGACCCGGACACGCAGTGCAACCGCTGTAATCGCGAGTGCTGCCTCGGTGATGACGTGTGCTCATGCAAGGGCACCTGCATCGAAAAGGGGGAGCTCGCGCCGGCGTGCGGCCCGGAAGACTATGACTTTTATGGATTCCCGACAAGCTGCTGCGAGACCAAAGATACAGGCCCTCGCTGCTCCAAGCTTGCTCAACCAGTACCAGTATATCTTCCATAGGCGTGCTGGCTCCTCCATTGCGTTCAAATGTCTGCAAGCTCGGCTCGGAACACGTCTGCAAGGATGCATGCCAGTGAGAGCTAGCGCGCACAGGCGTGCTCGGACACAGCCGGCCGGTGTGAGTACTGAGCCAGGTAACTGCAGCTAGTGGGGTATGGACTGTACAGACGTATGCTGCGTGCTGTGGAAGGCCTGTTTGTGTGCAGCCACTGTGATGTCCGGTGCAAGTGGCATGTGTGCGTGCTGGGGTTGGGTGGCAACGGGCGGCTGGGGCAGGCATGGGCAACAGCCAGGCTTGCACAGGCCGAAGTAGCGCCGTGATAGGCATCATACTACACATTTTGCAGTGGGTAGAGATCGTCATTGTCTAGAATGTGTTGGGTAAATGTGTTCAGGGCTCTAACTTGAAGCGGATTCGTAGCCTCACATTGCAACTATAATATATAGGACCGTGGTGTAGGTGGCTAAGATGTGTTACAGGGTGTTGTTATGCATTAGTCATGCCAGTAGCACATCCGACGCACTACCTCACAACTCAGCAACCGGGCAGAGTCTGCCCGCCTCGGCTGATTAAAAGATGTGTTTGTGTTTGTGCGTGTTGCATGATTAGTATTGTGCTGAGGGCCGACGACGCGATTATCAAACGCTCAAATACAATATCTCTGCTAGGTTGTCCGCGCCTGTGTGTCTGTCTTACACTATGATAGGTCAACGCCCCAGCCGCGCCGAGAGAAACAAGCAGGTAACCAAACAAACCATCACAAGTAGCACGGCCGCCCTATGCATTGGCATAAAACTCGCTCACAGAAAAAATCCACAAGAACTACATTCGGCAGCGCAGACACACACTGGCAGCATTCTAAGCCAGCGCAACAGAGCGGCGTCCTCGCGCAAGCACCGGGGGCTGGCCATGGGCACCGGGGGCTGGCCTTGGGCACTGTGGTGCCTGGTCAGCGCTGAGTCGGCACAGAGCCGAACACGGCAGCCAGGCTACGGCGGATGCTGATGCCACACTGTACCAACTGCCGCGGCCACTCGTGACCGCCATCATGATGGTAACGGCCCAAGACCACACTGTGCATGAGACAAAAGCGGCCAATGCGCCGGCCAGGGTGGACGGCAGGGCGCTGCTGTAGATGGGTTTGAGCAGTTGTGTTTATGTCTGTTTGAACCCATTGTCTGTTTGAACCCATATAATATTCGGCGGGGGTAGGGGTCAGGCGAGGGCGCACCCGGCTGCAGCCGTCGGCTTTGAGGCACGTCCGGGCCCAGGCGAAAAGCCACAACGAACCGGCACAACTGCCCTTCCAATGCAGTTAGGACAACCAAAGCGCACAGCAGACCCAACCATAACCCCCCTTTATGGTCATACGACGGCGGTGTTGAGTAAACTTATATAGGTGCCCGGAGGCACATGGAGCCTAGAGGCTCCACCCCTTGAGGAGCTCCACTACTGCCTAGATCTGGAACCGCTGAGAGAGAGGCCATGGGCCTGATCCGATGGGGGGTCACAGGAAGAACGCTACAGCAGCCCAAACCCCGGGCCGGAGAAGCCTCGCGGAGCACTCGGAATCCTCTGGATAGTCTATACCTGCACATCAGGAAGGGCCCGGGCGGGCGGGATCTTGGCTGAAAGCTGCGAAGCACTAGCAATGAACAAGGGGGGAGTGCACTCAGCTCTGTAGCACGTCCAGTGTTCACGCAGACACCCGGAGCCCCCCCAAACAAGTTCGGGACGTCCATAGGGCATATAACCATGCTCCGGGACTGCCTGTGGGGGTTCGGGGAAAGCGAGTCGATTTCCCCGACAATGGGGCAAGTTTTCGGCGAAAAGTGCTCATTTCCCCGATAGTCGTCAACGGACCGGCATTTCGATCCCAAACCACTCCCGATGGTCCCAAAGCACACACAACACCTCAAAAACACTATACTTTCACCTCCTTTGGTGTAATGTGGGTGACACCTTGCTCTGCCTCGTCAGCTCTTGCTGGTGATAGGCGCTAGCAACGCGACGCGTCGCAGCGGCACCATGACGCGATACCCGTGCGTGGCCATGAGATGTATCGTTGACCTGTCCAACTGGGCAACGTGCAGGCTTGCGCAGAAAGCACAACCGCTCCACACTGGAGGCCACAGTGCTGACCTCAACTTCCTTGCCCCATGGTTTCATAATTATACAATTGTTAGTTAATTTAGCTGGGAGTGTTCATTTTCAGCCATTCCATATTGCCCAAGGTGTCTGTGGCAGCAGTCCTTGAAGAACACAGTCAATCTTGCTCACAGTGCATCATCTGCTATGTGATCTGTAGTGGAGGAAGGTTTTAGACTCGCAGCATTGCCATGTGCATGACAATTAATCAATGCAGCATGCAATACAAGCAGTCACATCCAAAGCCATTGTAGGCTCTTCCCCCTTGCTCCACAGACTATGTGACACATGTACATGCTCTGCCTGCATGAGGAAGTATGGCATTGTGCCAAGTAGGAGCATAGGTACTTACAAGTGGCCTGGAGTGGCCACAGGCACCCAGTGGCAGCAAGCATTGGCAACAAGTGGCGACGGTTGGGAGGCACCCCGTAAGACCACTTTGAGACATTCGGGACTCCCCTAGACCGATTGGGGGGCCATTGGGAACGCCTGGATAGGTTTGGGAAGAGTTTGGGGATGTTTGGGAAATGAAGGTCCATTTTCCCGGAGATCAGGGTCCATTTGGCCCGGAGAGGCCCGTTTCCCCGATATCACAAAACAAGGCTACAGGCAGTCCCGGAGCATGGTTATATGCCCTATGGACGTCCCGAACTTGTTTGGGGGGGCTCCGGGTGTCTGCGTGAACACTGGACGTGCTACAGAGCTGAGTGCACTCCCCCCTAATGAACACCCACTATGCGTGGCGAGCTGCTGCTCGCACCAGCCTAAGAACATCCAATCTCTGCACAGCCTCCGGCCCGCAGCAGAGCTGCAGCGCCCTGTAGACACCGAAGGCCAGAGTCCTTCGGTCCACCGTCGCCACTAGTACTCCCACCATAAGTGAGATTACATTCCACGTAATCCACCTTATTGTAGTGCACACCACCGCCGCATCCGGCACAACCACAGCAGACCCTACCCGCGGGCACCCGCCCGAAAACCCCCCCGACAACCGAGCACGTAGCTGGGCCCAATGAGGCAGCCACACCGCAGCCACAGCCACCGGTTTGGACGCACAGAGGGCAGAGACCCGCGCAGCCGTCCCCGTCTCAAACTCAGCCAGCAACCGGGTACACAGGGCGCGGACAGCACAGGCAACAGAGGCAGGCAGGGCAGCTGCAGCTGAAGGGTCAAGAAGGAAGGGCACCAGGCAACTCGCCGCAGCCCACTCGCAGTCCGGGTTGACGTCATCCAGGAAAGCCTGGCAGAAAACGGCGAACGCAGCCACATCGTCCGCAACGGCACACAACAGGTCGGCCCAGATGCAAGCAGTCCCCCGCAGGCCTGCAGCAGGGTAAAGAGAGGGGCAGAACAGCAGGAAGTGCTCAACGTGTAGCCATCTGTGCTCCCGAGGGTCATCCCCACGCAGGTGACAATGTTTTTCATACACATCATGCTCGCACAGGAAGCACACCTGGGGGTGATGCGCAGCACCATATGGCACCGCATAATCAACCAGCAGGTGAGAATATCGCAACGCCATGGGTAGACAAACTCGGACTGGGACAGTGTGCAACTTGAAGGTGTGACACCCACAACCGGGAGACAGGGCCCACGTGCTAGGGGGTTGCAAGCGTGGCAGGGAGCGTTCTCGCGAAGGCGGCCACCTAGGGCCCCGGGGGCGTGCGACGACGTCAGCATCGGCGCTCGCGGCGCCAATTAATATTGTTGTGGTGTTAACACCGCAGTGCTTGTGCGCCCACAACTGATGCCCACCACTGATGCACATGCCCGCCCTGATGTCCGCATTGCCAAGCGCGCAGGCCTGACCCGCACAGTCCCACCGCGCATGCCGCTGTGCGTGGGTCCACGGAGACAGCCAGGTGCACGACCACGTGGTCGGACGCCAGTTCTGTGGCCGATGCCCGGCTGGGTCTGGTGTGATGCCCGATTTCCATTTGTTTTTCACACGCGGCAGTCGCCCGTCTCAGCCACGTGTCCGGTTTGGGTATGGATACGCGGGCCCGAACAGCCGCACCCATGTAGGCAGGGGACAGCCCGGTAGCGAAACGGGCAGAGAAGCGTTTTCGAGCCTGCGTAACACAGAGAGAGGGTCTTGCATGCAAAGGGTGGTAGCCGCAGCATCAGAAGTGCGATCGCGAGCAAGACCTCGGTTCGCCGCCGAGCCAATTGCAAGCATGTTCAGGTCGGTAAGGAGGCCTTCGAATTCGGTCGAAATGCTGCGCTTCTTGAACCACGTGCACGATAATCGTCCGTATCTGGCAGGATTTCATCTTGTTCCTCCATGTTGTTTTGGACATACATAGCGCCATGTGCAGGTGCTCTTACCGGCACGTGGACGTGCATGCGCATGCAGATTGCGCCATGATGACCCCTGTGCACAGACCTGCTTCCCAGACAGAGTAGATCTAGCCGAGACGTTCGCACAGCATGGGCTCGTCAGCATACTCCTCTTCACGAGTGCTAGCGCGCGGAGTCATGATCAGTACGCGTGCGGAATTTCAGAGGTGCGTACTCGCAGAGTCTAGATCTGCAGTACTAGTGTTAGGCTGCACCGTTTTGATGTTGGTGTTTGCGTGACCGCTGTTTTTTCTGAGGGCTCTCGAGTCAAGTGAAAAAAAAACATGAAAAAAGCGGAGAGGGGCACTGTGTTGCGCCCCAGTCGCAGATACTGAACACTATGACTTCAAATAAGAATGTATACGTGCTCAGAATTGCTTTGTACTGCGTTGCGCAACCTAGGGTCAAGGCCATGGATTCCTGTACACATCCTCAGTGTGTTACACCGTGATCTAGGACTCAGCAGCGCCGAGGCAACAGAGCAGTCAACAGGCAAACATACAAACCATCACAAGCCCCAAGGCCACTCTCCACACGAGCAAATGCTAGAACGGAACAACGCCGGCACGAAAGCGACTCTGTAACCACACACACACACACACACACACACACACACACACACACACATAAATAACGCAGGAAGCGAGCACAGCATCGCGCAGTCCACATCCTCAGTGTGTACATTCCTATACACATCTGGTTTACTAGTAGACAGCTGCTGTGCGAGAAGGATGTGTATGAGGCCCATGCGGTGTTCCCGGGCGGCGCCTCTGTTGAGCACATGTGGCACCTACTCCTGGCCTGCCCGCATATGCATGTGTGCGACCGTGCAGGGCTTTTGGGCCGGACTGCAGCTGCCTGCTGCGCGCTGACCTGCTGCGTGGCAGGCAGTGTGCGCGATAGTGTCGGACTCGACTGCGCATGCGGTGGTGCGTCGCTCGTTCTAGATCTGTGAAGGGGGCCGTTGCGATGCAGCTGCGACAGCCTGTGTAGTCCCGTTTCTGTTGGACCCGTCGGCTGCGCTGTCGCGATGCGCTAGCCCCTCTGTCCGCTCCCTGTGTGTGCGATTGGTGGTGTGTTCGTTGCTGGTGTGGCTGCGCGAGTTTCGGATTTCTGTTCGTCTGCACCGGCGGCGGTGGGGATTGTGTGTGCCTGCCCTCCTGGTCGCGGGCTTGGTGTGCTGGCCCGTATGCCTTCGTTCCTTGTGCTCCCGTGTTGAGATTGCAGTACTATACCACTAGACTACAATCATTCAGCACGCCGCGACGCACTGATGAACATTCCAGTGGTATAGTACTGCAATCTCAACATACCGCCGGCCGGCCCCCGTTCGAATTCTTGGGCCCCCCGTTTGTGGGGCGCCACCCGTTCTGTTTGTGCGCTGCTGATTTCCCAGGCGGATCGTGACGCATGGCACGATATCACAGTTGTCCCTGCTGGATCCTGGTTAAGGGTGCTGTGGCCGATGCCCGTCCGCGTGTGGCGTGGTATCCCCGTCCGGGTGTGGCTTGGTATCCGATACATTTTCCCCCTACTTGAAAGGTGCCGTGTTGACATATTGCAGTGTCCACGCCAAACTGGCCCACCCATGGGTGGGCCAGTGGGGTGGGAAAGTTGGCACGGTTCAAGGAAACTCTAGAACGACGGTTTTTTAACGTTCTGATGCATCCTTATAATAGTATATACTACTGTGAGTGTCGGGGAACCGAGCTGGCTCAAATCGGCCACGTGTGTGCGATGCAATGAGTCCTCTAGTGCATCGTGTCACATGAACAGTGCTTGCCGCAGAGGGGGCATTGGGCGGTATCAAAGGCGCCAAACGCAAAGAATGAACTAATTAATTAATTAGCATTCATTTCGCGACGCCTGGGTGTTCGCAAACGAGTCCACATCAGGTATGGCTACTCTGTGGGGCTGCATGTGTGCAGCGGGAGATGTTCCCTTGCTGACGGAGGACACCAAAACCTGCTCATAAACGTGTTTCATAGCAGATATAATATATTCTGAGTTGCTGTTACGCCTGAATGTACGTGCCGATCGGATTGTGGGCCGACTGCTCTCGCGCGGAGCTGGTGCGAGCCAGTGTCAAGGAAGTACGCGGGCTGCAATCTATGCTACATTGCTTTGACACAACAAGGTAGAGGCATAAAAATAGCGTATCTGGTGTTTTGCGGTGCTCTCTAATGTGCTTGGCCATTGGGAGGAGATACCACCGGCCACGCACGTCCTCCTCGACGCGGCCAGAATGCCGCTGATATGGAAAGAGCTGCGGCACCGACGCCAATACGTATGCATCCTACTAAGTGGGTAAGATATTTTTAAGCCAGCTCACGTCTGACGGCCAGTGAACTCGCGCACTGTTTGAGTACGCGTACAACTCAAGAATGTCGCAGCGGCCAGTCATTAAGAACGTTTACAGCACTAAGAAAAGCGACTAGGAAAAGCTGCTTCAAGAGGTGGTTTTGAAGGTCGTATATGTTGCAGCGAGAGCTACTCTGTCTGTGTGCTTGTCACCTGCGCCTCGTATGAGGTTGGCTGGTACCTAGTGCGCTGCACCAGCACGGGCGCACCCCCCAGCCGCTCATTATCGCATCAGTCACATTCGTACATGTCATATACGTGCTTGAAAGTGGATATCAATGCACACACCTGCAAACGAGCGTGCGCACATTCTGGACCACCGTCAAGATTCCCACCCCGGCAGTTGTCCACGCGAGAAAAAAACGCATGCATGTCGGTGGGCGTACACATGGTGGGCCAACTCGCACCCGTGCGCAACCGATGGCAGGGTGCACGCACAGCGCGATAGAAAGCAGTACATTGATAGGCGATGATATACATCATGTTACAGTGTTTCACTATCATCCTATTGACCACCACATCTACACCAGCTGGCCTCCTCGGCAGCATGCCACCACAACTGCCAGCGTCAAAGCACAAGTGCGATTACCTCACAATGTACACGTCGATAATATCTTGACACAAGTTTCCTCTCGATGATAACATCCCGGTCATGCTGGTGGCCGTTAGCCAGCCAACCTGCATACCAGCAAGTGCTCTGATGACAAGTCAGATGGCTCAACTCGTCCTTGAAACATGCAAAGGGCCTGCCGCCTAGGCAAATTGGGTGCTCACCTCGATAATTCCCAATCAACTGGTAGTGACCATCCCACTCACAGCTGACCTCCTCGCCAGCATGCCAACACAACACAGCCAGCATCACTGCCATGACCGAACACATGACCTGATGATGTAGCAAGTCGACTGCATCATCGTCTCAGCTTCAACTCGTGATAAGGTGCTAAGGCGATAGGCGATGCTGGTGGCTGAACCTGCAAACAGACTGTGGTGAGGAGTGTGGCTCAACACTTCAGGCAGCAACTTCGAGTGTGTACGCACATTACCATCCCCATCAGGGACAAAAAAACAGCTGTTGAGCACATTTGCACACCTGCCATAGCGCTGGCTGACTTCACAGCTGTCACAGCTGTCGCTGGTGCTAAAACTTTCAACTGTCGACATGTGACCCACAGAAAGCGTATACCTACAGAGAAAACCAGAATTGAATCATCATTGGTAGCTGTCATACAAATGAGTTTGCGACACAACGGAATAGATCCCGTGTAAGCCACCAGCATCGAACTCACCTGAACGCCAAAGTCTGCAATTTCAGCTGCAGCTGCTGAGGCTTGTGGCCGCACAGCATAGGTACAGTAGAAACCTGTATATCAGCCAGCATATACTTGAACATAACAAAGCTGGCCATGATGACAGCCCAGCACCCAGTCAAGTACAGCATCACAGAATCTCACAGGGCGCTGCAACAGGCTCGTGACCTTACCTGACTGTCAGACGTTGCAATTGCTGCTGCTGAAGCTCATGGCTGTACGAAATAGAAATTTGGGTGACCTGCACACTAGCACACTGCTGAAAAAGCTACATCTGGCTGTCAGACCAGTGCAACATGAGCTAAACCAAACGAATACAGCACCTCATTGACGTCTGCATAACACCTTTGAGCACATCTGACCGTCAGAAGCTGCAGCGGCTGCTTGTGAAGACACTGGTTGGACACAGTGAGAAAGCCAGAGACCTGAAAGACAGTGAGTGGCTGATGAAAGCACAGCCCCTGCTATGCACGGCCGTTGAGAGCTTTATCGCTGCACTTAAAATTTTCGTAAAACAGCGGATTTGCATAGCAATGATCAGGCTAGCTTCTTCGATTCAAGTTGCACAGCTCTTGAACACACCAGAAATACAACTGTTACGAAAGTTGAACCACACAGGTTCATGGAAGAGGCAAACCTTCTGTAGAATTCTCACTGCGTAGCTGCGTCAGACAGTAGCGAACTGTCCAGCTGATACGTTTGCTCGGCACTTGAGGTCAACAACGACTGCGCTGAACCCCTGCAACAAGCGTATACGCCATGAATGACAGGCCAGCATACATTTTAAGCTATACTGATGCATGATAATGCGTTTACACGCGCCATACCTTGCCCATCTAGGAGGCAGTGCGACATCGCTGGACGCCAGTGTTCGTCGGCTTGAGACTCGCCCGTGGCCGAGAACCATGATTCAGTGTGATCCAAGACAAATAGAGATTACGTCAAGCTTTATGAGGTCAGAGCATGCAAGCTGGCAAGTTCATTCGCCACTCGGGCGCATAAGGAACGATCTGACAGTGCAACTTCACAGGAACTACTGAGCTGCAAGAGGAAGTCTAATAAGAACAGGCACAGCCGTACATGCCATGCACGCCCGACAAGTATGCGCTATTCACTGTTAGCGCGCTACAGTGATTGCTCCAGCCGGGCACATACTTGCTCTGCATGCAGCGGTATGTGACCATGTGGCGTGGTGCACTAGAACGTGAATAGACGACCACTCCAACTTGCGTGATCACCTGGGGGCTAGGCGAGGACGTCGACGCAACTGCTTTTCCAGCAACTATATAAGTAGTTGTCGTGGCTCAGACAGGGCGAAAGAGACGCTGTTTGTGTCACGCAGGAAAGCCTGTCCCGTTCACGAACAGCGGCAGGCGGACGTGTACTCCATTCCGGGTGATTTAGCTGCACATATATAGAATTATGTTATCGTTTAGAGTGTTATGCCTCGTCCCATTGCATCACAGATGGCAAGCACCGCACCAGCGACCATCTGCGGAGCCCGGACCACTGCAGCAGCCCACTTCATCTGTTCGCCCACCCTCTGGGTGGCCTTCGCGAGAGACAGTCATCACACAGACGCCAATTCTGACCGTTCTCAGGCCATCCAGACCCAGTGAATACCTTGATCAGCTCGTTCAAACCAAGGCATGTCAGAATCCACTGCCTACTTGTGCGTTTCCAAACGGTTCTTCACAAACACCCATGCCTGCAATTCCCACTCTTTCCACTGGCCCACCCACATGGTGGGCAGAAAACTACCCCAGCATTCCACATGCACGTGCACATGGTGCATTCAACCATATTACCACTTGAATTATGCCAAACATGCCTTGTTGATCCAAAACCTTCCACTCTTGCCATTCAATCATTCATTTGCTCCAACGGCCCCCTGCATGCTCACTGTAGATTTTCCCACCTTTGCAGCTGGCCCACCCCCATGGTGGGAGAGACAAATAGCTGCCACCACGAAACAGCCAGCACAATGGCTCAAATGATCATCTGAACATCCACAAGCACCGTATACTCCTCAGGGACCACCATTACATTGAGTTTGACCAGTTTTATGCATTTCTCAGTGACCTGCTGATAAGGCCACCCTCTGTATTCCCACCTTACCAGTTGGCCCACCCGGGTGGTCCAGTTTGGCGTAGACGCTGAGCTCATGACAGCTGCAGTGGAGTCTAGAGATCTCCTTCCGTCTTGCCATTCCTCCCCCTGCACTCGCAGCCATGCCACTCGCAGGCCACTCGCAGGCATGCCACTCACAGGCATGCCATGGCTGACTCCCGCTCAGTTGTGATTCACACTTGTGCGTGAAGGCCGTTGCGTTGACTACTTGTCTGCTGTCTCGCTGATGTCTTGACGATATTTTCTGCCATGGAGCAGTAACTTCTCTACCCTGCGCGCTGTGCCTACGTCTGTACAAGGGGTTGCTCATCATGATGAGCCCACACTTAAGCGCCAGAATTAAGAGCGCCAAGATTGGCGCTTAAACGGTTAAGAGCGTCTCTAAGAGCGCCGGTGGTCGCGCATAATTTCACAGTGTGCTAACGGCGTGCCTAGCAGCGTCAACCGACGCTGCTAATATCAGGCAGTGCTAACAGCGCCGCTATGAGCGCCGACATGCGCCGATAACCTCAGATGCGATTAACAGCGGCCTTAAGAGCGGGCCATGACGGCCATTGTTTGCACGTATGTGTGAGCGCACAGCACCGCGCAGTGGTGAAGGACCTGTTTCAGTGCTGCTGGAACTCCGGTCAACCCTCTGGTTAGATACTTTCTACAACTGGAACTGGCATATACGTTGTGGCGCAGTGCGTCCAGCGACCTGTAGCTGCGCGCAGGCGTTGTCGCTAAACAGGTCGCTGCATGTATACTGCCTCGCCTGTCCATCATGGCGACGCAGACGACAACATGTATATACCAGATCATGAACTGCATTTATCCCATGTTTGTGTTCCCACATGCAAAGCGAATGCGTAATGGTCGCGACTGCAACGTCGTACATTCGAAGACCAGCGCGCCTTGCAGTGTACGATAACAAAGCAAGTGCAAGTACAGTCGCAGCGCATCAATCAGATTGGTGTATGAGTGGAGTCAGACCTCCGGAGTGTAAGATTCCGAATCATCAATGGCATTCAACAGCTACAGCCTGTTTGTGCACACGATGAGGCGCTGAACTGTACAGACGGTACACAAACGTGCACAACACAGGACGTGATGCATCAGGTGTAACATATCTTCTGTTGATGCAATAAGGCCTTGATGTCAGCGGTGGACGACGAAACTTGTGCATACGCATGTTCTTGCGGATCCGTGCCAATTCCATGCCTGAAGCACACTCTTTCACTCGACACATTGACACACTGTCACTTGCGCTGATAACATGTAGGCTGCTGTGGTTTTGCATTTGCACCTGGCATGAGCACGATATCTGCGCCAGCAGTGCCGCGCAAACGCGACAGCAATATGGCGTCCTTGGAGCATGCAAACGGCCTTGCGCAAGAACACAACGGCATGCACGGCACTATATGTGCGCACGCTGCAGAGTGAATCAGTGTATCGCAGTTTATATGCCTGGCTGTTGGTGGGCATGCTTATGTTCTGAGTTACTCTCCTGCTTGTTGACCATCGACCAACGCCTCGATGTCGACGTTCGAACGTGAAGGTGGCCACTGTCGCACTCGTGAATAATTGCTGAACGTCAGAACACGTGGACTTAAATGTTGCTGCTAGTACGTATCATTGCTTTGACTTTGAGAATGCCTGCTGCTCCCAATGCTTGACAGTACATGGCCATCGACGCGACGACCCCGTGCAGCTGTGCACGTCTTAGCGCAGGGAACATGCCCTCTGGTACGGCCACCACGCCACACTTAAGAACTCAATGTAATGGTTGTATGCTGTTGTCATGTCTGTAACGTACTCTTGTTGCTGCTTGGCTTCCGGCTCAACTCCTCGAGCGTGTGACCAGCTGCAGGAACTTTCGTCGTGCCTAGCCCAAAAACTTTCATGACCAAGACTAAGTGATACTTTGTGAGTGATATTTATCAGTCTCGAGTCGTTCATTGCGGTACTGCTGCGGTCGTGCGCTATCATCTGTTCTGTGAGTCAGACTGTGACGCTGTTCCATCTGTTTGCGCAACCTTGCTCGGCCGTAAACAAGTCCATGCACAGCTTTGCTTACACACGATGTCTAATGTTTTTCGCGTGCAGGTGAGAAGACTCATTTACTCGATGTTTGACCAAGTGACTGCAAGCTGTCGCGCATGCAGCCCTCTTGCGCAAGCTTCACGCAATCACCACTAGCATTACATCAACAGACACCACTACAAATAACCATCACTCACATGCTGACACTCTCCGTGCAAGAGCTGAAGTGAATCGGGGCGACGGCAGCGTTTCGCTGGACCGAGGCTGTACCGGTACAGCCTCGTCCCAGCCATCCTCTGCCTCTGCCCCGATCAGCTTCAGCTCCTGCGCACAACTAAACCAACATTCCAATACATCTAGCAACGAACGACAGTTCATCCATACGTGCACAGCCATCATTCGGCAGCAGCGGTGCACCCACCTGCGCCTTGAGAAGCTGGCCCATAACTGGCCCATAACTATGAGCCAATGGCTCTTATATAGCTCCTAAAGAGCTCTTAAGCCCGCTGTTAATCTCGTGAGATCGCTCCTAATTGGCGCCTACGATCGCGCTTAAAACGCGCCTAAGCGCGCTCATCGGCTAACAGCCGATTGGCGCATACTTATGCCCTAATCCCACACTAGGAGTGTACAGCGCCGTTAGGCGCGCCTTTAAGAGCGTGGCGCTCCTAACTATGAGCCAATTAAGAGCCAACCTTTGTACAGACGTAGCCATTGCAGCTGTGCAGCACCGCATAGCACGCACGCTGCGTGCTGTGTGCCAGTAGCACATATGGATATCCGGTGGATTACGTGGAATGTAGTGTCACCGATTACGTGACGAACGTAAGTTACGAGGGGGTAAATGACGCTGACGTGACGAGCATTTTAAGGATAAACGACGAGATTTTTCAGAACTGACGACCTAGAAAAGTTTCATGCATGCAAAAGCTATGTCATGCAAGATTGTTTTTGCCATAAATGACGACGTAATCTTACGAACAGCAGTCTTACGTGTTGATGACGACGTCATTTAAGTTTTGGCTCGTCAGCGGTGACACTAGTGGAATGTAATCTCACTTATGGTGGGAGTGGCGACGGTGGACCGAATGACTCCGGAGGTCGGCCGACCTTCGATGTCTACAGGGGTCTGCAGCACTGCTGCGGGCCGGAGGCTGTGCAGAGATTGGATGTTTTTAGGCTGGTGCGAGCAGTAGCTCGCCACGCAGAGTGGGTTCTCGTTGCTAGTGCTTCACAGCTTTCAGCTAAGATCCCGCCCGCCCGGGCCCATTCTGTTGTGCAGGTGTAGATGCTCCAGAGGATTCCATGGCCAAGTGCTCCGCGAGGCTTCTCCGCGTCTGGGCTGCTGGAGCGTTCTTCCTGTGACCCCCGGGGATATCCGGATATCCCAGAGTGTCCATCCCCGGGGATGGACACTGTGGCATATGCGACGCACTACCTCACAAATCAGCAACCGGGCGGACTCTGCCCGCCACGGCTGCCTTTCCAGACACACCAGTCATGATCTGCAAGCCCATCCTGAACAACAGCGCGTTGCCTCTACACAAACCCACAAACCTACACTCAGTTCTCTTTTCACATTGCAATGGTACCGTGATGTACTCTGCCCGATCGTGTATACCACACTCGACAGCAGTTCCAGCCAGATAGTTCAGATGCGACAATGCACCCTTGCTCAACCTGCCGAATGTCTCATGCGACAACGCAACAAAGTCATACGCATGCGAATTATAGCGACGATAAGTAGCCGCCTTGCGCCTATCGCGCACCGCCGCCGCTGCGGCCGCAGCGCCATCCCCATGGTGCACGGGCTGCCGCTCTGCGATACGTCTGTGCCACAGGGTCAATCGCAGACACATCCGCAGTGCGGAGCTCACCGCTGGGCGGAACATACAAGATATCCACGATTTTGTCCGCCTCCGGCACCACACGTGTGCACCTGAGGCCGGCTCGGCATCATCCAGCTCCTCTGCCTGTGCATCTTCACCACACTGCGGCTCACCCTGCCCCTCCTGGCCCGAATCCCTGTGCCCAGCACCCTCTGTTGCATCGTTGCCCACATCTGTGTCTCTACCCACAGCGTCTGGCCCAGCCGCTTCACCCATCCCGCCCACGTCGTCGGCCCTACCTGGATCCCGCCTCCCGCCATTTGCCCCATCCCCACGCCGAGCAAGGCTGCTCTGCGCGTGCATATCATTCCCGGCAAGTTCCTTCGCATGCTGCGTCAGAAAACAACGAGTGTTGGGGACCTTAGTGCTGGAAACGCTCGCCCGCGACCCCGCCCCGCGCCATCTCTCCAGGAGAATGTTGTGGCGCACGGTACGGATTCCGGACAGCAGTTTGCACGTCATTGTATGGTTGAGGTCGTCAGGCAGGATGAACTGTCCGCATTTGCATGTGATTCCCCGTGCATTCACATGCATGGGGGAATCCCCACATCGGTGGCGGAGAGAAAATGCGAAGTCGACTTTGGACAGCTGCAGAGACGGCGCAACAGGCAGGGTGTCAAGCCAGATCACCGACTCCCGGCATGTGCAACTGCGCAAGTGCGCTGCAACCCGCTCACCAGCAGCTGTGGTGAGGTCATTGGCAGCGAGCAGTGCGTCATACTGTCGCTGGGCGATGGCGTGGGTGCCACAGTGAATGTCGGCTGGATGGTGGGCAGCACGATTGGAATCGTGTCACTGGTGGGGTCGAGCGCTCTGTCTGGCTCAGGCCAGAGCCAGAGGCTGTCGTGCAGCTGCTGCCACAGATGCGAGAGCCTCGCATCGCTTGGGCCGCTGAACGGCCGGAAGCATGGGGGGCCATCCTCAACAAATGTCAGCTCACACAGGGCCGCCGCCGCGATGTAGGCGGCAGTGCCGACCTCCGGCGCCGTCCTGAGCAGGCCAAGACCCCCCAGCCTGCTTGGTAGCACCATCTGATCAGCGGCCCCCTCCGAGGAGTCCCCGGGCCCCGGGTGCAGTCGCATGAGCCGCCGTACTGCTGCCACCGCGCGCAGCTGCCTCTGTCCGCTTGCTCGGAGATGAGCTCCCACTCCAGCACCCGTGCGAAGTTCATCATGCGCCGCTGCAACGCCATTGTGAGCACAAGAAACTGGTCCTGCGCTGGGAGGGGGAGGGACATGTTCGTGTCGATGAGCTTGCACACCTTGTCAGCGATCTGCTGCACATACGCTGACTGGAATTGCGGCATGCCGATGGGGGTGCCGGTCACGACCACGCCTGCATCTGCATGCACGATCCCAACCTCCTCTGCAGCGGCGGCTGCTGCTGCCGAATCCGCAGAATACGCGACGCACTTGGGGAGCTGTGGGTGAAGACCGGACGGAGCGGCGGCTGCGACGAGGGTTCTGTAGGCGCGCATGGCGGTGGCTGGGCTGCCGCGGATCGTGCAGTCGTCGTGAAATGCGACCAGGCTGGCTCCGTTCTCGTCGAAGAGCTGCTGCTGCTCTTGCTGCGTGTCCTGGAGTGCCGGCTGCAGCGTGAACCCGAACAGGTGGCCGCTGACGGGGTCGCCTTGCCTTAAACCGCACTGCGACTCAATCGGCCGCGGAGCCGTGCCCGCAGGGGCACCGTGAACAATCTAGTTGTGCATTCGCTTGGAGCACTGGCTCGGAGCCCCTCTATGTAAGTTCATATATATAGGTGTGTGTGTGGTTACAGAGTCGTTATGCGTAGTCATGCCAGTGGCACATCCGACGCACTACATCACAGCTCAGCAACCGGGCGGATTCTGCCCGCCACGGCTGCCTTTACAGACACACCAGTCATGATCTGCAAGCCCATCCTGAACAACAGCGCGTTGCCTCTACACAAACCTACACTCAGTTCTCTTTTCACATTGGTGATGTACTGCGCCCGATCCTGTATACGTATACCACACTCAACAGCAATATCAGCCAGATACGTCAAATGCGACAATGCACCCTTGCGCAACCTGCCGAATGTCTCATGCGACAACGCAACAATTGCAAAGTCGTACGCATGCGGATAATGGCGACGATAAGCAGCCGCCCTGTGCCTATCGCGCACCGCTGCCGCAGCGCCATCCCCACGGGCTGCCGCTCTGCGATACGTCCGCGCCACAGGGTCAATCACAGACACATCCGCAATGCGGAGCTCACCGCTGGGTGGAACAACCACGTCTGCAACTGGGCCAAAGGAGGCAGCCACACCTCACCCACCACCACCGGTTCGTACGCACAGACAGCAGAGACTCGCGCAGCAATGCCCGCCACAAACGCAGCCACCAAACGAGTGCACAGGGCGCGGGCAGCACGGGAAACACAAGCCGGAAGCGCAGCTGACGGGTCCAGCAGGAAAGGCACAAGGCACACCGCCGCAGCCAGGTCGAAGTCCGGGGCTGACGGACAGGCCTCGCATACCACTTCACGCGCAGCCGCATCGCCTTGCACGGCGTGCAACAGGTCCGTCCGCAGGGAAGCAAGCCCCGTCAAGCCGGACGCAGCGGAGAGGCGGGGGCAGGACAGCAGGAGATGTTCAACATGCAACCATCTATGCTCCCGTGGGTCATCCCCGCGCAGGTCGCGATGTTCGTCGTACACGTCAAACATGTACAAGGCCCAGTCCAGGCGTTGCATGCAGCATGGGGGCCCTGCAGTGTTGTACGAATATCAATGCAAGAGCCCAGCAGTGAGGGCAACAGCAAGCAAGCACGGTGTCCACATGTTTAAATTGCTTGGCTGCACGTGAATGTGGTCTTGCGGCATCTGAGGTGCTGCCAACATTGCTTGATTCAGGGTGAGTCGTGTGCCAGGTAAGATTGGGCAGGCGTGTATGGTCTAGGATGAAAATTAATGCAAGTTAGCTATAGGGGCATGCCAAACGTTGTAGTACTAGTACTGCCAGTATCACTGATTGCACCACTGCCAGCCTGGGTACTAGTGACGTTGAAGGCTGCAACAATACACAATTGTGCATGTGTATTGTTCATCTTGATTTTATCTTGTTGTCATCTTGATGTCGGCTTAGTCTTCCCCAGCTATGTTATCAAATTCGTATACGGAATGTCTTCATCCGAGCAGGCTGCAGCTGTCATCATGGTGTCGGCCAACGTCATCATACCAGTACTGTCGCGACGCCGTAGTTCTACTAGTAGTTGGTATTGTACGTATACCCCTCTTATATATACAACGCAGTGTCGTACTTTAAAGTACGACAAAGTTTTGTCGCAGTACGACGTGTCCAATGTCGTCAAATTAACATGACATACATCTGACCGACATGTCGCGTGCACGTTGGAATGTCGACGATCGTGGCACGGTCTTAAGAATTCTAGATCTACTCCTAGGCCTGCACTTGCAATTGTCGTCGCGCTGTCGTACCACAGTCTTCACCATGTCGTCGTGCCGTAAGATGACATCTTTTTTGCCGACAAGTTGACCATTCATAACTATGTCGTCTGCATGTCGGCATTTTGGTATGTCGCACTAGTATACGTACTTCGGTCTGCATGATGCCGCACATTTAAATTTCGTGCTTCCAAGCTGTCCTCCATGCTAGTGCGCTGGCACCGTCACAACCCGGTAAACTTCCTGAGCAGAGGGGACGCAATCAAATGCAGATGCCGCCGACGTGCTGCCCCTACCGGCACCAATGTATACGTAGAGGGGATGCCATCGATTGCAGACGTCGCCGACGCGCGCGTCGTACGCGCAGCGTGAGGCAGGCTTCATGCAAGCACGTGTCTGTCTGCAGATCTAGAGGCTGCCTCTAGAGTGCACTCGTGTTTGATGTACAGAAACCACCCAAAACAACACAAACACACGAAATGGAACAAAGACCTCAGACATCACTCCACACCCGGGCGGCTACGGCATCCCGAGGCCTGTATACATATGCATACATATAGCTCTGCTAGTAGTACATTGCCAATGTTGCCACAAGCACAGCGCTGCTAGCTGTGTGCGCTCGTGCATGCATTCCAGCTGCGGCCCGGGGCGACCAGTGTGGCCAGTAGCACACCATGTATCTGCAAGCGCCCTTTAAATTGGCAATATGTCAATGGTAGAGTTGCCAATTGGCACCATGGCAAATGCAGTGGCGAAGAAAAGTTACAGATTCGCTGGAACACAGCATACACGACCACATGCATATGGCCCCATCCTGGGAACATCAAGTCATCTACCACTGCAGCAAATTTATAAATTTCGATTCCGCGCGACAGTTGTGCACTGGCTGCAGTACTCTGGCTGCGGTCCACTGCCACTGCCGCACCAGCGCTAGCTAACCTGCTCAGCCTTGGCGCGCTCAACATCTCCACTGGCGGCTCCAACCACGACAGCACGTGCATGTGCTATGGTATGCCAGCGCACAGCACATAGCACATAATCCGTGCTCACGCAAGTTCATTGCCACCCAGCAATGAGACCAACGCCCAGCAAACACCTTCCAGTCCCATCATGGCAGCTGGCCCTCGTGCTTGCATGCACTCGTCCTTAGCTGCCGCAGATTCGCTCAACCGAATGCTCCTTCCCTATCCCGGTGCGAGAGACATGCGGGCAAGAATCGTCGTCGATTCAATTTGACTTGAAGTCGAATCGCCGAGTGCCGCACTCGCAGAGTGCTGGATATCCTTACTAAGTTACATGATTTGGAGCGCATGTGATCATTTTGGAATAGTGATTCAAATAACGAAATCTTCAACTTGCACTGAACTTAGGTGGTAAATGGATCCGAGAATGAAAGCTTAGCGCAGCGCAAGCTGGTTTCATCATAATCTTGGTCACAGCAGTTCTGCAGTGGGTCCCCAAAGACGCCGTACTCGTCCGGACCGCACTCCGGAGCCTCCGCATCCTTGTCAATGCATGTGCCCTTGCATGAGCACACGTCGTCTCCGAGGCAGCACCATCCGTTGCAGCGATTGCACTGGGTGCCTGGGTCATCGCAGCAGCTGCGAACGACGCCGGGGTCGGGGAAGGCGCACACCGGGAAGGGGCCGCCAGCTGGGAAGCAGCCGTTGCAGACGCAGACCTGGTTTGAGGGGCAGCAGTCCCGGCCACACGTCTTGGAGGGCGGCGGCAGTGGGCCCGAGTGGATGGGGTTGTTGACGTTGGTGAGGCCCGGGGGTCCTTGAGCTGCAGCTGCATGGCAGCGGCGCTGCTCGGTGGGTTTGTTCTGTGCGACCAATCAGAGGGTGTGGCAATAATGGACGGACTTACGTGTTGGTCGTTGAACGCAAACGCAGTGGCCACTACTGCAGTGGTCACTACCGCAGTGGCACTACCGCAGTGGCCACTACTGCATCATGATGGTCGGATGAAGAGCAAGCCCGAATTCGAATAACCTAGGCTAGCTGTGATGATCATGATTCTGGTGTAGTGTATAAATACGATAATCATAACACAACCACGCGTGCACGCGAAGCCACAGTGCACACAGAGATGCGAGCAAGCTACTAGTAACTCTTTGTGCCAGTGTTGTACATATGTATAATATTGCGTGTAGGACAGCGTATGGCTATGGCAACACGTTGATGTTGGCATTACGGCAGGTGGGCCCGAATATATAAGTATGCTGGTATAAAGTACTTGAAGTAAAGAATGAGTTTCTGGCATGAAGCCAAACAAAAATGGGCACCTCCCACAGCACTGCGCATCCGCTGCGCATCGCACTGGCCCGGCCCTCGATCGATGCATGCCCAGCAGTGCGCATCGCGCCGGATGAGCTCGAGGCAGACGCCATCTACCACGTGATGCACTGGACTAGACCACCAGCCATGCCAGTGGCTGATGAGCAGGATCTGGCACCCCTGGCATTTGAAGGCCTGAATGCCTAGTGGCCACCGGTGTAGCAGCTGCAGGCCAGCTGGCCGGTGCACACAGATCTAGACCCGCCTCAGACGGATCCTGGAAGCTCCAGAAAGCGCTCCTAACTTCTGCCAAATTCTCGCACGCGAGAGCCTGGGATGCTCCCGACCTCCTCGAGGATTGTCACAGGCACTAGTACTGATCATGATGAACATTCCATTTGGGTGCCCCGTTGTGATGCCCGTGGACGCGTGAGTTTGATTCGCTTCGGAAACGATGGTCGTGTGCAATACAACTTGTTTACCACCAATCGCTTGTCAAGCTTTACGACATTGGTCAGCGGAGACGTCCGCGGAGACATCCGGGTGTTCAGTGGCGTCAAGGGCAGGTTGCCCAAACGTGTAGCGTGCCAGACGACGACATGAATATCAGAAAGTCCACTTGCTCAATCGTGTGGTTGCTGGATGTCAGTAGTCAGTGTTTGTGTTGCTCATAAGCCCGCATTGGGAAGGCGAGCTACACGATCAACTGTGATGTGTTGTGACACTGGCGCGGCCCTGAAGCTGATAGAAAACGTCCATCATTACGAAAGGTGCAGTCAAGGATACATGCTCGACAGTTTTGGGGTCTGGTGGCTGTGACTCGGCCTCGCTGGGCGGCTATCGGCCAGGTCAACCATATGGCAGTGCGAAAACGAGCTGCGGCTCCAGATATGCCCAGAAAACGCACCAGCATGCCATCCCACAACAGTCATAAGACACGTAATTAGCAAGAGCTGGTGACCCGCCATGTCAACGTGGAGAGAAAGAGCGAAGGGTAAAGTTCTGCAGGTTGCGCACGGATGGGTGTGTCGTAGGGAGCCTCAACGAAAGGGTCGGGCCGTGAGATCTAGAGTGCTCGTTGCAAGCCAGACGAAAGCTTTCACCATCACATCAACACGCTATTTGCGAAGTGCCCTGATCAGCTGTCACCTATATGCAGTCGCTTCGGCGACATCTGGCGCAATGCAAGAGCTTGATCATGAGCGCCGAGGCGTTGCTTGCGAGGCTTCCTGTACACAGCTGCCGGCCAGCACATCAGCATAGCCGACTCGGAGGTGGATCAGATCTTGCAGGGGCAGCGTAGCAGCGGAGGCACATGCCGCACATTTCGTCGTGTCCTCAGTCATCATCGGCTCCTGCACGCCAGCCACGCCCAGGCGCCGTGGCTAGTAATGCGGCAGGATGCGCCTGCCCTGTTCTTGTTACGCAAAACGCAAAGAAGTCAAGTTCGCATCTCGAGAGTCGATCCAGACGCGCCGCTGGTCATGGATGGCCGAGCGCTGTGCTGTGCTGTGCATGTGCTGCGCTGCGCTTGTGCGGCCTTTATGCTTGAGCCAGGCAGCTCTGGAGGGACACGTACGTCGCTAACATCTGGCATTCTATCATCTTTCACCGTCGGTATCTTCCTCCATGTACACATGTTCTACGGCCAGCCCTGCTACTCATCATGGCGAGGGCCGCACGTGCCATGCTGGAACCTACTCGGCTGAGGTCACCGCAGAAATGAATTCATCCAGGCTGTGTACACCTGGAACACCCCTGAGCCAACCACGGCAAAGCCGTGATTCGTTGTGGCTTTGCGCTTGTGCACGATGCTGCTTGTTGCTGCCTGCTTGCGGGGGTTTGGTTGCGTGCTTGCTTGCTGTTGCCCTCGCTGCCGGGCTCTTGCGTCGATCTCCGTATAACACGCCAAAGCGGCGAACTCCAACCGGCCGCACCGCGCACCACCGTTCACCAGCAGGCCTGGCCGCCTCCACTCTCACACCCCACCCTCCAACTCACCCCAGCACCAGCCCCACTGCACCCAGCCCCACCCTAGAACTCCCACGCCCACGCCCCGACATGCACCCATCTGGGACACCCCTGTCGGTGCACGTGTAGCGACTGCGAGGGCCATATGCTATGCATGATCCAGACCCAGAACTGAGCAGGAAACGGACTTCCATATCAGCAGCAGGCAGCACCTGCAGGCCATAAGCTGAAATGCCCCACACCCAGTGCTACAGCTGCATGATGCCCATCAAGCTGTACCTGCCACTGGTACTGTGCGCAGTCTGCGCAAGGACGGATGGATACGGAAGAGTTCGCTCCACAGTGTGATAGTACTTGTGGTTGTGGAGTGTCAAGAGCATGCCGGTACAGACGGTGGCGGTGCTGCTTGATCAAGTTGTTTGTTCGTTTTGGTTCTTCTGTTTCCGGCTTTTTCCTTCGACGCTGCTGAGGCCTCGATCTATCACAGTGTAACACGCATCTGTAAGTCGTGCTGCCCTTTGTCGTCATGCACTCTCCTCCCAGCTCTACTCGCTGGCGGGCGCGGGCAATGCCTCGAGTTCCTATCATGTGCGATCTCTTTGACTGCTGCTGCAACCGTTGACTCAACCGGGGCTGTTTGTCTTCGTGCGTATATATACTGTCTATCATGAATGTATCCTGCCCAGCTGGTGTCTTGGCGAAAGGCTGTGACCTCGTGCGTAGCTTTGGATGATTGCAACTGCGCCCGTGCCCCGAGTGCTGTGACATGTACCCCCGAGATACTACTGTTTCAGGCCTCCCGCATCAGCATGGCAATGGGAGCGGCGGCATGGTGCGCCCCCCGCAACTCCCCCGCGCGATTGCGTTGTGCACAGAAACACGTGGTACCTGTAAACACATTGTCCACAGAGTGACTGCAGTCGACGGCGCCATTCGCATGCATGGTCTCAGAGTGCCCGAGGCTGGTCACCCGTGCAATGGCAGCACCAAAGAGCCCAGGGAGAAGGCGCGCAGACACCGCACGCGCGGGCCCCAGAGTGCTGCCCCAGAGTGCCAACATGCAGGGCCCACTGTGCCGCAGCACGTGTCCGCCGCCGCCGCATCATGTGTACGTACAATGCGTTGCCCTCCAATACATGGAGTACTTAAGGGTAGGCGGATCATCTTCGACGTCGCCCGGCAGCCGCGGAGTCACGCAGCAGCCTGCCATGCACTCGCAGCAACTGGTTGGAAACGAAAACAGTGCGAGCAAGCACTTCAAATATGCATGGCGCCAGAATGTTGCAAGCATGGCTGGCTCTGGTGCACCAGAGCCAGCCGTGCCGTGGCCGTTGCACCCAGCGGCCGCACATGCGCAGCGCCATGGCAAGGAATGCCAAGCAACGCACCATTGTCCCTGACCTAGATACACAAAAAACCAAACCGAAAAAAAAAACCATCGAGCATCACACACAACCCAAACAGGCCTCGGCCAATGCACCCCTGCAATCATACGTGTGCGAAACGGTCCGCCTGGGGTGCGCATGGAATGCCACCTGCTCTACGGCCTGTTGCACAGTGTGCTCTAGATCTGGACTACCCATTGGGTAGTACCCACAGCAGACCAGCAGCGATCGCCGTGGCACACAGCACGCAAGTGTCTTGAGCCACTCACACATCTACTACATCCGGTCGGTACGCGTTGTGGCAGTGGTTGCGCAGTGGTGGCGTGCATGGCACCGGCTTGGGTGTAGTGGTGCATGGTGGTGGTGTGCGTTGCTGCGCGGTTGTTGCAGTGCATTGGTTGGTGAACGTTTGCGCGTTAGCCTGTGTTGCTGCTTGCTGCCGGCCGCGTGCTGGGATCCGGTTGCTAGCTTGCCTGTTGCTGTCCTCCCTGTTGGGCTCCTGCGCCGATCTCCGTGTAACACATCTAGTACATTCGCAGAGGCAGCTGCGTTTGCAGAAGACTCCGGCTGCCGCCGAATTCCAGCATGCGTCCGAATCGACACTGCGATTCGACCTGCTCTCTCGCACCGGCATGCGTGCTGCGGTGATCAATCGATGCGCTCCGAGTCCTGTGCTTGCAGCCTGGGATTACTAGTAGCATTTGCCCACCTGTGGCGCCCCTCGCATGCACCCGCGGACATGCCGGTGCCCCATACCGTTCCCAGGCTGTGTCTGCTGATGTCTCTCCTGATGCTGTATGATCACAGCCGGTTGGTTAACAATTGTGTCCCTCTTGTGCGCGGACCTCCCATGCATGTGCTCTGGCACCGCCCCCACTCGGCGCGATGCATGCCCACCGCAGAGAGCACACAGAGAGTATGAGGACAATCGATGCTTGCGGTGTCCATCAGCAGAGTCTCACGCGAAAGCAGAGGGTCACACGGATGTCCAAACAGCTGGCCCGGGCCTCACGGGAAGCACCCGTGCACTCTGCCCCCAATTTCATGTAGGCATAGCTACAGTGGCAGAAATGTGTGTCTACTGGTGAATGTTTCTGCAGCGCACATGCATGTATGCCATGGCAGCATGCCAGACAAAAACGACTATAGTCAACTAGACACCCAACGCAAACGCATGCATGCGGCCCCTTGTGGAAAGCATTTTTGCTGGCAGATGACAGATGTTTAGGTATAGGCGCCGCGCCAAACGGTTAGAGTCACTCACTGGCACTGACAGATCGTCTATTAATGCATGACACTATAGTACAAAGGCACTGTGGCAGACATGCCCAGCAGCTGTTCTAGAACAGCTGCCGTCACTAAAAACTACCCAAGTCTCACTCTCATCAGCCGCAAAACCGGATGGCAAGGACCGCATCTAGCAGCGCTAAGGCGCGCTGTCTATATGCAGCCGCCACAACCTCGCGCCACGCAATGATCGTCGTCGCCCCCGGCGAACACGTGTTCATCTATAGGCCGCTGCTGATGCGCTAGCTGACCCCGCTACAGCATTGGCAGACTGGCTAGGTCCAGCCTGCACCCACCGCCGACGAATGGCAACGGCCGCGCACTGCTGCACTGCACTCACAGGCCCGAGCATCGCTTGCTAGTTCCCGGCTCCTCGCAGCAGTTTCTCACCGGGTTGCCAAAATCGTCGTAGTCGTCGGTGCTGCATGCGGGACCCAGGACGAACTGGCCGATGCAGAAGCCCTTGCAGGAGCACCGGTCGGTCCCGAGGCAGCACTCACGATTGCACTTGTTGCACTGGGTGCCTGGGTCATCGCAGCAGCTGTACACGACGCCGGGGCCGGGGAAGGCGCAGGATGGGAAGGGGCCGGTCTCTGGGAAGCAGCTGCCGCAGACGCAGATCTGGTTTGAGGGGCAGCAGTTGGCGCCGCACGTCTTGGAGGGCGGCGCCGGCGGGCCCTGGTCGATCGGGAAGAAGCCCCGCTGCGCTGAGGCTGCATGGCAGCGGGGGGCTGTAGTGATCAATTGCAAGAGGTGCCCCCCCAAGACAGAAGCTTCTGCCTTACGCGAATGAAGCACTGACAGGCACACTGTTGGCAAGAGCGGCCGTGTGCGGCAGGATGCAAGCTACATGCTGCGCATGCTGTGCAGTGGGTTTGGCATTACCGGTGGAAAACGGTGAGAGCACGCGCCGATGGCTGTTGCTAGATGGCTGTTGCTACGGGCGGCACTGCGTTGCCCCTACAGCTATCACCGTCTCAGGTGACGCTCTGACTGCGAGGCCAGCACCTCTCCAAAACCCCTGTCCCAGGAGTGTGCTATTCTGTTAATATTGCTGCAGACGCTATCCTGCCATGGTACCATGCATGCGTGTGACCAGGTTCACAAGGCTCGATAACACGCGGCCTAACAATTCTTCAACATGCAATTGCGCACTGCAGACACGGCCTGAGTTCGATCTGACTCCAGTCACACTCGTGCATACATACAAGCACACGTCACTGCACAGGCCTGCATGTTTTTCGTGGTCGCAGCATGATGCATCGGCTAGCGGATCTTCGCTGGTAAAGCTGGGATGTCAAACCCGCACTGGCAGCTTGGCCTCAGGAGGACGAGCCAGCTGCCTGGATTCCAGCTTGGCCATGACCTGAATGAGCCGGCTCAAGACTGGCTACAAGTACGCCTCGGCACGATCGACAGCTGTAGGCTGTACTGGCTACTAGTGAATTCGGACGTAGCAGGATTTGGAGTCATGGGAGGCGCACTGCATTTGCTACTCCTGTGCCAGAGTGGGCCCACTAGACTAGTACTAGCTTGCTGAGAAACGTTACAGGGGTATGCATACCTGCTCCACAAGTAATTCAATTTACAAGGTGGCAGAGCAAGATTGCGGGCATGCATGGCAATGGTCAGACTCAGGAAGTCCTTCGAAGGCCAACGACCGAAAAAGCAACAGTGGCAGACGCCTAGAAGCGTCACCACACTGTACTCACAGCAACCATCTCACACTGTAGTATATACTTGTTGAGAATGATGACATGCCCGCGCTGTGAAAATCCACACTGAGCGCCAGCGACTCGGAGCTGATCATGATCCATATTCATGACTACTGCAGCTATAGTCGACTACGGAATTATTGCATGGCCGCAACGTCGAATATGGAGCTCGCGCCAAAGTGAGAATTCGGGCTGTGTGGTTGTTTGAATGGGTTGGGACGTGATGACAGAGGCGTAGAGCTAGACGTGTGGCAGCGCTTGCGACGTCGAGTGCAAGAGCTTGCATGTGCAGCAGCTCTGCCACAAGCGATGGGGCTCAACGAGTGGGAACGCACCAGCTGGCCACCCCGCAAATGCGACAAAGCACAGCAGAAGAATCATTTGATGGCGCGCCATGCCGAGGCCGAGAGCTCGGGGTCTGTGGAGAGGTAGGAAGCCGGGTAGCACTGCACACTGGCAGGTATCGATCGTTTGAACGAGCTCGGAGCTTTCGTGGCCTCGGAGGGCTGTGCGTCACCAAGTGAAGACTCCAGATGTGCAGCGATCAACTACAGTGCCAAACAATGCCTTTGCGCGCGGCCCGAGCCTTAGCATTCCTGG
>JALKAD010000015.1:210227-228029 GCA_024500015.1 Ulva compressa | reverse complement strand
CTGAGGTGATCTACTTCACCGAAGATGTCGGTCCGTCATCACACGGGGGGTGTCAACGTGAGGTGGCATAGGTGTGATGGGGTGTTTCAACGCGTAGTCCACGGCCAGGTTCGTGAGTCACTGGGGGACATACGCGGGTAGGTGTACTCTCAATTGGTGCAAGGTGCATGTAGATGACGTAGATGACGCGCCGAAATGTTAGTAGAATGTGCGGGTCTGACTTGCACAGTAGCATGCTGCTGACTCACACCTGCACAGGAACGTGCGAACTTGTTAGTGGCCTTCTCTCCACTATCTGTGGCGCGTATATGCGGCGCGAATTCTTGCATGCTGATGACCGGGTCCCAGACTGCCACGTGTCGCGAGCTCGAGGGCTGCCGAGGGAGCACGAATGCCCAAGTCGTACTCCGTCGCTTGAGCTTGCTACCATCGGGCGTCGTCCTGCCACAGTGGCCGAGCCCTCATGGACTGCAATCCATGGAAGCCACCTACTAGTAGGTTGCAATCCATGGAGGCCACCCAGGCTGAGCTCAGGCTGATCATGGCTGATCATGAGCGGCCAATGGTATGGCTGAGAAACGTTAACCTGCAGCTGGAGAAAATCGCAGCTATCGGTCACGCATCTATGTACATGCGAATCGTACACTACTAGTAGCCAAGCTGCCGCGGATGAAACCGACGGCGTGATTGTCGTCGGTGCCGGCCATCCCGTCTGCCAGTCGCAGTGTCTGATCATCATGCATCGTGGCCATGATTTTCATCCACAAGCATGCATGTATGCAACTGTTGTGTTAGACAGATCTAGAGCGCTGCAGCGAGGGCAACAAGAAGGAAGCAAGCAAGCAGCTGAACCCAGGCAAGCAGGTAACAGCAAGCATCAACATACACAGGTTTCCCAGCTAAAATGAACCGACACAACCGAACACCAGTGCACCAGCGCTGTCTCCACAACTGCCTCACTGGGGCGACCATTCACCTGTTGTGCAAGCAGGGGACTCATGATTGCATGCAGAGCTAAAGCTTTAGAGCTAGCCTCTAGATCTGCCTAAGCCCTATGGAGCGTCCAGTCTTGTGACAACTGGAAGACTCTTGTCACACACACCAGACACATCCCTGTCTTGCCTGAGGTATAGGGCAGTGTCACACTGTTTTGTGGATCAGGGCTGTGTACACCTGTTGTCATCGGACATCATGGTGTGCTTTGCATTCAAGTACATTCTCATCGCTGAAAGCCCAAAAGTGCGCAGAAAGTCACAGCCCAAATCAGTAGGCCATTACAATTAATGTAGCACGTGTACACAGCAGCGACAGGCCTAGGACCATGGCCGCCAAGTGCAAAGCAGTATATGGCAGTACCCAAAACGTTTGTACAGGGCACAGCAGCTGCGGCAAGGGTCAAGGCCATGGATTCCTGCACACATCATCGCAGTGTTACACCGTGATAGATCTAGGACTCAGCAGCGCCGAGGCAACAGAGCAGTCAACAGGAGAGCAGTCAACAGGTAAACAGACAAACCATCACAAGCCTCAAGGCCACTAGAGCTCTCCGCACGAGCAAATGCTAGAACGGAACAACGCCGGAACATGATCATGACTAGCTCATAACGACTCTGTAACCACACACACACACACACACACATAAATAACGCAGGAAGCGAGCACAGCATCGCTCAGTCCACATTATAATCGTGTACATTCCTATACACATCTTGTTTACACGTAAACAAATGCTGTGCGAGATGTGTTACACAGTGATAGATCGAGTAGGATGTGTATGAGGCCCATGCGGTGTTCCCGGGCGGCGCCTCTGTTGAGCACATGTGGCACCTGGTCCTGGCCTGCCCGCATATGCATGTGTGCGGCCGTGTAGGGCTTTTGGGCCGGACTGCAGCTGTCTGCTGCGCGCTGACCCGCTGCGTGGCCTGCGCGCTGACCTGCTGCGATAGTGTCGGACTCGACTGCGCATGCGGTAGTGCGTCGCTCGTTCTAGATCTGTGAAGGGGGCCGTTGCAATGCAGTTGCGACGGCCTATTTGGTCCCGTTTCTGTTGGACCCATCGGCTGCATTGTCGTGCTGCGCTAGCGCCTCTGTCTGCTCCCTGTGTGTGCGCATGGTGGCAGCATTCGTTGCTGGTGTGGCTGCGCGAGTTTCGGATGTCTGTTCGTCTGCACCGGCGGCGGTGGGGATTGTGTGCATGTCCTCCTGGTCGCGGGCTTGGTGTGCTGGCCCGTATGCCTTCGTTCCTGGTGCTCCCGTGTTGAGATTGCAGTACTATACCACTACACTACAATCATTCAGCACGTCGCGACGTACTGAATGATCGTAGTCTAGTGGTATAGTACTGCAATCTCAACATCCCGCCGGCCCCCGTTCGAATTCCTGGGCCCCCCGTTTGTGGGCCCCGGTTCGTGTTTCGTGCGCTGCTGGTATTATCCCCGGCTCATGTTTCGCGTGTTGTCCCTCTCCCGTGTCCCTGCTCGCAAGCTCAAGGGTGCTGTGGCCGATGCCCGTCCGGGTGTGGCGTGATATCCGATACATTTTCCCCCTACTTGCCAAGTGAAAGGTGCCGTGTTGACATGTTGACAGCTGCAGTGGAGTCTAGAGATCTCCTTCCGTCTTGCCATTCCTCCCGCCTGCACTCGCAGGCATGCCATGAGCCTGACTCCATGCCATGGCTGAGTCCCGCTCAGTTGTGATTCACACTTGCCAACAGTGTGCGTGACGGCCGTTGCGTTGACTATTTGTCTGCTGTCTCGCTGATGTCTTTCTGCCATGGAGCAGTAACTTCTCTACCCTACGCGCGCTGTGCCTAGCCATTGCAGCTGTGCAGCACCGCATACCACGCACGATACGTGCTGTGTGTGCTACAGCTGCAGGGTGCTGCTACGCCCTAGACATGCCAGTAGCACATATGGATATCCGACGCACTACCTCACGACTCACCAACCGCGCGGACTCCGCCAGCCACGGCTGCGTGCTGCGTGCTGTGTGTGTGCTTACAGAGTGTCGTTATGCGCTAGTCATGCCAGTAGCACCGTGACATCCAACGCACTACATCACAACTCAGCAACCGGGCGGACTCTGCCCGCCACGGCTGCCTTTCTAGACACACCAGTCATGATCTGCAAGCCCATCCTCAACAACAGCGCCGCGGCGTTGCCTCTACACAAACCTAAACTCAGTTCTCTTTTCACATTGGTGATGTACTGCGCCCGATCCTGTATACCACACTCCACAGCAATTATTAGCCAGGTACTTCAGATGCGACAATGCACCCTTGCTCAACCTGCCGAATCTCTCATGCGACAACGCAACAAAGTTGTGCGCATGTGGATTATAGCGACGATCATGATGCGCAACCTCCTTGTGCCTATCTCGCACCGCCGCCGCAGCGCCATCCCCACGGGCTGCCGCTCTGCGATACGTCGGCGCCACAGGATCAATCACAGACACGTCCGCAATGCGGAGTTCACCGCTGGGCGCAACATACAAGATATCCCCGATTTTGTCCGCCTCCGACGCACTACAAGAATGACTTGCACCCGCTACCTTACCCGACGGAGGCCCGAGGGAGGGGAGGTCGGCCGAATGACGTGTTCGCGAAAAACGCACAATACACGCTAAAAATGTTCATATGAACAGCCTGAGTAGTGGTTAGTGCGTACGCTTTGACTCGGCCGTGATGCGCGCCCTCTGTGTGGCACGGTGCACTCATGAAGTCACGCATGCACAGATCGCGCGGCCATCAAAGCACGCACTTGACACACGCGCACTGCTGCAGAACGCCTCCAGGCTCCACCATTATACTTTCAGACCTCCACCATTATCGACACCACACCTGAGGCCGCCTCGGCACCACCCAGCTCCTCTGCCTGTGCATCTTCCCCGCGCTGCGGCTCACCCTGCCCCTCCTGGCCCAAATCCCTGTGCCCAGCACCCTCTGTTGCATCGTCGCCCACATCTGTGTCCCTACCCGCAGCGTCTGGCCCGGCCGCGTCACCCATCCCGCCCACGTCGTCGGCCCTGCCTGCATCCCGCCTCCCGCCATTCGCCCCATCCCCACGCCGAGCAAGGCTGCTCTGCGCGTGCGTATCATTCCCGGCGAGCTCCTGCGCACGCTGCGTCAGAAAACAACGAGTGTTGGGAACTTGAGTGCTGGAAACGCTCGCCCACGACCCCGCCCCGCGCCATATCTCCTGGAGAATATTGTGGCGCACGGTACAAAGTCCAGACAGCGATTTGCACGTTATTGCATGGTCGAGGTCGTCAGGCAGGATGAACTGTCAGCATTTGCATGTGATTCCCCGTGCATTCACATGCATGGGGGACATCCCATATCGGTGGCGGAGAGAAAATGCGAAGTCGACGTTGGACAGCTGCAGAGACGGCGGCGCAACAGGCAGGGTGTCAAGCCAGATCGCCGACTCACGGCAAGCGCAGCTGCGCAAGCGCGCCGCAGCCCGCTCACCAGCAGCTGTACACCACATGTGGTGAGGTCATTGGCAGCGAGCAGTGCGCCATGCCGTCGCTGGGCGATGGCGTGGTTGACTGTCGGCTGGATGGTGGGCAGCACGATCGCAATCGTGCCACTGGTGGGGTTGAGCGCTCTGTCCGGCTCAGGCCAGAGACGGAGGCTGTCGTGCAGCTGCTGCTGCCACAGCTGCGACAGCCTCCCACCGCTTGGGCCGCTGAACGGCCGGAAACATGGGGGGCCATCCTCCCCGAATGTCAGCTCACAGGGCCGTCGCCGCGATGTACTACTAGTAGGCGGCAGTGCCGACCTCCGGCGCCGTCCCTAGCAGGTCAGGACCCCCCATCCGGCTCTGTAGCACCATCTGATCAGCGGCCCCCTCCCCGTGTGATAGATCTAGGACCCGGCAGCGCCGAGACAACAGAGCAGTCAACAGGCAAACAGGCAAACCATTACAATCCCAAGGCTACTCTCCGCACGAGCAAATGCGAGAACGGACCAGCGCTGGCACCTTGTCTCTGCTGCGCATACACATGTGACCCTGCAGACGGATCAAACATGTACAAGGCCCTTAGGCTGCCGGGCCCAGTCCAGGCGTTGCATGCAGCATGGGGGCCCTGCAGCGTTGTACGGAGATCAATGAAGAGCCCGGCAGTGAGGGCACCAGCAAGCAAGCACGGTGTCCACATGTTTGCTTGGCTGCACGCGGATGTGGTATTGCGGCATCTGAGGTTCTGCCAACATTGCTTGATTCAGGGTGAGTTGTGTGCCATGGCCAGGTAAGATTGGGCAGGCGTGTATAGTCTAGGATGAGAACTAATGCAAGTTAGGTATAGGGGCATGCCCAACGTTAACGTTGTAGTACTAGTACTGCCAGTATCACTGATTGCACCACTGCCAGCCTGGGTACTATAGTGACGTATACTGTAGTGACGTTGAAGGCTGCAACAATACAAAATTGGGCATTTGTATTGTTCATCTTGATGTCATATTGTTGTCATCTTGATGTCGCCTTAGTCTTCACCAGCTATATTATCAAATTCGTACACGGAATGTCTTGATCCGAGTAGGCTGTCATCATGGTGTCGTCCAATGTCATCACACTAGTACTGTCGCGACGCCGTAGTTCTAGTGGGTATTGCAATTGTACAACGTAGTGTCGTGCTTTAAAGTACGACAAAGTTTTGTCGCAGTACGACGTGTCCAATGTCGTCAAACCAACATGACGTACATTTGACCGAACATGTCGTGCACGTTGGAATGTCGACGATCGTGGCACGGTCTTCTAGATCTACTCCTGCGCTTGTCGTCGCGCTGTCGTACCACAGTCTTCACCATGTCGTCGTGCCGTAAGATGACATTTTTTTTGCCGACAAGTTGACCATTCATAACTATGTCGTCTGCATGTCGGCATATTGGTGTGTCGCACTAGTATACGTACTTCGGTCTGCATGATGCCGCACGTTTCGTGCTTCCATGCTGTCCTCCATGCTAGTGCGCTGGCACCGTCATAACCCGGTACACTTCCTGAGCAGAGGGGACGCAATCAAATGCAGATGCCGCCGACGCGCTGCCGCCACGGGCACCAAAGTAGAGGGGAAGCCATCGATTGCAGACGTCACGGTCGCCGACGCGCGTCGTATACGTACGCGCAGCGTGTGGCAGGCTTCATGCAAGCACATGCTGTCTGCAGATCTAGAGGCATTCCTATAGAGTGCACTCGTGTTTGATGCACAGAAATCACCCAAAACAAAGCAAACAAACGAAATGAACAAAAGACCTCAGACATGACTCCATTGTCAACACCCGGGCGTCTACAGCACGTGCACCCCGAGGCCTGTATATGCATGGCGCTCTACATTAATATTGCCATTGTTGCCACAACTTGAAGCACAGCCTGAGTACACTCCGAGTCGTGCATGCATTCCAGCTGCGGCCCAGGGCGACCAGTGTGGCCGGTTGCACACCATGTATCTGCAAGTGCCCTTTAAATTGGCAATATATTAATGTGGAGTTGCCCATTGGCACCACGGCAACTGCAGTGGCAAAGGAAAGTTACAGATTCGCTCGAACACAGCAAACACGACCACATGCATACGGCCCCATCCTGGGACTATCAATTCATCTAGAACTGCAGCAAATTGACCCATCAGCTACCTCTATGCTGTGACAAATTGCACGGTGAACCTTGCAGTCGTATGCTAGTAGCATAATGCAACTGAAGGCATGCCCAAATCTTCGCGGATCCCCACACCCCCGGCTTTCCTCTGCCCTCGGCACGGCGGCGGCCTTGATCTGTCACAGTGTAAAACACAACACCGCCGGCCAGCCATGCGCAGCTGCTCTAGATTCAGAGCGCATATTCATTGATTCCGCGCGACAGCTGTGCACTGGCTGCAGTACTCTGGCTGTGGTCCACTGCCACGCAGTGCACGTATCGGCCGCTGGTGCGGCAGCGCTATAGCTAGCCTGGTCAGCCTTGGCGCGCTCAACATTTCCACTGGCAGCTCCACCCACAACAGCACATGTGCTATGCTATGCCAGCGCACAGCACATAATCCGCGCTCATGCAAGTTCACTGCCACACAGCAATGAGACCAACGCCCGAGAAAAAACCTGCCAGTCCCATCATGCCATGGCAGCTGGCCCTCGTGCTTGCATGCACTTTTCCGCAGCTGCCGCAGATTCGCTCAACCGTATGCTCCTTCCCTATCCCTGCGGGCTTCGAGTCAATTTGACTTGAAGTCGAATCGTCGGGTGCCGCACTCGCAGAGTGCTGGATATCCTTACTAAGTTACATGATTTGGAGCACATGTGATGATGTTGGTATAGTGATTCAAATAACAAAATCTTCAACTTGCACTGAACTTAGATGGTAAATGGATCCGAGAATGGAAGCTTAGCGCAGCGCCCGCTGGTTTCATTTTGGTCACAGCAGTTCTGCAGTGGGTCCCCAAAGACGCCGTACTCGTCCGGACCGCACTCCGGAGCCTCCGCATCCTTGTCAATGCATGTGCCCTTGCATGAGCACACGTCGTCTCCGAGTCAGCACTCGCCGTTGCAGCGATTGCACTGGGTGCCTGGGTCATCGCAGCAGCTACGAACGACGCCGGGGCCGGGGAAGGCGCACACCGGGAAGGGGCCGCCAGCTGGGAAGCAGCCGTTGCAGACGCAGACCTGGTTTGAGGGGCAGCAGTCCCGGCCACACGTCTTGGAGGGCGGCGGCGGTGGGCCCTGGTGGATGGGGCCGTCGGTGAGACCCGGGGGCCCTTGCGCTGCAGCTGCATATGGCAGCGGCGTTGCTCAGTGGGTTTGATCTGTGCGACCATTCAGTGGGAGTGGCAATAATGGACGGGCTTACGTGTTGAACGTTAAACGCAGACGCAGTGGCCACTACTGCAGTGGTCACTACTGCAATGGTCACTACCGCAGTGGCCACTGCTGCATCATGATGGTCGGATGCAGAGCAAGCCCGAATTTGAATCACCTAGGCTCGCTGTGATGATTCTGGTATAGTGTTTGAATACCATAATCATAACACAACCACGTGAAGCCACAGTGCACACAGGGATGCAAGCAAGCTACTAGTAACTCTTTGTGCCAGTGTTGTACATATGTATAATAATGGGTGTACCCACCGTATGGCAAAGGGTTCATGTCGGCATTACGGCAGGTGGGCCCGAATATATAAGTATGCTGGTATAAAGTATTTGAAGTAAAGAATGAGTTTCTGGCATGAAGCCAAACAAAAATGGGCACCTCCCACAGCACTGTGCATCCGCTGCGCATCGCACTGGCCCGGCCCTCGATCGATGATCGATGCATGCGCAGCAGTGCGCATCGCGCCGGATGAGCTCGAGGCAGACGCCATCTACCACGTGATGCACTGGACTAGACCACCAGCCATGCCAGTGGCTGATGAGCAGGATCTGGCACCCCTGGCATTTGAAGGCCTGAATGCCTAGTGGCCACCGGTGTAGCAGCTGCAGGCCAGCTGGCCTGTGCACACAGATCTAGACCCGCCTCAGACGGATCCTGGAAGCTCCAGAAAGCGCTCCTAACTTCTGCCAAATTCTCGCACGCGAGAGCCTGGGATGCTCCCGACCTCCTCGAGGATTGTCACAGGCACTAGTACTGATCATGATGAACATTCCATTTGGGTGCCCCGTTGTGATGCCCGTGGACGCGTGAGTTTGATCCGCTTCGGAAACGATGGTCGTGTGCAATACAACTTGTTTACCACCAATCACTTGTCAAGCTTTACGACATGGGTCAGCGGAGACGTCCGCGGAGACATCCGGGTGTTCAGTGGCGTCAAGGGCAGGTTGCCCAACGTGTAGCGTGCCAGACGACGACATGAATATCAGAAAGTCCACTTGCTCAATCGTGTGGTTGCTGGATGTCATTAGTCAGTGTTCGTGTTGCTCATAAGCCCGCATTGGGAAGGCGAGCTACACGATCAACTGTGATGTGTTGTGACACTGGCGCGGCCCTGAAGCTGATAGAATTCTAAAACGTCCATCATTACGAAAGGTGCAGTCAAGGATACATGCTCGACAGTTTTGGGGTCTGGTGGCTGTGACTCGGCCTCGCTGGGCGGCTATCGGCCAGGTCAACCATATGGCAGTGCGAAAACGAGCTGCGGCTCGAGATGTGCCCAGAAAACGCACCAGCATGCCATCCCACAACAGTCATAAGACACGTAATTAGGAAGAGCTGGTGACCCGCCATGTCGACGTGGAGAGAAAGAGCGAACGGTAACTGCAGGTTCCGCACGGATGGGTGTGTCGTAGGGAGCCTCAACGACCGGTTCGGGCCGTGAGATCTAGAGTGCTCGTTGCAAGCCAGACGAAAGCTTTCACCACCACATCAACACGCTGTTTGCGAAGCGCCCTGATCAACTGTCAAGTATATGCAGTCGCTTCGGCGACATCTGGCGCAATGCAAGAGCATGATCATGAGCGCCGAGGCGTTGCTTGCGAGGCTTCCTGTACACAGCTGCCGGCCAGAACATCAGCATAGCCGACTCAGAGGTGGATCAGATCTTGCAGGGGCAGCGGAGGTACATGCCGCACAGTTCGTCGTTTCCTCAGTCATCATCGCTCGTGCACGCCAGCCACGCCCAGGCGCCGTGGCTAGTAATGTGGGAGGATGCGCCTGCCCTGTTCTTGTTAAGCAAAATGCAAAGAAGTCAAGTTCGCATCTCGAGAGTCGATCCAGACGCGCCGCCGGTCATGGATGGCCGAGCGCTGTGCTGCGCCTGTGCTGCGCTGCGCTTGTGCGGCCTTGATGCTTGAGCCAGGCAGCTCTGGAGGGGCACGTACGTCGCTAACATCTCGCATGCTGTCATCTGTCACCGTCGGCATCTTCCTCCATATACACATGTTCTACGGCCAGCCCTGCTACTCATCATGGCGAGGGCCGCAGGTGCCATGCTGGAACCTCAGGTTCGCAGGCTGCGCGGCTGAGGTCACCGCAGAATTGAATTCATCGGGGCTGTGTACACCTGGAATACCCCTGAGCCAACCACGGCAAAGCCGCGGTTCGTTGTGGCTCTGCGCTTGTGCATGGTGCTGCTTGTTGCAGCCTGCTTGCGGGGATTTGGTTGCGTGCTTGCTTGCTGTTGCCCTCGCTGCCGGGCTTTTGCGTCGATCTCCGTGTAACACGCCATAGCCGCGAACTCCAACCGGCCGCACCACGCACCACCGTCCGCCAGCAGGCCTGGCCGCCTCCACTCTCACACCCCACCCTCCAACTCACCTCAGCACCAGCACCACTGCACCCAGCCCCACCCTAGTACTCCCACGCCTACGCCCCAACATGCACCCACCTGGGACACCCCTGTCGGCGTAGCGACCGTGAGGGCCGTATGATATGCATGATCGAGACCCAGAACTGAGCAGGAAACGGACTTCCATATCAGCAGAAGGCAGCACCTGCAGGGCATCAGCTGACATGTCCCACACCAAGTGCGACTAGTAGTGCAGCATGATGCCCATCAAGCTGCACCTGCCACTGTGCGCAATCTGCGCAAGGAAGGATGGATACGGAAGAGTGCGCTCCACAGTGTGATAGTACTTGTGGTTGTGGAGTGCAAATTCTGTGGTTGTGGAGTGCAAATCCTAAGAAGATGCTGGTACAATCGGTGGCGGTGCTGCTTGATCAAGTTGTTTGTTTGTTTTGGTTGCTGTGTTTCCTGCTTTTCCCCTCGGCGCTGCTGAGGCCTCGATCTATCACAGTGTAACACACAGCTGCAAGTCGTGCTGCCCTTTGTCGCCATGCACTCTCCTCCCAGCTCTACTCGCTGGCGGGCGCGGGCAATGCCTCGAGTTCCTATCATGTGCGATCTCTTTGACTGCTGCTGCAACCGTTGACTCAACCGGGGCTGTTTGTCTTCGTGCGTATATATACTGTCTATCATGAATGTATCCTGCCTAGCTGGTGTCTTGGCGAAAGGCTGTGACCTCGTGCGTAGCTTTGGATGATTGCAACTGCGCCCGTGCCCCGAGTGCTGTGACATGTACCCCCGAGATACTACTGTTTCAGGCCTCCCGCATCAGCATGGCAATGGGAGCGGCGGCATGGTGCGCCCCCCGCAACTCCCCCGCGCGATTGCGTTGTGCACAGAAACACGTGGTACCTGTACACACATTGTCCACAGAGTGACTGCAGTCGACGGCGCCATTCGCATGCATGGTCTCAGAGTGCCCGACGCCGGTCACCTGTGCAATGGCAGCGCCAAAGAACCCGGGGAGAGGGCGCGCAGACACCGCACGCACGTGCTGCCCCAGAGTGCCGACATGCAGGGCTCGCTGTGCCGCAGCACGTGTGCGCCGCCGACGCACCATGTGTGCGTACAATGCGTTGCCCTCCAATACATGGAGTACTTAAGGGTAGGCGGATCATCTTTGACGTCGCCCGGCAGCCGCGGAGTCACGAAGCAGCCTGCCATGCACCCGCGGCGACTGGTTGGAAACGAAAACAGTGCGAGCACGTACTTCAAACATGCATGCCGCCAGAGCCAGCAGTGCCGTGGCCACAGCAGCCAGTCGTGCCGTTGCCGCTGCACCCAACGGCACGGCTGGCCCGTACCCAGCGGCCGCACCTGCGCAGCGCCATGGCCAGGCCTAGGAATGCCAAGCATCGCACCAATGTCCCTGACCCAGACACACAAAAAACCAAAACCGAGGAAAAAAACCATCGAGCATCACACACAACCCAAACAGGCCTCGGCCAATGCACCCCTGCAAGCATACGTGTGCGAGACGGTCCGCCTGGGGTGCGCATGGAATGCCAGGTGCGAGACATGCATGCGGGCCTGCCGCACATGTGCAGTGTTACACGGTGATAGATCTAGGACCCAGCAGCGCCGAGGCAACAGACCAGGCAACACGCAAAAAGACAGGCAGCCCATCGCAAGTACCAAGGCTACTCTCCGCACGAGCAAATGCCAGAACAATTTCGTGCAAGCTTGCGCTGTCATGAAAGCAGACACACACATGTGCAGTGTGCTCTCGATCTGGACTACCCACTTGGTAGTACTCACAACAGCCCAGCACGGATCGCCGTGGCATCCAGCATGCAAGTGTCTTGAGCCACTCACACATATGTGTGTCATGAGATATCTACTACATCCAGTCGGTACGCGGTGTGACAGGGTGGCGCAGAGGTGGCGTGCATGGACCGGCTTGGGTGTAGTGGTGCACCACCATGGTGCGTGGTGGTGGTGCGCGATGGTGTGCGGTTGTTGCAGCGCATTGGTTGAAGAACGTTTGAGTGTTAGCCTGTGTTGCTGCTTGCTGCCGGCCGCGTGCTGGGATCCGGTTGCTAGCTTGCCTGTTGCTGTCCTCCCTGTTGGGCTCCTGCGCCGATCTCCGTGTAACACATCTAGTACATTCGCAGAGGCAGCTGCGTTTGCAGAAGACTCCGGCTGCCGCCGAATTCCAGCATGCGTCCGAATCGACACTGCGATTCGACCTGCTCTCTCGCACCGGCATGCGTGCTGCAGTGATCAATCGATGCGCTCCGAGTCCTGTGCTTGCAGCCTGGGATTACTAGTAGCATTTGCCCACCTGTGGCGCCCCTCGCATGCACCCGCGGACATGCCGGTGCCCCATACCGTTCCCAGGCTGTGTCTGCTGATGTCTCTCCTGATGCTGTATGATCACAGCCGGTTGGTTAACAATTGTGTCCCTCTCGTGCACGGACCTCCCATGCATGTGCTCTGGCACCGCCCCCACTCGGCGCGATGCACGCCCACCGCAGAGAGCACACAGAGAGTATGAGGACAGTCGATGCTTGCGGTTTCCATCAGCAGAGTCTCACGCGGAAGCCGAGGGTCACACGGATGCCCAAACAGCTGGCCCGGGCCTCACGGGAAGCACCCGTGCACTCTGCCCCCAATTTCATGTAGGCATAGCTATAGTGGCAGACATGTGTGTCTACTGGTGAATTTTTCTGCAGCGCACATGCATGTATGCCATGGCAGCATGCCAGACAAAAACGACTATAGTCAACTAGACACCCAACGAAGAAAAATAAACACATGCATGCGGCCCCTTGTGGAAAGCATTTTTGCTGGCAGATGACAGATGTTTAGGTATAGGCGCCGCGCCAAACGGTTAGGGTCACTCAATGGCACTGACAGATCGTCTATTAATGCATGACACTATAGTACAAAGGTACTGTGGCAGACATGCCCAGCAGCTGTTCTATAACAGCTGCCGTCACTGAAAACTACCCAAGTCTCACTCTCATCAGCCGCAAAACCGGATGGCAAGGAGCACATCTAGCAGCGCTAAGGCGCGCTGTCTATATGCAGCCGCCACACCCTCGCGCCACGCAACGATCGACGTCACCTCCCACCCGCAACCACGTGTTCATCTATAGGCCGCTGCTGATGCGCTAGCTGACCCCGCTACAGCATTGGCAGACTGGCTAGGTCCAGCCAGCACCCATCGCCGACGAACGGCAAAGGCCGCGCACTGCTGCACTGCACTCACAGGCCCGAGCATCGCTTGCTAGTTCCCGGCTCCTCGCAGCAGTTTCTCACCGGGTTGCCAAAATCGCCGTAGTCGTCGGTGCTGCATGCGGGACCCAGGACGAACTGGCCGATGCAGAAGCCCTTGCAGGAGCACCGGTCGGTCCCGAGGCAGCACTCACGATTGCACTTGTTGCACTGGGTGCCTGGGTCGTCGCAGCAGCTGTACACGACGCCGGGGCCGGGGAAGGCGCACGACGGGAATGGGCCGGTCTCTGGGAAGCAGCTGCCGCAGACGCAGACCTGGTTTGAGGGGCAGCAGTCGGCGCCGCACGTCTTGGAGGGCGGCGCCGGCAGGCCCTGGTCGATCGGGAAGAAGCCCCGCTGCGCTGAGGCTGCATGGCAGCGGGGGGCTGTAGTGAACAATTGCAAGAGGTGCCCCCCCAAGACAGAAGCTTCTGCCTTATGCGAATGAAGCACTGACAGGCACACTGTTGGCAAGAGCGGCCGTGTGCGGCAGGATGCAACCTACATGCTGCGCATGCTGTGCAGTGGGTTTGGCATTACCGGTGGAAAACGGTGAGAGCACGCGCCGATGGCTGTTGCTAGATGGCTGTTGCTACGGGCGGCACTGCGTTGCCCCTACAGCTATCACCGTCTCAGGTGACGCTCTGACTGCGAGGCCAGCACCTCTCCAAAACCCCTGTCCCAGGAGTGTGCTATTCTGTTAATATTGCTGCAGACGCTATCCTGCCATGGTACCATGCATGCGTGTGACCAGGTTCACAAGGCTCGATAACACGCGGCCTAACAATTCTTCAACATGCAATTGCGCACTGCAGACACGGCCTGAGTTCGATCTGACTCCAGTCACACTCGTGCATACATACAAGCACACGTCACTGCACAGGCCTGCATGTTTTTCGCGGTCGCAGCATGATGCATCGGCTAGCGGATCTTCGCTGGTAAAGCTGGGATGTCAAACCCGCACTGGCAGCTTGGCCTCAGGAGGACGAGCCAGCTGCCTGGATTCCAGCTTGGCCATGACCTGAATGAGCCGGCTCAAGACTGGCTACAAGTACGCCTCGGCACGATCGACAGCTGTAGGCTGTACTGGCTACTAGTGAATTCGGACGTAGCAGGATTTGGAGTCATGGGAGGCGCACTGCATTTGCTACTCCTGTGCCAGAGTGGGCCCACTAGACTAGTACTAGCTTGCTGAGAAACGTTACAGGGGTATGCATACCTGCTCCACAAGTAATTCAATTTACAAGGTGGCAGAGCAAGATTGCGGGCATGCATGGCAATGGTCAGACTCAGGAAGTCCTTCGAAGGCCAACGACCGAAAAAGCAACAGTGGCAGACGCCTAGAAGCGTCACCACACTGTACTCACAGCAACCATCTCACACTGTAGTATATACTTGTTGAGAATGATGACATGCCCGCGCTGTGAAAATCCACACTGAGCGCCAGCGACTCGGAGCTGATCATGATCCATATTCATGACTACTGCAGCTATAGTCGACTACGGAATTATTGCATGGCCGCAACGTCGAATATGGAGCTCGCGCCAAAGTGAGAATTCGGGCTGTGTGGTTGTTTGAATGGGTTGGGACGTGATGACAGAGGCGTAGAGCTAGACGTGTGGCAGCGCTTGCGACGTCGAGTGCAAGAGCTTGCATGTGCAGCAGCTCTGCCACAAGCGATGGGGCTCAACGAGTGGGAACGCACCAGCTGGCCACCCCGCAAATGCGACAAAGCACAGCAGAAGAATCATTTGATGGCGCGCCATGCCGAGGCCGAGAGCTCGGGGTCTGTGGAGAGGTAGGAAGCCGGGTAGCACTGCACACTGGCAGGTATCGATCGTTTGAACGAGCTCGGAGCTTTCGTGGCCTCGGAGGGCTGTGCGTCACCAAGTGAAGACTCCAGATGTGCAGCGATCAACTACAGTGCCAAACAATGCCTTTGCGCGCGGCCCGAGCCTTAGCATTCCTGGCGCGCCGAGTTCACTCATCGAGATCAGTGCAAATCAACGAGACTGTCCACGAGTAGTCGCGGGACGTGTTTCGGCGAGTCATTAGGTAGTGGTCTCGTGATGCATGTGTGCACAGTGTCGCTTCGGCTGCCAGCACGCAGCGCGAGAAACGTGGCACGCAGCGCGAACCGACCGGGCATCACGAGAGCAGCGCGACGGCACGCAGCTTGCCCAGCATGCCTCTACACAAACGCCATGAGTCGTGTGGCCGGTGAGGATTCTGTCTGTGCAGTGCTCTTGGAGCGAGGCCTGGGGGGTGCGCATAAGATGCGTATCTTATCTCACGATCGGCGAGCGGCCCACGAGAGCGACACGATGCCTGCAGCTGGGCGAACTCGGCCGGGTCCACGATGACTTGTTGCCCGCGGTCAGAGCCTGGCAGATGTGTGGAAGTAATAGCGCCATATGTCCTGCTTTTATCAGCAGCACAGCCATGCGGCCTTTGGTCTAGGTGTGGCTCGTGATCAGGGTGCGGAACCAACCACGGGCATCACGCCACACAACCGGATGGCCTACTTCCCCTTCCCCCCCCCCCCCCCCCCCCCTTTCCCAGGGACAGGCCACGCGCAGGCTGGGCAACGCAAGTAGGCAGGGCGGCCACGAAATGGGGTACACGACGGAAGACGGTGATCATGTGTACGGCAAGGCACCGGAGTTCGAGACGCACAGCCCCCAACGCGAGCGAGTTGCACGAGACGGGGGGCGGGCAAGGACACTTCCTGAGGCGGCCGGCAAGGAGCCCAGCTGCCACAGCAGATGCGGGCGTGCCACATCAGCACCGCTGCCGTGCCCAGGCGGAGATGTTGGTCGGGCACTGCCCGTGGTGCCCGTGGTGAATTCGATGGTGGCGTCGATGAATTGGTTTATGTCATGCCTGGTAGTACGGAGAGAGTGCCGCGGAGATGCATGATGGTCAGCCAGCTCTAGACCACCCTTGAGACCGGGCAGTCTGCGGGTCGCGCCATGCATGCTGCTGCAGTGTGTTGATGTGTGTTTCACATGCGTAATGGCAGCTTTGGTTTCCGTGCACTTGTTTGCAACTACCCTAGCTGAGAACAGCAGGCGCAGAATCTGGTCCAGCGCTGTTGCAGAGGGCAAGGCATCATGTCAAGGCATGATAGCACCTGCCCGCCCTGCCGACTGCCGCATGGCACCCCTGCTTGCATGCATGCTTACTGTGGCCTACATGGCTGACAGCAACACTGTGCCGCGCGCTGGCGCGCCAAGCCCGCGCGGCCGCGCCCTCCGCGCTAGACCGGTCGAGCGGGCGCTGCTGCCAGGCCTTCCTGTCCCCACGGACGGCCTACCGGCGCTGACGGGCCATCGCGCATAGGCTTGAGTCGTGACCTCCTCCCCTCCCCCCCCCCCCGCCCCTCCTCCTCCCTCCCTCTTCCCTCCTCCCCGCGCACCTCCGCCATTTCTCCTCTGCCCCCTTCCATGGACACCGCTCGTACTGCCCGGCTGGCTTTGGCTGTGGCCCCTAGGACCGGTGCCTCGCGGCCTCGGAGGTGGCCGTAGCGCGCGGCTGCGCGCCCGTGTTGACTGCTAGTGTCGAGTCGGCGCCCACTGGTGGGCCCGGCGCATGCTGACTGTGTTTGGCGTGCGCGTGGGCTGTGTAGTACTGCGTGGTGCTGCGCTGTGTGTGCTTGCTTGCTTGCTTTCGTGCCGGCGCTAGTTCGTTCTAGCATTTGCTCGTGCGGACAGTGGCCTTGGTGCTTGAGGTGGTCTGTCTGTCTGTTTGTGTGTTGCCTGGTCTGTTGCCTCGGTGCTGCTAGGTCCTAGATCTATCACCGTGTAACACATGGCTGACATCAATTGGGTCTAGCGTGACTGTTCATGGCTGCATTACATACGAATTACGTCCCAGTAAATTGCATACTCCATGTCAGGTAAACAAAACCATTTCACTAAGCAGTTGATATATCGACAGATGCCTCACCCATGTCACATTCCAGGCTCTCAGGCGAAGTGCCAGGCAATCCCTCGACTCACTCAGTGAGTCACAGCGCCTAGGCCTGGACATGTGATGCAGGGAGCATCTGCCCCCAATGGCATTACGGCGAAAGTGTGGCCCACCCCGAACGCTGCCTGCTATGTCAAGCGTGAGGTGGTCCAGCGACCTTGGCATAGAGAAAGGGCAAGTAAACCACGCAATACATAAAAGACGAAATACTAATAGTGTAACACTCATCACCATCGCCCCCATGCGTACACCACTACGTAGTGCACTGCCATGGCAGCTGGGAGCTCAGGCAGCGCCAGCCTGGCGTGGGGAGGCATGCATATGACGCCAGCCAAACACGGGCGGCCTCCTG
>JALKAD010000015.1:197627-208691 GCA_024500015.1 Ulva compressa | reverse complement strand
CGCGTCCCTGTCGGCCTGGGGCAGGTTCCGGAGCATCAGATCCTCCGCCGCCCCGGTCGTGCCGACCCGGAGACTCAGCCGCGTGAGCTGGGGAGCGCTGACGCCCCACAGCAGCGCGGCGCCCGGATTCTGGTGTCCGTCGGCCCGCAGCTGCGCAAAGTGGTAGCGCAGGTCCAGCCGCAGACTCTGCAGGGCGGGCATGTGCACGGTGCGATCCAGGAAGAGGTTGCACCCTGAGAGGGAGAGGCTGGTCAGCGCGGTCGCCGCCGCAATCGCAGCGCGCAGCGCAAACGCGCGGCTGCGGAAAAAGTCTCCAACGCCACGCGAGTGGCGGTCCCAGGTGAGCTCCAGCACGCGCAGCGTGGTCGCCCCGCGCGTCACAGCGTGTAGCCCGGCGAGGGCATGCATGGAGTCCAGGCATGACGACAGCCGCAGCGTGTGCAGCAGCGGCAGGCCCGGCGCGATGTGCGCGAGCGTGAAAAACGTGGTGGAGGTGGCGCCGACGCTATGCAGGGAGAGCTCGCGCAGCGTCGGCGCGGCACGCAGCACGCCGGCGAGCACGTGCGTGTTGCACTCGCGGCTCAGCAGGTGGGGCTGAGCGCCGCTAATGCCGAGGAAGTGCGGCAGCCACGCGTCGGCAGCGGCGCCGCCGTCAGGGTTGAAGATGCTGCGGAACCGCTCATCGATGAGCGTCAGCGCGCGCAGCGCACAGCCGCCGTGGTCAGACGTGACGGCCTCATGAAGGGCATTGAGAGGCAGCAGGGGCTCATCAGGGGTGTCAGGGTTTGGCAGGGGGCCAATGTCGAGCAAGAGGTCGCCGTTCCGTGCTGCAATCATGCTGCGCAGCAGCTCTGGAGTCAGAGGACCATGCTGCGTGCTGGGCGCGTGCGTGGCCCAGTCGAATATGGTGTGCCGCAGGGAGGCAGGGGCTGCAAGGAAGGCTGCGCGGAAGGTGAGGAGGCTCTGGCTCAGCATGGCTGCCTGATGCTTTGGTGTGCTGTCGTTGATTGTGTCCCGGTGGAGAAGTGAGCATACATGGTCCTGCAGCACCTGCATCCACTGGGAGAACCGCCGATCTTCCAGAACGTCTGCCACCTGGATGCAAGTCCGCGTCAGATTCCATGCATGCATGCATAACAGTGCCATGGCATTAGAATGTGGCTGGCAGTAATATTCTGCGCAAACCCTTGCTGCATGGGCCATGGCGAGTCAATCTGCGCCAATCTGGGCCACGTCATAGTCATTGATGTATCATTGATGTATCAGCAGCGTGCTGGCCGAGCGTCGGCGTCTTCCACATTGGCGACACAACGAATCTTTGTCAAGATGAATGTTTGATCTAGCCAAGGAAAAGGAACAGGCATGCCGCCTCCGAGGACAAAGAAGGAAAAAGAAAAGGGCTGCCAAGCCGCCTCCGCATTGTTTCTTGACCATGTGTGCCAGCTCTGATGTGGCTCAACATGTTGTCACACCACACCAGCTGATCAAAGGATCTATTGCAACGGACGGAGCAGCAGCAGGGAGAGTGCGAAGCAACGCAGGGGAGCATGCAGCTTGGCACCCTGGTGCCCCGGTGCCTACCGATCTGGTGCATGCCTTTAGGAGAGCTAGAACGTTTTTTGGGCTAGGGTTGTCTACTAGGAAACACATGTATGGATCGCATGCAGTTTGTTTACATGCAGGGGCAGTCCAACAGGCTTAGTTTCATGCACACACACAAACTGCAGTCTGCGTGCACTCTGTTGCTCTGTTGTGTGGCTCTGTTTGCTCTCGCTGCACTGGCTCCATAGAGCCTCTCAGCATGCTGGGAGGTGGCTGGGAGGCAGCACCCTGGAGGCACATCAACAGCACAGCACAGCCTACACAGCACAGCTGGCACTTCCAGGGCCACCAACTGCGTCAGAACAGGCCTTGTCCAACTGAATACGCTGCAGGTGTACTAGTATGAATGCCGTTGTGTGTGTATGGGCCCCAGACACTGCTAGGGCATCTGCAACTGCCTTGAGGATGCACCCAGGCCTGTTGTGATGTTATAAAACGTGCATGCTGATCATGTACTACCGGTGCATGTGTGAACAGCCACGCGCAGCGGCGCAGCCAACAGCCCCCTGGGCTGGCCAACGGGTTTCCCCCCTTCCCCCCCTAGGGGCTCAGATACGTACAAGTAACGTGTACAGGGCGTATTTACAGGGCGTATTCCTGTGCTGTGCTGTGCTGTGCAAGAGAGGGTGCATGAGTTGCAGCTGGCCTGTGAGTGATCTGGGTAGCATACCTGCAGAATGCCGATCAGGCGAGTACTCAGTGGCCAGGAGGGCTCCCGGCTGAGTAGGTCGTGCGCTTGCGCCCAGTCGACTATGAAACTAGGCTTCACGCCACGCAGCTGCGGCACTGGCACGCCACCCGTGTCGAGCCGCTCGTCGTGGCCGGCCAGGACTTGGCACTGCGCCGATGCGCTTTGCGCGACGGTCACGAGCATGACACCTCTCTTGTGGTCGTAAAAATCTATGTTGGGCACATGCGTGAGAGAAACTTGGGCACAGCACGAATGGTCGGCAGCCATTTAAGCACAACAAGTTTCCACCTATTACGCTGGCCAAGCTTGCAGGCGATGGCGAGTCGTGCCAGCATAGCCTTGCACAGCTGAAACAGGCGCACTTTGAGGTCTAGCCCGACGTCGCGTCGTCAACGTTGACGTTGCCACATATACAGGCAGGCACGGACGCGTGGCCGGCTCTAGCCACCATAGTCGGTACTCGTGGACCTTTTAACACTCATGCTCGTTGTATGTCACAGTTCTAGGCAGGCACAGATCTCATACGGGCAGCCGCGACACGCGCTGCAGCTGGCAAGTAGCTTCGGATGGGTACACTGGCAGGCTGGACGCGCGCGGTATACGTACGTACCGGTGCACTGCTAAAGCATGGCTGGTGACCCGGTCGCACGATGCACAAGTACTAGAACTAGTGCGGACATGCGCCGGGGAAAGTATTTACGATGTCTGTGTCTGCGCGGCGTGCACGCATGCTGCTCCTGCAGTCAAATAGCTTGTAAGAATTGCCCGCGTGAACTACTCGTCAGCATGCAAGGACCTCTCTACGAACACTTGTTCTAGTTCTGTCCGACACCGACGAACAGCGCACTCGCACCTGCTGGTACCGCGATTACGCTATCGGTAGAACTGTTGGGCCCTGCCCACTGATCGCGCCACGATCGCGCCGATGGTGCTGCTCAAACTGAACGGCGCTCGCTACCGGCTGCAGCCGGTGGCCGCTGACGCTCGCCATAACGCGTGCGCACTAACTGCAGCTGACCGTAACTGACGGTTGTGTGAGTTCCTGTCAAGATCCTGGGTTGGAACCACAAACGCCTCGAAATTAGCACATGTAAACTTGATAATTTTTGTGTGTGGGACAAATACATGTGATCATGAGAGATGCGCATGCTTTCGAGACCGTCCTACTGGTGTGCCTATGCGGCAGTTCGAGGGAGCTCTGTCGACGAGGTCTAGGATAAACACAAGTGCATTAGCGCTATGCATCAGCAATCCGCGCAGGTAGCCACAAACCTGGTTACGGCGGCGGTTTACGCAAACCGGGACCGCCTAGGCTGGGGCGCCGTCGACGACTCGCGTGCTGTGTGACGTGCCGCGTGCTGTGTGACCACGTGTACTCGGACCCTCAGCGCTAGCCGGCCCCTCGAGCTCACCACGATTAGCAAGCCACTTGAGTCCAACAGGCCGCTACACGAACATGAAGCTCAACCCGAGGCACTAATTGGGCACGACCACCTTGCCGTGATGTCCCGTGGGCACATGGGGTCGCACAGGATGCCGAGGCCGATTGGCGGTGCCGTGCCCAGGGGCAAACGTTTACTCTGTATACAGCTAGAGGGAGATCTGCCATGCAGACCTTACGTCGCAGCAACCTGCCTCATGCTGCCTGCTGCCTGCCACGCACCGTGGAACTTCCCTGGGAACTCAGGCTGGCATGGTCATGGCGCTCGCACCATGACCATGACCATGCATGCAGAGGACCACAGCATGGCCGACCTTGAAACCGGGCTCAGCTCAGCTCAGTGCAGACAAGTGTGCTGCGTGCGCCTGCAGATGAGCACATGCACAGCCGTGTTGGGCCACGTTGCCCAACGTCATCAGGTGCTCCCATGCTCCAGTGCTCCAGTGATGAGGCCTCTCAATTCAGACGTTCCATGATCAGGCACAGCCGCGTTGGGGCAACGTCATCCCGTGCTCTAATGCTCCAGTGCTGACAATTGAAACGTTCATGCTCCAGTGCTGACTCACAATTGAAACGTTCCATGATCAGGCACAACCTGCCCGATCTGGTAGCGTGCACAGCAGGGCCGGATGAGGGCTAGCTCATCCAGCCCTGCAGGGCCGGATGAGGGCTAGCTCATCCAGCCCTGCAAGCGCTCCTGCAGTATTCTCAGCCACTCAGCTTGTCAAGCCACCGCCTCCAGGGCCTGGGGCCTGGCTGCCAGGCCCCAGGCCCTGGAGGCACGGTGGCATGCGTGCGTGACTTCACACACGTAACGTCACGGTGGCAGTGTAAATAGTGCAAATAGTTTTATACGTTGGTAAAGTTGTGGACCCACGTTTTGCGTCACCATGTACCATTTACGTTACACTCCCTCCCTCGCCCTTTTGTCGGCGGCAGTGGGTTGCCCTTTTGTCTGCGGCAGTGGGTTGAGGCAGCTGAGGCAGCTGTTGCCACAGGCATGCTCAAGAGAAGAACCAGGCCAGAGCCAGCCAGCAGGGCCGCTGATCTCTGTGCTTGGCGCTCTGCCCGGAGTTTGTGCCTCTGTGCCTGGAGTTTGTGCCTCTTTAGTGCTGGTGGACGGCGGCGGGCGAGCATCCATACAATGCAAGCTGTGCAATCCTTGTGCAGGCAAAATTGTACCACCAACATTGTGGTTGTGATGCTGTGATGCTGTGCGATGATGTTATGTTGTGCAGGTCACAGTGTGACCAATACTGGATACTATATCTACTACAAGATAGAATTGTGACTATTGCAACGTTGGCATAGCCTCCCCTCGAGATCTATCACCACCCTCATTCACTCACCATCCCCCCCCTGTCATACCCTTGCCTCATGGACATTCTTCCTTGCCTCATGCAGTTGCCTCATGCAGTTCCAGTGCTGCGGGTGAAGACCACTGCAGACATGGCTTACCAAGCCAGCTGCAGCTGCACAGGAATGCCGCCTTCTTGTGCCTGCTAGGGGCTGGCCTGCCATCTGTATGCCTGAACAGGTCTCCTCCTGGACACATCCAAGGCTGCCCCCTTGTCGTGGCTGCTAGGGGCTGGTCTGCCGTATGTACGTATGACCAGGTCTCCAGGAGGAGACCTGGTCCTGTCCAAGGCAGCCTGTGATCCAGTCTAGCCTGCATGCTGCAAGTGAGCAGTGTCGCACTGTGTACTCTCAATTGGTGCCCCCATATGCATGCTGATCTTCGTCATCTTCGGCAGTTCTGGGCCCGTAACCCAGCATTGTCATTGTCACATGTGTTTCCAGGGCCTGCTGTGCACATGTGTGCGCAGACAGGCATTACTATATATGGCCCACCATCTGGTTGGATTCAACAGAATCAACAGTTTATTTGGGCCAAATCACTGGGGTTGTGTGCGCCATGTGTGGCATCAAGTAATCCACCTGCTGCAGAAACTCGTTACACAGCAAGATTGTGGGTGTGGGTGTTGGGAAGCCTAGGGTAGACGGACACCATGCCATGCCTGTGAGTGGTGATGTTGAGGGCACCCCACAGGCTGGCCAGCCACAGCATGGTGGCGCAAGGAAAGTTCATCCACACTACTTTCGCTGTACCAGTTCCCTATCCCATCAAAGGTACGCTATCCCATCAAAGGCATGTCCCGTAGGTATGTCCCACGGTGTGCGTGTGTTACACTGTGATACATCAAGGCCTAAGCAGCGCCACCGAGGAAACAAGCAGGAAACAAAACAACCAAAACAAACAAATTATCTGAACAAGCAGCACAGCCACTGTCTGTACCAGCATGATCCACACCAGTCGCCGACAGAAACAGCAGCACACACACACAAACACACGTGCGTGTACGAAGCGAGCGTGAAAAGAGGACTGAGTGTAGGTTTGTGTAGAGGCAACGCGCTGTACATGTTGTTCAGGATGGGCTTGCAGATCATGACTGGTGTGTCTGGAAAGGCAGCCGGGCGGACTCTGCCCGCCGCGTTGCTGAGTTGTGAGGTAGTACATGACTAGCACGAAGCGAGCGCGACGACGGTGTGTGTGTGTGTGTGTGGCTTGGCACATAGTTGGTGTAGAGGTTGTGCACAGCTGGAACCAACAGATGCCAGGAAAACAGTAGGACTGACGTGGCACATATGCGCTGTTGTTGTTGTTGCTGTTGTTGTTGTTGCCCTCGCTGTTGTGCCGTTGGGCCGTTGGGCTCCTGCGTCAACATGGCGACCATGTAACACAAATGCATTGTGGGCACTGCGGGTGGGCTGGCGGCACCATGGCAAGCATGGTGGCAGGCATCAGCGCGCATGGTGTGCTGGTTCAATGCAGCCAGCATACACCGAGCGTGCCCTTAATTTGAGGCCCATCCAGTGCGCTGAGTGAAGCACTGGTTGGGCATGCCCAGATCTACGGACATGGACACCAGCAGCAGGCCCGTGGGCAGTCTTCACAGCATCTCTGTGTGCCTGGAACCTTTTGCGATTGTCGGAGAGCTGCATAAAATGCCGGGTCGACTGTGCCTTGTACCATGTTGCTTCCCGATCATGTGTGCATTGTGCCTCACCCTATGTCTGCTTGGTACCGACGTCACAGCAGAACATGAGGTTCTGTGTGTTACACAGTGATAGATCTGCTAGTAGGACCCAGCAGGGCCGAGGCAACAGACCAGTCAACATGCAAACAGACAGACAGACCATCACAAACCCCAAGGCCACTCTCCGTACGAGGTTGTTGTGTGCAGGGGCGGACGTCAGATGGCGGTGCGATCGTGAAGAGAGCTCCAGCAAGCCTGTGTTCAGTGGCCAAGCTGCCAAGCTGCCACCAGCATGCAGCTCCTGCCTGCGGCATTAGTTATGTGAGATCAGCCATATCATCAGATGCAGATCTATCAAGTGCCCACTGTTCGATTTCTATCCTCGTTATCCTGCGATGATGCTGCATGCTGTCAGATGGCCTGCAGGCCCCTATGCTCTGCAGAGTGCCACATGCATGCGTGCCACATGCATGTGAATCACAGTGGGCAAGGGTGCGGACCAGCAGGCCAATTCGTGTTGCCCACAGGCTGGCAGGGTTGCACTGGGCTCAAGGATGCTGACTGGTCATCAACAAGCATGCACGCTGCAAAACATGCACATGCCTGCTGTGCGCTGCAGTGGCTACTAGCCACAACACGATGTGCAAGCAATGCAGGCATGGGGCCCATGGGCGCATATGAGCAACTGCATGTGTCTTGTGTGTTACACGGAGATCAACACAAGAGCCAAGAGGGCAACAGCAGGAAAGCAGACGACCAAAACCCCGCAAGCAGGCAGCAACAAGCAGCAACAGCCCCAGGCGCAAAGCCACAACGAACTGACACAACCGTATGTACCTTGTGCAAGCATAAATCTGGGCATGCTGAGCGCATTCACTGTGCTGCAATTCCTTCATGCATTGCCGCACTAGTGGTAGGCCACGAGGCCCTGGGAAAGTACCAATCATCGCGCCGCACCCGGACGGCCACGCCGCACTGGACAGCATCATCGGCCACAGCCTGCTGGGCCACAGCCTGCTGAGCGCGTCTGCGGACAGGCCTGTGCAGGGGCTGAAGATCGAACGGGGGGTGGAGGCCTTCGGCTACGAGTGAAGCATGTCAACAAGCAGAAGTGACTCAGTACCGATCTGTAGATTTCGGGACCACTGTTGCAGACGTGCTGGCATAGGTGGCAGATCAAGAAAGGGCAGGGGGTATCAATTCACAAATAGCAGTGCCAGGACACCACTGGCATCATGACAAAGCGATGCACAGCATGCAGGATAGCAAGCGGCTGTGCACCCATGTTTGTGTACAGTTCTGGACCTGCGCTCTTTGCCAGTGAGCAGTTGTATTGCTTCGTTGTGGCTTTGCGCCTCTGCGTGTTGCTGCTGTCCCTCATGCATTCATATGTTAAGCTCAACCTCGCACATGTGTTTTCGCGGCCTCACTGGAATGCCACACTGGTATGCCGCACAGCCGCACAGCTGCAGCTGTGCGGCTGTGCAGTGGTGAGCTGCAGTGGTGAGCGTGCAGCCGTCTGAGGCTGAGATTGCTTCCCCAAGCATGGCTGCCAGGCATTCCAGGGCAGCTGCTATTCGGGTGCCAAATGGTCCACAGGCGTGCCCTGTCTGAGGTGGCACATGTGCATGTGGTGCTACTGGCCATCACTCTACACATTGTTGACCCATGTGTTGCCTGGTCTGTTGCCTCGGCGCTGCTGGGTCCTAGCTCTATCACCGTGTAACACATTGTTGACCCATGTGCACGCATGAGCATGAAAACGAACACCCATGAGCACGCATGATCATGAGAACGAACATGAATTTAGAACCCACTCTTGTCGGAAACACATGCCATCCTGCTGATTCGCCCTCAAAACGGATGCCTTTAGGCTGGACATCAATTGCAGCTTGTAACACACAGAGATCGTGGCAGGAGCGGGGCAACAAGGCACGTGCACCTTGTGCAACGTAAGATGCACAGTCTTGAGTAAATGACTCACTCAGCAAAGGAGAGTACCCTGCTTGCAAGTCTGTAGGTCCACATGCACTGGCACAGCCCTAGTCGCCCACAAGCTTGTCATAGTTGCTGCCAATTTCCAAACTGACTCAGCTTGGCAGAGGAGAGTCGCAAGCCTTCAGCAGCCGAAAGTTCACGGTGCGCGCTTTGACAGTGACAACCAGGCCAGTCATAGCAGCATCTGCTGGTGATGGCAGTAGCCTGTGGAGCCATACCAGAAGGTGGTAGTAATGCAGAGTGCATGCGGAGTGAAGGCCATGTGTTTGTTGTGTCCAATGCCATGTTTGCTGCGAGCCCGCCATGGTGCACAAGGCCTCGGCTGAGGCTGCACCTCACCCTGTCATCGTGTTACACGGATCCTGTCATGGTGTTACACGTGTTACACGCACAGGAGCCAACCCTGCCATGGTGCACGGCCCCCTCACCATCTTGCACGTACATGTATGGCAGCTGGAGTAGATAGTGGACTAGATAGACTTTGGGAGGCAGAATGGAATGGGATAGACAGGTACGAGATAGCTGTTTGTTGGTGCGTGTACGGGGTAACTCTGCCATGGCATGCCACTTACCAGGTACCAGTACATGCATGATGGCTGCTTACACATTGGGCTGATCTATCAATGTGTAACACATTGGGCTGAAGGAATTGATGTAATCGTAACCTGCGGCATCCAGGGGCAAAGGGTGAGCCCGGTTGCAAACGCAGGGGGTTTTTGCAGAGCGAAGACGGCAGGGTCTGCCGTCCAGGAGTGCTTGCCTCACCTTCATCTACAATTGGCAACATGTACAGTTGCGTCCACTGCCTCACCGCACCAAGGCTCTAAGACCTGTTTTACTTCATGACACCACCTTGTGATCAGCATATACATGTATGTGCATACTTGCATTGCTTTCAGGAGATGCTGGCTGGCACAGGGCAGGCATTACCTTGGGGTGAGGGTTGAATTCCAGCCTACAGTGAGACGTGTCCAGAACATGGACATCAAGAACATGGACATCAAGAACATGGACATCAAGAACATGGACATGCAGCATCTCGCTCACAACATACGAGGGGGTGTGGTGGGCTATGACGTTTGTCAAGCAGACTCATTGGCCAAGCAGACTCGTTTGCCAAGCAGACTCGTTTGCCAAGCAGAGTCGTTTGCAGTTGCAGTTCTGGGCCAAGATCCTTGGCAGACAGCCCCCAGCTGTGCACAAGCGCCAATGTAACACACACTCACCAGAGGTTCACCAAACATGCGCTTCAACCACCAACTGCGTCCAAGTCCCAGTAGCCAGTGAATACGTGGACCCAGTGGTTGGACCCAGTGGCTGATAGAAGCTGCACACGGCTGCCAAGCACTGCATAGCAACACACACTTGCAGAGTCGCATGGCCTTACTATAGCTGTGATTCTGACCCCCTGCTGCAAGGCCTTCCAGTAGGGGTTCACATTTATGGACACAGTAATGCCGTCTGTTGTTACCAGAACAGGATTCCACCATGCTCAGGGACAGACACACAGGCCACACATGGATTCGGACTGAGCCGCTGGCTGGGGCTCGGTCAGCAAGCGTATAGCAGCAACCAGCAATGCGTCCGACCCCACAAGCCACAATCATGGGGTCCGGTGGGTGCATCCAATACAGCAGTTCCTGGCAGCCCGCTGCGATTGACCCAGCTCCTGGCTGGCAGGGTCGACTATTGCCCTTGCTGCTGGGCTGCTGCATTGCTGCATTGATCTCCGTTCTGCCCACCGGACCCCATCTTGTGCAGCACAGCAGACCAGCAGATCGTGTGTTTGGAATCGAGGCAGAGGTGCGCACCGGGTGACCCCGGGCGTGCCAGCGCGCCTGCCATCACCTCTCCAGGTCGAGCATGCACCCACAGACTGAGCCCACATCCACAGATTGTTTGCGGCATCGAGGTCCGCTGAACGCAGGCGCACGCGGCAGGCAGCAGACGCAGGGTGACATGGATGGCGACATGGCGACATGGCTACAGTCAGCCACGAGCTGCACCTGCCCAACAGGGAAGGGATGCAGCTCAGGCATGCTTGTATCACGATTAGGGCAGTCACAAAACGTATGAGTATGCACATACGGTATAATCATACTCATACGGTCATACCCGTATAATTAGCTGATTTTTGTACGGCTCATACGGCTTGATTACGGTGCATACGGTGACCTGGCATTGAACCCCTTAGCCACTCACGTAAGTTCAAAATTACCGCACGCGGGCCTAGCTATGAATAGCCATGCGCACAGAATAACTCTACTATGTACAGCAAATTGTCGTCTATGCCT
>JALKAD010000015.1:182319-193038 GCA_024500015.1 Ulva compressa | reverse complement strand
TGTTGACTTTCATGACATGAAGCACTGGACATGCCGTGACTGCAGATCGTCTTAATCACTGCGTGCTCACTGCCACTTGCAAAGGCACTCTGGCTGCGCCTCCCACCGCCTGCTTTCTTTACAAATCTGAGGAACCCAACGCTTAGCAGCAACACACGCGGGCATGTGTTGGCCTGCCCCTCCCCCCTTCTGCTTCACAATCCCTCCAGTGACTGCTCAAGTTGGACAACTGACCCGTTCGGGCCAGCAGCGGCATCACAACTCACTGCACTAGCGAGCACAACTGGACAGGTTTGACGCAGACAGCTACACAGCAGAACCCCCATGATCTTCATCCATATCGTTCCCGGCCCTTGCCAACTCGTCCATCTGCTTCTTCCGCTGCAACCGGCCAGCCTTGCTCTTCTTCTTCGCCCCAAACAATGCATACATGTCCTCGAGGACGTCCTCCCCCGCCCCCTTCCCCCGCGCCGCGTCGCCCTCCGCAGTGGCGCGCCGGTGGGCCACGTTCAACAGGTTCAGGTACTGGCCCGCCACATGCCCGGGCGCACCGGCCGCGCTGCTCCCGCCGCCGGCCAGCGCCGCGGCCTCCACGCTGTGGATGATGTCATCGAGTGCGTCCTCACCGATGATCGAGCGGCCGCCGACTGTGCGCCGCAGCTGCCGGCCACCTGCTACCTGGCCCCCCGCACCATACCCCTCTCCACCTGCACAGACATGAATCATGTGCTGCGGCGTGATTCGCGTGCTGCGCCAGTCACCGCGTGGAGCAGCTGGCAGGCCGCTCACACACCGGCATCTCACAGTAAGGAAGATGTGGCGGCTGCGCGTGTGACGTCGCCTTGGAATGATCCAATGCCGCAGCGGTTGTGGTGGCAGCTGTCGGCTGAAGTGCAATCAAAATCGCCGTCCCACACGTCCTGCTCAGCTGTGCCTAGGGGGAGGACGCGCCAAATACGCGCCCAACAAAACGCCAGGCAAGGCAGCAAGCCGGATCCCGGCCAGCCTGTCACAGCTGCAGCACATGGGCAGATGCCGGGCCGAGTTATCCGCGCGGAGATGGAACTTTACTCATGCGACCGCCAGCAACAGTCAAAGTTGAACGGAACAAGCATGAGAAGAACCAAACTATGATCGTACATCTCAAGTTTCCGTGCCTCTTGGTAGAAAGGTACGAGGCCAGGGCATGTGCCACACCGTGCGGCCTGCTGACTGCTGTGTAGAGGGCAGCAACTCTTCAAACTGCACAAAACGTTGTAGGAACAGTGTACACAGGGCAGCAGGTACACGGGGCAAGGCGGGCCGGCGCACCTGGAGCGGCTTTGCCGCGGTCGCTGCCCCGGAGTTTCCCTCCGAGGTCGCGGAAGAGGTTCGAGGTGCGCAGCTTGCGCGCGACGCCGACGTCCTCCTTCCAGAACGCGCTGCTCCGCGGCCCGAGCTCCTGAGCGCGCAGCATGCCGACGCCGACGACGATGATGACGAGGATGTTGACCACCGTGAGCAGCATGGAGTAGCCGCCATACTCCATGAACTGCAGCAGAACGGCAGCGCGTTGCACGCGGAAGTGAATGGTTGACTGTGATCCTAGACACGCGGCCGTACTACGGCCGGTAGTCCAGTGTGACAGACCTGCAGGACACTGCCTGCCCCACAGCTGCTCCGTGCTGATCACGCGGAGTCGAGTTCTGCAAAGACTGTGCCACACCACGCATGGCCGCGCACCCGTTGCGCGTCCACAGCCGCAACCAGCCAATTACGTTCGCTCGTGCATTGAAGGCACACGCTGATGCAGGTGCAGCTGCTCAAGCCGTGAATTCGCACAGCACGCAGCACAGCTGCAGGAGCCAAAGCAGACAGTCGCACAGAGGAGGGGCCGCACGTCCGTCTTGGTGAAGCCAGGATTGTCCGGGCACCATGGGATGCAGCCGTCCGGGCAGTCGGAGGTGCACTCTGCCCGTGCCGCATCGTCGCACGCGTCCCCGTTTGGGCATCCGAACTGCGTCGCGCAATCGATCACACAGCTCTCCGGGCAGGACTCCCTGCCGAGGAAGTCAGGGTTGTTGTAGATAGAGTGCACGGCAGTGTAGCCCCAGAACATGCCGGCGTTGACGGCGGGGGGCAGCAGGGAGGCAGAGATCGCGGTGCCGACCATGCTGGCCGCGTTATCGTTCGCAAGGCCGACGGCGATACCGACGGCGGAGGCGACGGCAAAGCCAAAGTTTAGCCACATAGAGCCGATGTTGCCGCGGCTGCGCATCTCTTCCGGTGGCCACTCGCCGGCACAGTACTGCACCCGGCCGATGGTGCCGCCGAAGACGATCATCAACGCGGCGCCGACGGCCGCGCATATCAGCATCGACAAGCTGCCTGCCTGCATGCCTTGTGAGGATTGCTGCAGCTCCGTCTTGCATCGTTGCAGTGGTGGTATACCCGCTGCGGCGCCCCGTGCGCTTAATTGCGGATGCCGCTGCCCATGCTGTGTGCTGGGGGAGGTGGCAGGAGCTGTATCAGCAGGCATCATGGCAAGCACATTGACTCGCGGATCAGCGATCAGACGGACAGAGTGCCGTGCTCGCCGCGCACCCAGCCAGATTAAAAGATGTGACACGCATCAGACTGGCTGCTTACATGTAGAGCTGGAGCGGGCGAAGGGGGGGGGGGCGCACCACAAAGCCGAGGCGGGCGAGGCGCCAGTCGTGGACGTTGGCGCCGAAGGTGATGGCGAGCACGGGGCCCATGAGCGGCGAGACGAGCATGGAGGCGATGATGATGACCGTGTTGTTGCTTCCGAGGCCGAGGCCTGCGAGGCAGCTCGCGACGATGAGGAGCGTGAGGTAGTCGAAGGAGAGCTGCGCGTTGGTGCGCACGCGCTCGATGAGCTTCTCCAGCTTCAGCTGCCCCACCACACCCTGTCTCGCCTGGTCGAACTTGGTGTCGGCTGCACGCAGTGAGGGCGTGTGGATGTGGATGGTGCAGTGGGAGGGGCGGTGGGTACGGATGGTGCTGGTTGACTGCGCGTTATCAGCTGCTGAGCACATTGCTGAGCAAAGCACGAGCACAGCACGCGCACGGCATTTGTGACGTGCTAGCGTGCTGGGCTAGCGTGCTGGGCTATTTGCCGTCCGTGCCGTTGTGCACGCGTATCGATCACAGCAGGCCTTCGCCCAGTGTGCGCGGACGGCTGCACTTCAATGTGCATGCTGCCACGCACCCCGGCTGCATTGCATGATGCTTGCGCGTTGGCAGGAGATATCGATACAACGGTGGCGGGGCGGAGGGGGGGGGGGGGGGGGGGGGGGGGGGGGGGGGGGGGGGGGGTGGGGGGGGGGGGGGGGGGGGGGGGGGGGTGGGGGGGGGGAGGAGGCGCACCGCTGGCCGCGCCTCCGCGCGCACTCAGGGCGAGGTTGTCGGTGTGGTCGTCGATGTTTATCACATCGAAGGAGGTCAGGCGCTGGAAGAGGCTGCAGCGGCGGAAGACCGAGAAGAGGTCGTCCGCGCGGTCCCGGCTCATGTGGAACGTCGCGCACAGCAGCACTTCTGCGCCCTGGACCTCCTGCACCACATGCTGCCTTGACGCACAGCACACAGCACGGCCGCAGCTGCTTTGATGGTATGTGAGCGAACGGCCACCTAGGCAGAGCGAGCCTGTTGCGCGCATATCTCAGGTGTTAGGAGCCGTGATCGAACTGTACTGGGGGTCATCGTATGATGGCCATGCAGCCTCTGGCCATGGCCTGGGCAGGCAAGTGAGCGCTTGGCACACGGTGGCGGATTGCGTTAAAGTTGAGCACTGCAATGGTTGGATGAGCAAGCTTCGTAACAGCGCACCAGGCGCCAGGTTGGCTCATCGAGCATCATGCCTGCTGCGTGCACCCGCTTCAGGAACTCCCTCAGAGCAACGTCCGGAGACATCTGGGCGGCCGGAGCTGCCACTGTCTCGGGCGCTGCGCCTGTGTCCCTGGGCGCCATGCCGTCCACTGCCGCGCCCCCGTCAGACACGGCCTCGGCCCCTTGGTCTGCGTGTTCGATTGGAGGGGAGAGGCCAGAGAAGGCTCCGCCGGGCTGCACCAGGCTGAAGATGTCTCTAGCATGCTTGGGGGCTGGGACTCGCAGTTCGGCTCGCTGAATGGCGACCATCTTTGCTGTCACCAGCGGTGGAGCACTGCGCTACGGCTGCGGGGTGGGAGCACCGGGGTATTTCTTACTTCTGCATGGGCAGTTGCACTTGAGCATGCCGTTCATGGCATGCTGTTCGTGCTGGAGACCTAGTGCATCGGAGAGGCACTGCGCAGCTGTGCTGTCTGTTGCTCAGCACGTTAACACACTGCGTTAACAATTGTGCTGCACAAGTTGATGGCATGCATGTCCACTGCAAGCTGCTACAGTGCCAACGGCAATGGGATCAGTGGTGATCAGTGGTGAAAACCATCTAGAGGCATCACCAACACTTTGGTGACATCTAGTATACTCTAGAGACAGGCTGTGTACCATTTCACGTCCACTTTCACCACTTCACAGACTGGATCACCTGTGCTGCACAGTGGTGCAACACTAGCGAATTGACTGGTGAACACGGTATCTCACTGGTGATCAGTGGTGAAACCCATCTAGAGGCAATGGATGTTGGGTTGCAGGCACGCACACTATGAATGCAGCCAGCAGAATTTGTCTACAGCTGTATATAGTATCGCATGCACATTTCACTCGGCTGGCAGCCTGCTGCCGGGCTTGCGGCAGAACCATGATGGTTCTGTGCAGCTGGATAGGAAGCGATATGGCAAGGTTCACACAGCTGAGGCCAGCGTGTAACTCCAAACTTCGTAAGAAGCATTGCAGGGCCTCGTTTGGTCTGGCATGTCAACGGTACGTGGCAATGCTGGACAGGCCGGTGCACCGCAGCGCGCGAACTGAGTCCCGCAAACGACATGACCTCCGTGACGGAGCGTCTCCGAACTGTACATCCAGTCATTCCCATGAACAGAGCGCGCCCAGTCTGGCCACACCTGAATATCATTTTCGGATGAGTCCCAGCAATTGATTCATTTCTACATGCGGCCGTACGCGTATGGCGACTGCAGGCAATGTCGCGCCAGAACGCGCTTCACATGTGAATGCAGTCGATTGCTGCACGCCGCTGGGGTATGACTGATCCTTGAAGCTCAATTGGAGAATGTGACACATATGACAAATGCTGGTGTACATTTGGCGCGCCGTGCGTCCATGATCCGCGATGCTGGCCAGGCCTGGCGCGGCGCAGTGAGCGCATCGGCGTGTTTCTGCCGCGTCTATGACCACCAGCGCGCACGCAGCTAGCGTCATAGATCCAATTGCCTTGGGGCAACCACATGCCGCGGCGGCGACGGGGGGTTGGCGTGCACTGGGCAAGTGGATGGGATCTGCAAACGGCCAAAGCTGATATTATGCCGTTGCAAATATGTGCGCGCTGCTCTTAGTGCAATCCGTGTCTCTCTGTAGGCGCTCGCGCTGTCTCACGTGTTGCGGCAGCGGCCACCAATGCATGCGCTGCAACTGTGTTCCTCGTGTGCTATAGCTAGTTTGGGGTGAAGTGCCCCACGGCATCTCTCTGTCGTGAAGCAGGTAACAGCAGGCAGTCAGTGTCTGTAGTGACACTTGACAGTAGCACTCAAGGCAGCAACCACTGCCCTGCTGACATGAAGGTCTGACCGAGGCACGCACACAGATAATTGCACGGGGTACGCACAATGCGCTGACTGCAAAATACTCGGACATGCAAGCAGATCCGCGGTCATGTCAGCACCACTGCGTACCCACTGGTACTACCCAGTGGATCCGGCTAATCAGTCCCTCGGCCTTCAAAATGAAGGCCCGACTCAGCAGCAGAGCTGCACAAATCACCGCCAATGCTGTATGACAAAGAGCATGATGCAGCACTCAAGCTTGGGCATGTGCAAACACAATTGACTGCAAGTCACAGTTGGAGCCACACAGCTCAAACGGACGTCGAGCTGTCCCATCGATCTCATCATTGCTGACCATCATAACACGCGGCCTCACGGCCATACGCATCGCTTCCTAACGAGCTGCATCCTGTTGACATATGGATCTGCAGCGACGCAGGGCGCTTCCGAACGGAGGTCGCAGATGCCCCCGCCTCCAGGGCTCCCTCGCATATCATCCTCGATCTACCAGAAATAGTGCGCAGGGCACACGCGCGAACTGTGCAGTACTGTGCTTCGCCGGCTATAGCACCCCCCCTGCTACGCCGCATCTGCCGCGGCGCTTTGCAGTTGCATCAGCCGCAGCACGCGCATATCGCAGGGGCAGCGTGGTCACAGCACGCACGCCTACCCTGCCACGACATACGGCGGGGCGACGAGGAACGAAAAGACGTTCGGACCCGACACCTCGAGGCGCGCGACGCGGTCCCGCGCGCGGCTGCCGTCGACGATGACGTCGCGCAGGTCGCACACCATCTCGTGGTTCAGGTGGAAGTAGTTGTGGCGCATGCCATGCATGTTGCTCTGCAGGTGCGACGTCACGACGACGTCCACGTCCAGCACGCCGCCCCCGACCTTGGGCACCGGCTGGCAGTGCCGCCCGAGGCTGCGCCCAATGGGCACGCCCAGCTTCGCACTGCACGCACACACACCCCTCGGAGTCACACGCCCGCTGCCGCCGCTGCTGCGGACACGCATGCACCCCTTCACGTCCTGATAAACAGTACATGCTGGCTGCAGCACCCGGTTTGGTGTCACTCAGTAGTACCACTCGGTGAAGGATCACGCTGTGACTTGTGCTCAGACGCGCGCACCAGTTTTCCGCCAGGCCAGGCATCGCCATGCCCGGGTAGCGCTTGAAGAGCATGCCGTTTCCGATGGTGGCGTAATTTAGCGCCGAGTCGTGTTCGTCGCCGTAGATGACGACGTTGTCGCACACCGACCGCAGCAGCGGCCCCGTGTGCCCCGCAAACTCCCCGAGGTCCATGTCCGGGCTCAGCATGATCACGCTGCCCAGGGCAAACTCCTCGTAGGGGTGCCGTGGCGCCATGGAGGAGCTGCGCGGCTCGGTCGCGTTGGGGGAAGGTGCAAAGATGTCGGCGAGCCTCTGCGACACCCCCGCGAGCACGCGCGCGCCCATGCTGTGTGCTAGGATGTGCACCTGCGCATGCACAGCACGGCTTGGTAGCGCGCCCGCGAGCGTCGCTAACACATGTGCACTGCGACATGCACTGCAGTTGCGTGATGCGTGCTGTGTGCTGTGTGCTGGAGTATTTGAGAGGACTCCACAGCATCCACAGCATGTTGACCGGGGATTCGTGCAATGTGCGCTGTGGGAGTGGGCGGCCACGATGCAGTGTGAGGGCGTGTGTGGTGATTTGAAGACTAGGCGGGTTGCCATTGATCACGAGGTTGCGGCCGATGGGCAGTCGTCATGGGTAGGGGTCAGGCGAGGTGGGGCGCACCCGGCTGCAGCCGTCGGCTTTGAGGCACTGGAGCGCGGCGTCGAACTTGTTCCGCACAAACTCTGACTTGACGACCTTGTGCCCCTGCAGCGGAGCCCGAGCATCACCGCTAGCGCTGACCTCTTGTGAAAGGTTTATGCAAGGGATTCATCATATCGGGACCACAGGTGCGCATGCCGCTCGTGCAGCGCCAGCAGTCCACGTCCCTGCCGGCACACCAGCAGCGTGGCAGAACGCGGCGTGGCGGGGAGCGGCCGTTGGCCAGAATGCTGTCTCACAAAGCATGACTGTGCCGGGGATTCTGATCCCTGTGTGGGTATATATGAGCAAGGGCACCCCTCTGTGGCCACCAGCACCACACCCATAGCCCCACTGCCACACCCATCCACCGCTGCTTTCGGGGGTTTTGGCCGTCTGCTTTCCTGCTGTTGCCCCCGCTGCCGGGCTCTTGCGTTCATCTCCGTGTAACACACCCATCCACCGCCAAGCTTCCCAGCAGTGCCCTCGCCCCCTTACTTCAAGCCCGGCGATCTTTGCACTGAAGGTGAGTCGGAGGGAATTCATGCAGTGTACGGCCATGCACTATAGCGGGGGTGGCCACCGGTGGCGTACCATGGGGTAGGCTACATGTCGGGTGCAGGGCCAGCCGAAGATGGTCGGCATGAGCGACGCCGGGAAGCTGCCGAGGGAGAGCAGCTGGCCGACGAGGCGCACGACGCCGTCGATGTCCGAGTTGAAGCCATGGATGAACAGCAGCGCGTCGTACCCCGGCCGAGCGCCTGCTGCGTGACGTGCGCCTGCACACGCAGCACGCTTGCCGTGTTGTGCCTAGGCACCACAGGCCAGCAGAGATTAAGGCGAGGGTGGGTCCATGGCATGTGAGGCTCGAGAAGCCGTGGCGATGGTGGTAGTGCGTGGATGCTCGAGGCGTGCATTGCTGGCATGAGGGAGATCTGCCAGGCACGCATGCCTGACGCGGCATTAATATTGCGATGCCACTGGATGGCATCTATTTGACATACAATATAATATACGGCGTGTTATATGGTATAATATACGGCGTAATATACGGCGTAATATACAGTATAATATACGGCGTAATATACGGCGTAATATACAGTATAATATACGGCGCAATATACGGTATAATATACGGACCGTACAATATACGGACGGTACAATATACGGGACAGTATATTATACGGTATATTATACGCTACATTATACGGTATATTATACGGTATATTATACGGTATATTATACGGTATATTATACGGTATATTATACGGTATATTATATGATGTAACCTCCACGCTATCGATGTAACCGTATAATGTACCGTATAGTATACGATGCAACATGGACTCTTGTGCACGTGGGGCAGCGAGGCGCCAAGGGCGAGCTGATGGCACGCAGCACGCAGCAGGGCGGGCTCCTTTGGGGTTTTTTCCCGGGCGGCCGCAGGGTGCTGTAGTGTAGCTGTGCCTCGCAGCTGGTGCAGTGCTGGACAGGCAAATGGCCTCCAAGAGGACGCACTCACCAGAGACGCACTCACCAGCCGGTGGCGCAACCGCGCTGCGGTCAGCCAGCACGGCTGACACGCATGCGCCGTGGCCTCAGGGTTTGCACGATTGACGCAGCATCGGTGTCGCATGCAACAAGTAGAGCACCTGAGCCGCAGAGCACAGGGCAGCACATGCTTGGGCAGCGAATGTCGCGCACGCAGGTCGGCCACCGACCCACCAGCAAGCTGGGTTGAGTCTTGAGTGCGGAGCAGGGCAGGGGCCAAAGGAGTATGTATGCTCGAATTCTTTTGAGCATGCAAACGCAGACGCATGTGAGAAAACAGTGAGGTGCGGGTCAAGCGAGCGGAGAAAGCTGCACCTAGTATTTCGTCCGAGGCGGTGAAGATCCAGGGCGACAGGCTCCGAATGTCGGCCGGACCGACGTCGGTGTGCGCGCCGAGCAGGTCGTGCCGGCTGGGCGCCGGCGCCACGTTGGCCAGCATCTTCTGTTTATCGCTGCCGCCATCCAGTTCGACGCTCACCGCATCCGCACCGGAGCCTGCCGTGAACACAGCGTTGCTGGCCAGGGGCGCTGGCTCCTGCACAGCATGCACAGCAGTCCCGGGGCCATACTGGGCTTGGCTTGCAGATAGCCCGTCAGGGGCCGGAGGCTGTCAAAATGTGCATCTCACGGCTGTCTTTTTTGACACAACAAAAGGCTTTCACGAACACGCATTCAATGAAGACAAACTACACGAGTACCACACGAACCAGCCAGCCACGCTTCCACTGTCCATTCCGTCGCACCCAGCACAGCACAGCAGAGCACAGCACAGCACAGCACAGCACAGCACAGCACAGCGCAGCACGGCGGGGTGGGCACCTGCAGCCAGGTGACGCGGGGGAAGCCCTTGTAGAAGAGGCCGCACGTGCAGCACTCAACGGAGGCGACGCCGGCGAGCAGCGGAGTGGCGGGCGTGCGGCCGCGGAAGCTGCCGGTGCTGTTGGTCGGGTTGGTGCGGCACGAGAGCAGCGCGACGCGGTACGCGATCGTGCTGCTGCCGCTGTTCGTGCGCGCGCGCATCGGCGCAACGGGCACGCCGTGCTGGAAACGCCTGCATGTGTGTACACATGCATGCCACGGGGTTGCAGTGCATGAGCGCTCATGCGCAGCCACGGCACCCTGTGTGGTCGTCAGACCGACGGCGGCACCACCTCCTGCTGGAGCCCTCTCCTGGCAGGGAGCGCATGCTGGGGCCGCCCTGGTGTGTGCAAGCACCGGCATCGCTCAGCAGGCTGCGGCTGTTTGCACGCCCTGCATGCCTAGCGTGCGCAGGCGCGGCAGCGCAGGCGGCGGGTGCCACATGAAAGCAAGTCGTTGCTTCAAGTTGGTGACACATGTGACGTCTAGACGCGTCCCAACGTGTCGAGACTCGTGGTGCACATGGCCGGCCATCTCAGCTGCAGCGGCTCTGCTGTTTTGCAGTTACTATGCCATTTACTATGCCATTTACGCATAGGTGGCCTCTTTGCAAGCCATCAAGAAGGTCGGGCGCGGGCTGCAGCACGGCAGGGGTACGTGCTTGGGCTGTGCGGCTGGAGGCGCACCCAAAGAGCACCTCGCCGTGCTTGTACGAGTCAGCCCACGCCCCGATGCCGTGCGGGGCGCCGTCCGCGTCCAGGCCTCCAACGTAGATCGCCGTGTGCGCCGTGCCGCCGGTGCAGCTGCATGTCACGCTGTCAACATACTTCCCTGCATGCGTACGTGAG
>JALKAD010000015.1:159504-173697 GCA_024500015.1 Ulva compressa | reverse complement strand
GCGCGAGTTTTGCCGCACGTCCTAACTGTCTTGAGGAGCCATTCGCGGCAAGACGAGCCCATGCCTATGTAGGCTGATACGTGACCTGAGGTGGTTGTGCCTCTTGCTGTGTTGTTCCCACCTGCTCGACTGCCGGCACACGGTCAGGCAGCTGCGGCAGATTCAGCACATGCGTGACCAAAGCCCCGTCGTCTCCACGCCACAGAGGCCATCGCTACGTTGTGACGCTGGTCCAGTATCAGAATCAAGCCTGGTCCCACTAGCGTGTTGCATTTGTGTTACATTCGAATTTGCATTACTCGGGCTACGTAATGCCTCTGACGCCTTGCCAGCGCGACATGCTGCCGGAATCGGAACTTCTGCGTTTATCATACACACTCCTTTTCTGGGATGGCGCAGTTCTGCGTCATTACCATACTTATCCACTCATCGCCTGACATGTGTACAGCGCGAGGGAGTCCTTCCAGCCACTACCCTCGTTCTCAGTGCACCTCGTTCTCTACGCAGTTCCTCCCCAGGCTTGCTGCCAAGACGTAACTGACAGTATGACGTGTTCACGTCTTGATAAGTTTGCTTTGTCTAGCTGCGGTGTCAAGATCAGAGCAGCATCGCAGCAGTGTCGTCAGTAGCCAGAGAGAGCCAAGCTTGTGCCCCTGCCATGGATATCCCTGTCCCCAGCCCACAATGCAACCATGCGGCTGGACAGATATCCTTTTCTTTCAATTGACTAGAATATGATTATCCTTTGGCCATGACGAAACTGTGTGTCGATACCACACCATGTACCATGTACACGCTCATCACAGCATCCGACGCTCATCACAGCATCCGACGCCAGCCTCTCTTGCCCATCACCCACATCTCTAACGTATCTCATTACCCACATCTCTGCACCCTTCACACCCCCACCACATCACAGCTGCCCGGCTGCGCCACCCTGCCTGTGCAACTCCGGTGCATCTCCAAGCCACTTTGTGCGACACCCAGCATTCATGCATGCTTGCAGCAGCCCTCCACCCCACGCCACACCCACTCCCCCCACCTCGACTGACCGCTCCATGCGAGAGTCACTGAGGTGTGCCGGCATGCATATCTATCGTACCTACAGCACTTGTCTGCCACAGCGCTTGACTCCAGAACGCTCCCAGCCCCGCACGCAAACCAGCAGACAGTGCACGAGGCTCTTCTTACTGCTCCTTCCCAGTACAACACAGCAGCGTTTCCAAGCGCTCAGTCCAACATAGACCTGCCCTGCAGAGCCTTCTCGCCCGTGGACAGCTTCATGACGGAGGCCGAGTACGACTCGGTCGTCAACAACATGGCCCTCCCCGACGGCACCATCTTCGGGCTGCCGATCGTGTTTGACACCGCCGACGAATCGATCGCCGCCGGCGACAAGCTGCTGCTGACATACAACGGCCAGAACATCGGCACGCTCGCCGTGGAGGAGAAGTTTGTGCCGAACAAGCCCGTTGAGTGCCTCAAGTGCTACGGCACCGCGTCTCTCGAGCACCCCGCCGTGCAGATGGTGGCCATGGAGCGCGGCAAGTATTACCTCGCCGGCAAGGTGCCGCCCCCCTCTCCATCTCTGCAAAAACATTATGTATATACCTATATGAATATGTAACAGTACATATATAAAAATTATCGCGTACAGGGGGCAAACACACGTCCCCGTTTATTTATGCATTCCTGTGTCGCCCTGTGGACATGCCTCCCTGCGTCCCCCTGAATTAACGTAGCACGCACCCCTGTTCAGCGTCCTGTTCCCAGCCTCCCTCCTGCCTTATCGGTTGTGTCATGAGCCATGCGGTACGCTCAAAGAGTCCGGTGACACATGTATACGGCGTCCTACAAATCACAAGCCCTTGGGTTGGGCGATGTTCTGGTTCTTCTCGGTTGTGCCCCGCTGAGAGATGATGGAGTGTGTTCCATCAGGCTTCCTGACCAGCGCTGCCGTGGCCGGTCCGGCCCGCTGCTGTGCGCCCAGCGTGCCGGTGCCTCACGACCATTCTGCATGAGGCTAGGCGTTGCGGGAGGGAGCTGTCTGGAGGAGCGTGTGCGCGTGTGCAGGTCGAGGGCCTCGAGAAGCCGAAGCGCGTGTTTGAGTGCGCGACGCCCGCGGAGGTCCGCAGCACTCTGCCCGAGGGCGTCGATGTCCTCGCCTTCCAGTGCCGCAACCCCATCCACAAGGCGCACTACGAGCTCTTCACGCGCGCGATCTTCGCGGACAACGTCGGCGAGGGCGCCGTGTGCCTCGTGCACCCCACCTGCGGACCCACCCAGGATGACGACATCCCGGGCATCGTCCGTTACCAGTGCGCCTTCCCCCGCCCGCTTCCACACTCTGTCTGCACACGGCCTAGCACGTGCCCACGCGACCTACCCCCGCCGTGCTCCTCGCTCTTGTGTACATGTGTACATAGCGCGCGACACAATCGCGTGTGCCACCGCCAGCCACCCGCGACGTGGGGTCATGTAGTGCACCTGACCGTCCGTATTTTCACATCGACACGGCACGCCACCACTTCAACTTGCACTGCTCAGACTGCGACGACCAGAGGTTGGATTGGCGTCTGTGGCGGCTACCCGTTCCTAGTACCGCACGTGTCGAGGTCAACGGGAACACATGAGGAACATTCCGGTTCGCTGTGCAGCACGTACGAGAAGCTGAAGGAGGAGACGGACAACCCCGCGCTGCGCTGGGCGTACCTGCCGTACTCCATGCACATGGCCGGCCCCCGCGAGGCGATCCAGCACATGATCATCCGCAAGAACTACGGCGCGACGCACTTCATCATCGGCCGCGACATGGCCGGCTGCAAGTCGAGCATCACCGGCGATGACTTTTACGGCGCGTACGACGCGCAAGATCTCGCGGCCAGCAAGTGCGGGGAGATGGGCATGGACATCGTGCCGTCTCTCAACATCGCGTACACGGAGGAGCAGGGCTACGTGACGGCGGACGTTGCGGAGAAGGAGAACCTGACGACGAAGAAGCTGTCGGGCACCAAGTTCAGGGAGATGCTGCGGGGCGGGGAGGAAATCCCCGAGTGGTTTGCGTTCAAGAGCGTGGTGCAGGTGCTCCGGACGGAGATGGACCTGTAGGCGGCAGGGAGAGCACGAGACTAGGCAGAGATTTTTTTTTGTGTAACACTGAGGGCGGATGTGAGTGCTGGCTTGGGGTGTGGGCTGTGTGTGTTGGGCGGTTGCGGATGTCTATGAGTCGTATGAGTCTGCAGCAGGTGTGCTGCTGCCTGGAGCTTTGTCTTGTTTGTGCTCTCATGCGCTTGAGACCAAATCGCTGCAGTGCATGTGAGGATGGGCACTGGTGGCAGCCCTCGAGGTCTGCAGACGCTGGTCTAGTGCTGCCTGTGTAGTGAGGCTGACACCTGGTGAATGATCTGCACTGGCAGAGCTGGTACATTCCGAAGAATCGTGTTTCAGGTATCCTGATGTGGTTACAGTGCGCACAATGGTGTCATGGTGGTAATGCTGCTCATGTGCACCCTTGCAGCCATGCACAGCCATGCATGCACACCATATGCACACACAGGCGCTAGTGCCTCAAATTCGTCTCCCAGACAACCAACTGCCCGCACACGGCAGGGATCCATTTGAGGGTTGGTCCACAAGATTACGCTTACACTCAAGGAACAAATGCAGCTGCTGATTGCTCGTTGCATGGTGGGTGGGTGTGCCAACCGAGCGATGGGCTGTGGCCAGTTGCCCAGTGATTCACATGCTGTGGCATACATAAGAGCCACCACTGCATGCGGACCTTGACCAGACGCACTGCCGACAGGTTTTGTTGTCTCCTGATAAGATAGCTGGTGTAGACATGCAGTGCTGGAGACATTCGTGTGTCGCAGGAATCTGCCAACTCTGGCTAAGGATAAGCCACATACATGTACAGATTGTCTCACAACGCTCACACACGCCTCGTGCTAGTATCTGCGAGTACATATTCGGTCCCGCCCTTGCAGTTGCAAACACACTGTCTTTGAGCATCATTGCAGGCGGTGTACATGCGGACCACGGTCAGCGCCCTCGCAATCGTTAACAAGCAATCTCAATTCAATTGCTAACAAGCTACCTCAGTGAGCGCACTGGCAGTGGGGTCACTCAGTGAGCTGAGACCCTGATCGACTTGTGGTGCGACACAACGCTCTTTCCAACATGTGACACTTTTTAACAATTCAACAGATGTCACAATTCAACACGTACATGTTCTCAACCCAACCCGACAACATCATGGATCATTGATTCATGGTGCAACCTCCGGCATTTACATGCATTAATTGTGACATGAAAGGTGCTAACACTACTAGTATAGTACATAGCGTGATGCCCGATGTGTTTTTTCTTTAGTTTTTTTCATAGTTCACTGATATGGTACACTAGTCTACTAGTAGTGAACACGTATCAGGACTTGTGAAACCATCTGACGATGTGTGCACTTGGCATCTCCCAGATGCAGCTGCGACCAGCCTAGCTGCGACCAGCTATCTGGCTCGCATGGTCTGCAGAGAAGTGCAGCAGTCCACGTCTGCGCCAGCGGGGTCAGCCGATCAAATATTGAACCTGCATGCACCTGGAACCGGCAGGTACCTGTGGCATGGGGCGTTAGGCATGCATTGTGAGCCACTTTCATGCTGCCTCCAGCATTGTGTGGTGCTGCCATTCCTCCCGAATGTCTCCCGTTCCCGAATCCCAGATCGGGGCGGGGGGGATAGATACGTGCAGCATGTGACTCCTTGGCTGCCTGGGTCCCTCGCCACACACGGTGCACCCGTAGCCAGCCAGACCTGATCTAGCTATGCAGCCAAATGACTGATCAAGCGTGTTTGAAAGGGGAAAATATGGTCGAGAATCACCCCAAATCCAATCGTGCATCGGCCACAGCACCCCTGCGAGCATTGCCGGGAGGACACGCCTCAGGTACATACATGGGCATGGCCACGGTGCCTGATGGGCGATCAGCATGATGCCTGGCTGGTGTTCGGGAGACATCTTGCCTCACCCATCTTCCGATATCGCCGACTCCGACTCCGACCATTCCCTCGCGGCGTGCCCACGTGTCCGAAAGGTGCATGTGCATGTAGGCCAGCCTCAGCAAGGACGTGCCAGCCGGAAAGGCAGCACAGGAAGAACAGGAAGCAGAGGCAGCAGAGCGGGCATGACCGGCATCTCGGACGTGTTCAAGAGCGTGCAGCAGGCGGGGGCCTTCACGGCCAGCCGCACCCGTGCCTTCCTGCTGCGCCACCTGCCGCCCGCGCTCGCGCGCCGCCTGCGGCCACACCTGGGGGTCGCCTCCGCGCTGCAACTCGTCTGCCCGCAGCCGGTGCTGCCGGACCCGCGGCCGACCCTCAAGTACAACTGCAACGCCCGTGCGCCCTCCAGCCTCGTATCTGTGCCGGTAGGCGCCTACATGTACCCGGGGCCCTACACATTCTGGTATCCGATGTGTGATGGTTTGTCTGTTGGCCTGATGACTGCTCTGTTGCCTCGGCGCTGCTGCGTCCTAGATCTATCACTGTGTAACACATTCTGGTATCCGATGTGAGTCCGATAGGACTCCGGTATGAGTCCATTCACACTCTCATGTAGACCTGCAACTGACGCTTGGCCTCCATGATCACGCCGCGGGATAGACATTTGCAGCAGCAGGGACTCTCGTTACAGACTGGTTACGCCAACATGGCATATGCGCTAGCCTGCAGCAAGCACGCCCAGCACGGGTACACGTGGGACAGTTGCATGAAGTCAGAGCCATGCCAGTGGCCGCTGTCACACCGTAAGCAATGAATGGCTTTCATTGCTGCTCGGAGCCATGATTGTGTGCTGCGCAACAACTCCATGCCGTGCCATCCACAAGCCACGGTTTGAGCCACGTCCAACCCCAGCTGCCCGAATCTGGCTGCCACCACCCCCGCTGCCTTGCGGTGACCGTTCTGGTGGCAGTGCAGGCACAGCCGCTGCCGTAGACAAGACCCCACAGCGTGGCGCCAGCAGCCCCAGCGACCCATGTACCCCCTCCCCCACCGATGGAACCCCCCCCACCTCCGACCGTGACTCCGACACCCCCGCCCCCACCACCAGCCCAGCTCCATCGGCTCCCAGAAATGCTGCACAGGCAGCCCCGGCCGGCGTGCCGCGCTGGGCGCTGCTCCTCCCCATCACCTCCCGCGGCGTGACGTCGCCCGAAACGTTCTGGTCAGACCTTGCCGAAACGGCGCAGCGGCTGCTCTCCAGCATCCCCCCCTCTCACGCAGCACACACCACCATCCACATCGCCGTTGATGTGAAGGACCCCCTTCTGGACACTCTCGACGGCCGCGCACGCGTGACTGCGCTGTTCACCGCGGAGCCCATGCATACGGTGCTCCACCGCCTGCCGCCGGCGTACGCCGGGAGCATCTGCTGGATGTGGGACTTGCTCGCGAAGCGCGCGGCGTGCGACGGCGCGGCGGACTTGTTCATGCTGATTGGGGACGATGTGCACTTTGAGGCGTCAGGGTGGCAGGCGGCGGTGGAGGCCGCGTTTGCGGCGGTGGCGGAGGAGACCGGGCTCCCGTACGGCTGCGCATGCATTGCCGTGCGTGACCACAGCTTCGCGGCGTTCCCGACCTTCCCGGTGCTGCACCGGCGGCACCTGGAGGTGTTTGGGGACGTGTTCCCGGCGCCGTTCCGGAACCAGCATGGCGACCCGTTTCTGTGGGAGGTGTACCGGCGGTGGGGCGCGTCGCGCTTCGCGCCGCTGCCTGCTGCGCTGCGGAACCGCATCGGCGGCGCGCAGGCGGCACGCTACGCCAAGGCTGCCGACTTTGTGTGGAGGGACGCGATCCTGTCTGAGGCCATCACGACAATGGAGCGCCACCTGAACGAGAACCCTGTGCGCGACGGCAAGCCGAGCGGCTCCGGTGGCAGCGCGGCGCCGAGTGCCGCGCAGATCCCGTGCCTGGACATCGTGATCCCGACGTACCGGTGTGACGTGAGCATGCTGCGCGCGCTGGCTGCTCTGGGCGCGCCGGAGCATGTGCCGGTGGCGCTGCAAACCCTGATCGTCGTTGACCGCCCGGACGCCCCTGAGCTGGGGGAGATTCAGGAGCTGGCATCGTACGCGGTGAATCGGGTTGTGCGCGTGTACGTGATGAGCGAGAACTCTGGCGCGCCGATGGCGAGAAACACCGGCCTCGCGCAGAGTTTCGGCGACCACGCTGTGCTGCTGGATGATGACGTGGTGCCGGATGCGGGCCTTGTGCATGCGTATCTCGGGGCGATTGCGCGGTACCCTGATGCCGCAGGGTTTATCGGGGTCACGAAACTGCCGGAGCCGCGGACGCTGATGCAGCACGCGCTGGTGGCGTGCAACATCTGCTTCTTCTACGGCGTGGCGGACCGCATGAAGCGGCCGCCGTGGGGCGTCACGGCCAACCAGTGCGTGCGAGCGCGGTCAAACAATCGCGTCTGGTTCGACCGGCGGTTCCCGCGGGGCGGGGGAGGCGAGGATGTCGACTTTTGTCTCCGGCTCGCAAAGGACACGAATCAGGGTTTTGTCGCGGTGCCGGGGGCGATCGTGGAGCATCCGTTCTGGCAGCAGCCGCTGCGGCAGGTGGCGGGGTGGGCGGCCGGGGACGTGCTGTGCCTGGAGACTAACCCTGCGATGATGTTCTGGTCTGTGCCAAACTGGGCGGCCCTCGTGCTGGGCAGCCTGCTGTGCTGCCGGCCGCTGTGGGCGCTGCTCGCGGTGTGTCTGGAGGTGACGATGTCCGCCGCGACGTATGCGCCGCGTGTGCCGCGCGTGCTGCCGGCGCACCAGTTTGCGGCGGTGGTGCTGCTGGCCACGCTGCCGCCGCTGCTGCAGGACGGCGTGCGGGTGGTGAGCAAGGTGGCCAGGGGGCGCTGGGTGCAGCTGGTGCAGCACTTTGACTGGATGGCAGGCCACGCCGACCATGCCGCGGCGACTCAGGTCGCGATGATCCTCAAGCTCCTGCTGTGGTGCTGTGCTGTGGCAGCCGTGGAGGTGCCGCAGGCCCGCAGCGTGCTCGTCGCTGTGCTGTGCTGCGCGCTGGGTGCGTGGGCGTGGGGGCAGGGCCGCGTCATGCCGCCGCAGGAGGCGTACTGTGACGACGCGCTGCCGCTGTGCACAGCAGGCACGCCGTTTGTTGTTCTGGCGACGCAGCGCACGGGGTCCAACATGCTGTGCGGCCTGCTGCGCGGCGTGCCGGGCATCGCCATGCATAACGAGCTGTTCAACGACAAGGGCGTGTTTTCACATTGCGGCGTTGCAGAGGACATGCAGAGCATCTTCACGCGCGATGCCGCGCCGCGCCGCTTCCTGCTGCGCGCGCTGGCTCTGGACGGATGCGCGCCCGCGGCAGCGGCGCCCGGGCCACGCGGCGGCCGTGCTGTGGGCTTCAAGCTGCTTCCGGAGCACATCCGCCGCTCCCGCGCCAGCCACGAGCTCTTCTCGCAGCTCCTGGTCGATCCTCGCATCAGGAAGGTGGTCCTCGTGCGGGAGAACCGGCTCGCGGTTTGCGTCTCGAAACTCCGCGCGGCGACGACGGGGGTGTACACGCACGAGATGCTCGACAGGGTCAGGGTTGCGGTAGATCCCGCGCAGCTGCAGCGGGGCATCGATACATATGATGCATACTACGAGTACCTGCGGGAGGTGACGGCAGGGCAGCACGTGCTGTGGCTGTCATACGAGGAGGTGTGCCGGGACAGCGTGGCCGCAGTGCAGCGCGTGTGTGAGCACGTTGGCGTTGCGGCTCCGCCGCGGCTGCAGCGGAACGTGTTTCAGCCTCAGTCAAAGACGGAGCTGCGGACCGCGGTGGTCGGCTGGGAGCGCCTGCGTGCTGCGTTTGAGCATGACGAGCGTGCTGTGGACTTTGCGGAGGAGTGACTGCCGACTTCTGCGGCCCCTCGTGGCCACGGGTAGAGGTTGATCAACGTTGCTACCGATGAACCAGCGGCAGCGAGACAGCAGCTGCTTGGGCCGATGTTTGCTGACTGGTGGTGTATACAAGTGGCATGAGCGTGGAATGTCTGTGTACGTGGTAGGGCCAGAATGTGTGATGGTGTGAGGGCAGTGGCTGTACAGTATGGCTGCATCACTCGGGCGTGGGGGCCGGATGCTGTGGAGCGGGAACAATCGGTTCGTGCAGACCCATCGTGGTCATGATTCAAACAGGTGCATGACATCTAGTGTATCTCCCTCAACCCCGCTGTGACACTTGTGTGACACTTGTGCCCTGTCTGCAATTCCACGGATAATGCATGAAGATGTCACCCCAATCTCTGTGCCGTGTGCCCTTTGCTTGCATTACATGGCGCAGACATGTGCGTCTTCGAACTCTCCAAAGGCATCACAGGAGCTCAAGTACCCGGACGTATGCAAGCACAACAACCTCCCCACGCTGGCCCCGCAGCCCGGTCGGAACCTCGCCAGCGGCAGCCCTCACACAGACCTAGAACCTACGACGCACGCGCACCAGCGCATGCATGAAGCGTCTCTACAAGCTTATTTACATGCAGTCCCGTGCCGCGCACGGCAGCCCAACGCTGACGCGCCGCGCACACTTGGGCTGGCCATCAACAACACTGCAGGGCCGCCGGCAGCAGGGCGGCCCTCCCTGTTTCGTTTCTGCTGTGCAACACACGGCCTCGTCACACACGCGAATCAAAATCGGCGCCTCGGGCGCTACGCTGCGCTGCCCCTCTGCTGCCGCTGCTCGGCACCTGCAAAGGCGCAGCCGCAGGAGTGCCCAACGGCGCCCACGCCCCGGCCAAAATCGTATCGCAGCACCCCCTCGGTCAACAACACCCAGCGTCTCTGAAGTAAAACCGCCACCTAGTCGTCCCTAACAACCTACTGTCACTCGTTCACAGCGCGCCCCCCTGTAGCCACAGCATGCAGCCCGCACGAGGTGCTAAAAACAGCAGCGGCGCTGAATCAGACGCTGTCGCTGCAACAACTACCGTTCAAGGCATTGCGTCACCCTCGTCCATTTTTTTTTGCTCACTCGCCCTCGGCGTCGCGGTCCATCTCGGCGAGCACCGAGTGGATCATTTCGGTGCCGCTCATGCCGTCGAGCGCCTGCACAGCGGACGAGGCACTGGTGACACCGGCGGAGGCGGGGGGCTTGCGCGTCATCTCGTCCATGAGCCGCCCGTTGGCCTCCTCCGCGACCTTATGCAGGTGCGGCTTGGCGTGCGGGAAGCTGAACGTCTTGAAGTTTACGTGGTGGCGGCCGTCAACATGGTGCGTGACGGCACCGGCGGGATCGTCGCTGCTCTTCGGGCGGTCGCCCTTCCTGACTTCACCAGCGAAGGACAGTTCGCCGAGGGAGGACCCAAAGCCCTTTTGGAGGGTGGGCAGCTCGTCCGGCTTCTCCTCGCCTTCTTTGTGCGAGCCCTCCTGCATGCATTGGCCGCTCGGTGTGTGTATCGCGGCGCATATCCCCGTGCGATCTGGCTGCCCCGTGATGATTGTCGTATTTAGCCACTAAATCACAGATCCCATGTACATCGTGATGTACATGAGATTTGTGGTATAGTGTCTAAATACCACAATCATCACATGCGTCGCCAAACTCGAGCAACGATGCTGCGGCAGAGCATGGCCTGTGCCCTGCCCTCGGAATTCCACCGCAGCTGCTGTCAGAGTACCTGCCGTAGCCTCAGGACATTCACACACACAGGCTTCAATCAGGCAGCACTGAACTTTCCATTGCAGCAACATGCGGCGGCGGCGGGGACGGTACTGTCTCAAACCTGCTGTGCCTGGACCGGAGATGCATGCACAACGAGCTGTGGATTTTCATGACATGTCAGCAGCAACGATTGCTGAGGTTGCAATCCAACGACCATGCAGCGGGGGCCGCACCGACGCAGGCACGTCAATTTCGACATGGTCAGGCGCGACCGATGCCGCGTCCACAGTGCTGCCCTTCTTGCTGCCCTTGGCTGCCAGCTCCGCAAGCCTCTGCGCCTCGGCCTTCTCCTTGTCCGCCTCCACCACCGCCGCCTTGGCATCAAACTCTGCCATGACCTCTGCCTCGTCAGCGTTGTTCAACTCAGCAGCCGCCGCGTCCTCCTCGGCGCTGATCGCAGCGGGACCGCTGACGTCGGACGGCACCGCCGCAGCGGCCGGCCCGTCCAGCGTGCCAGAAAGCGCCTCCCACGCGGCGTTGGCGGCTTCCGGGCCCAGGCGGCTGTGGGGGCTACCAGGGTGGCTCGGGGGCTGGCTGCCCCCGTGGCTAGGGGGCATTGGCAGGCCGTCAGATGGAGCGGCGGACTTGTCTGCCGGCACACAGTGCGGCCGGAATCCGATCTCGGCAGCAGCGGCTTGCCGCGGCGAGGTGGCATTGCTCGATCTGACTGTCGACATTCCGGCGTGCACCGTCTGCACAGCACAGCACCGCATGCTTAAACTGGGAGCCTGCTTCGTGGCTGATTAGCATTCCGTGACAGGCCCAGGTTGGCATTCAGCCGGGCCCGCCTGGAAAGCACGGCTTGTAGCTGCCTGTCCACGGCAGGCGGATGCATGAAGCCTTACGCATGGGACGCGGCACCAGCCTCCACATGTCGCTGCTGGCGTGCTGTGGCCACAGCATGCCAGCAGCGACCAAGCGGGCGGAGCTACCTCTGCCGCATAGCTGTGTGCACACAGGGTTCTGACACCTGTTCTTCTTGCCATTTGGTGCGCGTTCTTTGTGTCAACGAGCATGAGGCTCGCACCCTACCCTGTGCCGCGGCGGTGGCCGTGGGGTTGCGGCAGCACGGCTGCTCCATGATGGCAGAGAAGCTCTGCATGATTTATACCACATGCATGCACTGCATGCATGTGCCTGCGTGTGCACACCTGGAACTGCATGCGGTCGTAGTAGGCGAGGATCTGGACGACGGCCATGTCGACGGCGTCAAACATGCGGGGCATCATCTTCTCGATGCGGTGGAAGTTCATCGCGGAGCCTTGCATCTGCTTGAGGAAGAGCAGAATGAGCTCCAGCTGCGTGCGGCTCAGCAGCCGGAGCTTCTCGTACACCGTGCGCTTCACGCCGAGGATGAGCCGCTCCTGCAGGTCCGGCACCAGAGGCGCCATGCTCTCCACATCCTCGATATCCAGCTTCCAGATCCTGCACCACGGCACAGCATTGTCATGAGCCATACTGTGCGCTCGAGAGTCTGGTGACACATATACGCGATGTCATACAGTCCAGAAGCAATACAACCCCTTGGGTTGGGCGCTTTTCTGGTTCTTGACAAGCATGCACAGCACCGCCCCTCCGCTGCTCCCGCCATCACCAATCGCCTTGCGACACACCCACACCACCACCGCTCCTGAAGTAACCGCGGCACATACACATACCACAGCAAGCACAGCACGCACAGCACGGGCGGCGCACATGCTGGTGAGGGTGGTGCGGTAGCCGCTCAGTCGCTTCTTGGTGGCGTCGAGGGAGTTTCGAAGGAGGGAGGCCTCGCCAAAGACGGCGGGGGCGGCGACGGTGGCGACGCGCTGCGTGAGATGCAGAACCTCCACCTCCCCGCGCTGCAGGAAGTACAGCGCGTCGGCGTCGTCGCCCTGGCCGCAGACCATCGTGCCGCGGCTCGTGGACATCGGCCGCATCTTGGCCGCCAGCGCCTGAACCCGTGTCGCTGTCGTGCACACGTGGGTTGCCGTCAACGTAAATGATACCGTAAATGTAATTACTTGCCTGAGCCGATTGGGGCATGGACATCATCGGCAAACCAGGACTGAGGAGCCGAAGGGGTGGACCAAGCTGTGTCTGGATGTTGGACGGTATCACATCAGGGAGCACCGCTGTGCTGTGGCCTGCTGTGCTGTGACCTGCAGGGGCTGACGGTGCCGCCTTCCAGGCGGCCGCGCCTGTGGTCAGGATAGCAGCATGTGAGACCAGCAACACCGGGTGCCATCCCGTGCGCTGTTTGATCGACATAGATCATGCGATGCGATGAGGCCAACAATCCAGCAGATCGAACAGCGTCAGCGTCGCTGTAAGGCGGTGTACACGCTGATGTTGTGATTCTGGCATGCAGACACCATACCAGAATCACAGCAGGCACAAGCACCAGCAGCGGGAGCGGCGCCGCACCCGCATGGCGTGCTGCGTCACGTTGCCGTCGCTGTGTTGGCGCAGCGTGCTGAACAGCGGCAGCATCTGCACGTCAACGGCGACGAGGTCCCAGATGGCGTTGCCGGCGACGTCGGCCGGCAGCTCCTCGAGGATGTCAGCCTGTTCGTCATGCACCAGCTTCCAGTCCTCCGCGTAGTACCGCAGCACCTCGCGCCGCGTCGCGACCGACAGCGTGCGGTCCTCCATCCACTGCTGCACGTCGGTGAGCTTAGCGCGCACGGTGGCCGCCTGCCGCGCCGCGCGGCTGCCGGTCGCCACGATGTCTGCGATACTGCACACGTGCTCCGCTCAGCCGCTGACCTTGCATGCTGACCACGCCCCCAGCACACAGCACACCAAGGCACACAGCACACCAAAGCACACAGCGTGTCAAAGCACACAGCATGAAAGCTGGCACAAGCAACTGCACCACACGGTTGCGATGCGCCAGAGCGCGCTGATGGGATGGGTCGATTTCGAACGAAGGACAGGAGCCCTCTGAGATGGCAGGAGAGAGCAGGGAGCGGCTGGGCGGGGGCGCGCACTTGCCGAGGATGGAGGCGAAGAGGGCGAGGCCGAAGATCATGATGAGCATGGAAATCCACACCTCCGCCATCGAAGCGGGTGTGATGTCGCCGTAACCCACTCTGCACAGCACAGCACAGCCGCTCAGAGCGCGACAGCACATGCTGGTGCGGCATGCACAGCACACAGCACGTGGCTTGGCAGCATGGCACTGCAAGTGGCTCACTTGCATGTCACGTGCAAATCACTTCTAGCGACTTGCAACGCACGGCCAGGCCGCGCGGCAGCTCCACAGCATGCAGCCATGCTAGCCACAGCCACAGCGCGTACACCATGCATGCGCTGTCCGCCACGCGCGCATCACAGCATGGCCAGCGTGCATGCAGACAGCCCCGGTCACAGCTGCCATGCATGGCCGCATGCCCTCAGCCTCAGCCTCAGTGTCACTCAGCCCGCGCCAAACTGTTACGCGCTGCACTCAGCGCAGTTACCAGGAGGCTGGGTAGTGTGGAGGGAACGC
>JALKAD010000015.1:134210-151551 GCA_024500015.1 Ulva compressa | reverse complement strand
TGTACCTGCACAAACATCTTCTGCTGCATTGCCAGTCTAAATCCACGTGCAGTTGCTGAGCGTGGTCGTTGGCCGCCGCGGGGGGCGCAACATGCTGCAACCACTGGTAGTCACCGATCTTGAAATGGTGTGATGAAAACGCCCGTGCTACTGCAGGGGAGGGTGGCCAGCGGCCCATTGCTGAGGCTCTGGGGTCCGAGGCCGACGATTTGTATGCTGCTGGCAACATCCGCAACTTCCTGTACGCCAAGCCGGAAGCCTTCATGGTCAAACAAGTCGGGCACTTTCCCGATGTTTCGGAACGACTGATGCGGGCTCACCTAGACAAGGACGATGAGGTGGGTTCGGCCGCACCTGGTCTTGCTTGCACCAGCCCTGAACTCCTGCAATGGAGTCCTGTGTAGAGTAGAGCAGCTTGCGGTGCGCTGAGATTGTGGTCCAAGGCAGCTGGTGACCCGAGGGTGGCATGCAGACGTCTGCAATGATCACAGCAGAGTGGACGATGCGGAACATGTTCTTCAGCCGCTGGGGCTTCCCTTTCGAGATGGCCGCAGGGCTGTACGAGCAACTAGGCCGGCGGGAGGAGGCAAGGGATACCGCTCGGCTCGCCTTGAAGCAGCCATGGTGGACCATAGCAGATCTGGATAAGTGCGTACAGCTGCCCAGATTGCTCTTTGCATTTTCCCATGCATGACCGTTTTCTTGCTGACACCCAGACCTGTAGCGATGGCATTTTCCATATGATGTCACACTGGCAGTGCACCTGGCAATGAAAGTGACCTGCCACTGTCTACTGCTGCCGAGTGTGCTCAATCACACTGTCAGCGTACTCAAAGAGCACATCCGCTGCAGGATGAGGCAGCTGGCAGGAATGACGGGAACAGTAGAGGAGACGGCTGCACTTTTCGAGCAAGAATCACAAGGCACCGGACAGGTTGGGGGGCCAGTGGAGCAGCCAACACCACAGGAGATAGCCATGAAAGATGCAAAAGTGCTAATGGACAAGGTGTCCGCTGGTGAGATCAAGACCTGGGACGAGATTAGGCCGCAGCTCGTCAAATGCCTGCAGGCAGCTGGGCAGACTGACTGCGCAACGTTTGTGAAAGAGAGTACGACATTGAGCGGCTGAGGCGTAGGCATGGGAGACAGCTCAGCGTATTTACATGAGTACGCAGCGTGCTCTGATTTCAGTGTATGTACACCTGGCAGCCTGATGCAGGCCATCATGCCAGCATCCTTGACATTGCCTGCTCGCAGTCCGCCCTCGTCTGCTGTGAAACCTTCGGTGGCTTGACCTTGGCCAAGGCAAGCACGTTCTGAAGCACCTCTCTCACACTGCCGGCTTGCATTGCCGCGCGGTTCTCTTCATCCTCGGCTAAGACATACAGCGTGCTCGCGCTGGCTTGTATACATGCCTCGTCTGATTGCTTCAACATCGCAACCAGGGGTGCGATCGCCCCTGCCCGCTGCACCTCGACCTTGGGGTTGCTGTCCGTGGACTGGGGCTGCTGAGTCGTCTGCACCACCATGCCACGTTGCGTCTCAGGTTTCAGAGAACGAGACGGCGCCAAAGTCGAGGAGGCGGCGAGGTTAGTAAGGCCCTCTGCTGCTGCCTTCCTTGCTTCCAACAAACCTGCACGAAAGAGTAGTCCATTACACAGCGCCCTACATCAGGCTACTCAACCTTTCCGATTCTCTTGCCCTGGACAGCTGTTAGGAAGGCGACATTTGAACGGCTTGACTCGCATTGGAATGGCAGCTGAGACTTGCCTCTACCTTGACACAAATGATGTGCATGCTGTACAAACATCGCCACGCACCAGTGGAGCAGAGTGCGACCAAGCCTGGGATGATCTGCATGCCATGCAGCAGCACTCGGCCACTCTGATGAGCGAGAGTGTGCTGCAGGACCTGAGCACATGCCAGCCTCTTTGTGGGTGTTCCTGACTTCAGCGCCTTCACCAGGCGCATGCACGCCTCCCTCTGGCACTCGGCGGGCTCCCCAAAAGTCATGTTTACGACAGCTTTGACCGCTGCATGCTGGCTGGACTCCAGCCTATCACCACCTGGGGGCAGTGCTGCAGGCACGGGCTTCACCCGCGGGGCTTGGGCCTCCTGTGCAAGTTCTCATGTATCAGTACTCTGTCACCATATGCCCCAGGCGCGAGGTCCGCCCATCGTGCTGTTGCAGGAGTACACTGCTGCCCCCTTGTTCAGAGCAGCCATGGTATGTTTCCATGGTGGCAATCCGCGTTGAGCCCAGGCATTCCACGCAGTGTGTGATGTGTATCATCCAACTCAATACTGTATGCAAAGTCCAACAGGAGCAAACATGCGATGCTCCACCCCGCACAGCCATGCACAGCATCACGATCAGAGCAAGGTCTGAGGCAACCCAGTGAAAGCCTGCCAGACGGTCTTGAGATCTGCCATTTCAGCCCCGTCACATGCACATGCAGGCGAGTCCACGCTTCCAGGACGGCCAACCAAGCACATGCACAAGCACCTTCCACATCCACCTTCATGCACGCGCGCCGCACCTGCACCTCCGCCTTCACCCCCGGCCCGCGCTTCCCACGCTGTGGCCCCGGCACTGCGCCGCTGCCCCCCGCCCCGCTGCCACCCGTCGCTGCGCCGCGGTGCTGCACCAGCGCGGCCGTCACGTCAAACAGCGCCTCCAGCATCGGCTCCACTGCGCCCTGCTGAAACAGCGCGCCCCGCACCGGCACCTCCCGCCGCCGCTCCCGCGTCCGCGGTGCCACATCCTCCGCCGCGTACCCCTCCCCGTCCCCCCCATACAGCCTCTCCAGCTCCGCAGTCGACAGCTGCGTGCCGGTCCCTGGCACCGCCACCTCCTCGACCTGGCTGTCCGCCACAAGCGCGACCTCCCCGAGCAGCGCGCATGCACATGCGCGTGCTACGACAGGGCTGCTGTGGCCCAGCAGCTGCAGCAGGAGCTGCACGCCGGAGGTGTCATGCTGGGAGAGGGCGCCAGTGGCGTCGGGGGCCACAACGCGGCAGTCGAGGTGGCGCACGGCGTCGATGCATGAGGCGTGGCCGGTGCACAGGCGCATGACGAGGAAGAGGAGCTCCGCCTGCAGCGCGGCGCCGCAGCTGGCGGACAGGGTGAGGAAGCGCTGGATGGCGCCCAGCTGCACTCCGAGCAGCTCCTTCCACTCTGCATTGCACATGCAGGCCTTGCCAGATGCCTGTCAGTTGTTGTTGTTCTTGTTGATAAAGGAGTCGATGCAGACGTGACATGATGCCACTTTGGAATGCTGTGGTCGAGCATGCATCGACTGTGCATGTCTTGGCCACCTGGAGATCGGGCTGATCAAGTGGAGATGACGGCTGCGGCCCCACACAGGTGCGGGGCAGCAACAAGGCGCTGTTTTCATGTGGAGGGATGCCACATCTCGCATCACCTGCTTGACAAGCCTGTGGCAATAGCTGCACGCAGATTGAGCGACGTTGCTGTCCAGCATCACAACATCCACGTGATGCGACAGGGCGGCAACAGCCAGCGCTACTTCGTCGTGCTCCCACAGGATGACGTGCCACCACGCACATCTCGAGATAGTGAGGGAAACGGCTCACCTGGCGCGATCGCCGCGGTGGGAAGCGACCCAGGAGGTGTGATGCAGACGTGCAGGGCGGTGACCGTCGCAGCCGCCTTGTCTTCTGTCTCGCAGCTGCAGGCAGTGCTGACGAGCTTCTCCAGGACCGGCTGCCGCATCGTGGACACGCCGTGCGCGACCGCGCGCAGCGCTGAAGCGGCAGCCTCATGCTCCTCGCACCCCGGGGGCTGGGTTGCCAGCGCCACGAGCCGGGCCATGAGCTCCGGCTGCCCCTCGGCCGCAGTGGGGTCGCGCCTGATGACCCGTGGCAGCAGGGAGGGGCTGCAGCGGCGGCAGAATGCGCCGACGAGCACGACGGCGGCGGTGCGCACGGCGGGCGACGCGTGAGCCACCGCTGCGGCGACTGCGAGGTCGATGCCGTCCGCCAGGGAAGCGCACAGGGCTGCTGCAGCAGCCTTCTGACCGCGGGGCTGTGAGACGAGCAAGCTGGCCAGCCGCCTCATAGCCCCTGCATACAGCACCTGACAAGTGGGGCGGCCACAGAGATGATCTAAAAAAACTGCAGCCAACCTGATCGCAAGCATAAACCAAGTCTACATAGAGTCAATCGGCAGTACTGGAGGTGCGCCGGTTCGTCACCGGCCCGCTGAAAAATCACTGCCGGTTGGTCTGATTGCGCCACTAACAAGTGCGGGATATGCCATTTGCTGCTGTGGCACTCTGTGACCTCTCGAGCTCATCATCCAAGATGTATACAGATTAAGATGTATGCAGCAAAGACGGGTCACACAGTGCACCGCAGTGCAACACGTAACCGATTGCAATGAGACAAGTGATCCTTCAGGGCTCAGAAAGCTTCACCTTCCGTGTGCGGATGAGTAGGCTCCATATATGGCCTGAAGCGAGGCCCAAATGCGGGCAGCGAATCTTCACCAAGACAGAGCTTCGTGATGATTCCAAACGCCGGCTCGGAGCACTCGCTTGTGAGATCCACGGCCAGGCCAGCAAGGACCGAGAGTGGCCGCAGGGGCTCAGTCTCAGTCTCCATGTCCTCGCTGATCCTGTACAAAGGTTGGATGCTTCTGTGCCAAATCGCTCACAGACCCCAGATGCTCGCGCCACTCCCCAGTTGTGCCAGTGAGTTTTCAAATTGGTGCCAGGCAGTTGCCGACGTGCCAATACGATTGATTCCAGTTGCTGCAGGTCTGGGGGCAAACACTGCAGATGAGTGAAAGGAACTCTGGCCAACAGTACCCCATTGCACGACGAAGGAAGCCAAGGCTGCACATGGTGGCATGGGGTCCTCCATCCGTTTGCAAGCGAATACGGCCCCTAAGTTCACGCAAGATTGCGACGATTGTGTATGTGCAGCAGACTTTCAGCCCAAACAGCACCAGCAGCATACTCATGCATCGCCTGGCGCAGGTCTGTGCTCTCTGCCGCAGTCAGCAGACCGTGTAGGATGGCACGCAGCTCCACAGCAGACGTGGCCACGTCCTGCATTGCAACGATCTGCATCATGGGGAAGAGGCTGCTCTGCGGGATGCCGCCGCCGCGTCGGAATCGGTGGGCCCCGATCAGGTCCGGACTGGGCTCCCCCGATCCTGAAGTAGCATCTGGAAACGGTGGGCTCGCTGCCGTGCCCTGGCCGGCAGTTGCGGCCGCCTTGGCACCGAGGCCTGGTGCAGCCTTCACGGAGGATCCGGTACCATTCAGAATGAGTGACAGTGCTCGAGCCGCCGCAGCCTGCTCCTCCGGATGCTCGGATGCGGATATCTCGGCAAGGCAATCGCACACTCCGGCCTCGACGGCCTGCAACACAGAAGCAGCAATGGCCACCAGTGCTGGGCGAGGGTGTACAAACCTTGGATTGTCCCCACAACACATGGTCGTTCTCGTGGCATGCCTGGATGCACATCAACACAATGGTACCTCCAGGGAACACCTGAGGCCGCGCATGAGCATATCCGGCCGGGATCTGGGATTTGGCTGCCAGCCCATGACACTCCGGGGCCAACGAAGCGGCAAGCAGCAGGCGAACTGCAACGTTGGCTGCAGGGGGTAGGGCCGCACCACCTGGAGATACGCCGCATCTCTCGACGCGAGAAGATACACAACCGTGGCGCATGCCGTGTTGATCTCAGGCGCCAGGTCCCACTCCAGTGCCTTGAGGGCAGCATGGAGGCCGCCCTGTGCGACCAGTACAGCCGCCTGCCGCTGCTCGGCGGCCAGCGCCTCGAGGACCTCTGCCGCGGTGGCCATGATCCGGAGGGTGATGGCGGCGCTGGGGCTGCCGCTGTGCAGCTGGTCCAGCTCCTCGTCCGACAAGGCCCGCACACGCACAGCTGCAGCACGGGGCCGAGGCTTAAACAGCGCCCCAGCTGCCTCTGCCTCTGCAGGAGCAGCGGCTTCGTTGATTGCCACCTACAGACATCGCCAGACACCTCAATATGGCACGCCCCGTACCCCTCGCACTGGATACCATCACCAGGACAGCGCAGGCAGACATCTGTTCGTTCCTCGGATGCATCACTCGCATGGTTTAGACAGAACAGCGTTGGGAGAGGTAGCGAGCACCTTGGCCAAGGCCTGGATCACAGTACTGAGGGCACCACGGGTGCTCAGTTCAGCCTCTGGAGCCTCACTGCTTGTGCTCGCCAGGGACTGCTGGCTTGACCGGATCATCTCGGTCAGCCGGGACGCTCGCCCGGCTCGTCTCGTGGCACTCACAGGTGCCTGCTGCTCCTGCTTCTTCTTCCGTGCTGCAGGACTGTCGCTGCCTCACTCGCTGTCTGCCAACCACAGAGCAGCACATACCAGCGTACGCCGTGGAACAGGGTGACCAGCATGAGCAAGGCCCAGTGAAAGCTGCAGGACCGCACGGCTAGGGGGTGCAGCGAGGACAGCCTTGGCTCGGTCAGATGCCACGCACATGGCCTTGAGGAGCAGGGCAGCTCTCAGGCGAGGTGTGAAAGAGTCTGCCCCACATGCAGCCGTGCCAGACTTCAGTGCAATGGTTTTGGGCTTGGACTCAGACTCAGACGTGTCGGGATGCAGGAGGGCTTGAATGCAGACCGAAACGCCATCGTGATTCACCACCTCGTCCGCCAGCGAGGGCTGCACTGTGATCATCCGTTCCAGCAGCTCTGCACAGGTATGACCGCAATTGCTGGATGCAGTGGCCTCTAGGAGTGCGACGTGACCATGACCTGCATTCGGTCCCCAGGTCAAGAGCACGAGGAGCAACACCTGCGCTTTGCAGGCGTGCAGCTGGCAGGTTCTTCACATGCAGGCATGCCATCAGTGGCTCCACCGCCCCCGCTGTTGCAAGCTCTGCCACAATGTCTGCCTGGCCCAGCGGCAGCTGCTGCTCAGGCATTGCGGCCGTGACGGCGAGCAGCTCCTCCAAGCATGACAGCATCTGGCTCTTACGGTCACTCTCCAGTCGCTCCATCTCTTTGGGGCTGCGGCGTGGTGGAGCCTGCGTGGCCTCTGGGGCATCGCTGTCCACAGGCCTTGAAAGGCTGGGCTTGACCAACGATCCCTGCACTGGGACAACTCAAGTGCAATTGTATGGGGTGCATTTCACTTGTAGTCATGTTTTGCTTCAGTCACAGTGATCACTGCAGGATCATCATTGCATGAGGCTACGAGCAGCGCTTCCACATGACACAGCTTGCACAAGTGCAGATTCATATCAAAATGCAGAATAGTGGCAATGTCTCTGTGTGATCCACAACACAAGTGTCATAGTAGAACGGTGGCTGTGCCAGCCGCCTAGCAGAGCAGCTGGCAATGAATCTCTCGTTCTGGCAATGAATCTTTTGTTCACAGTGTGACCACTTCAAGGCTGCAGACGTGGGGATCGTCACACTTTGAGACTCTGCACAATTTGGGCCAGAGCAGCCAGAAGCTCATCTTCAGGCGCAACATCCAGTGATTCAGCCGTCTCCACTGCGTTCACGATGACGGTTGCACGCAGATCAGCTCCGGTGGGCTCCATGTCGTCCGGGAGCAGCTCTCGAACAGCGGCCAGGAGGCAGTCACAGAAGAATGCTTCCACATGGTTGCGAGCCGCCACTGCTGCAGAGTGCATGCCACGGAGCATCGCCCTGTCGACAACCAGCTGCCTCACCTCTCCTCTGCATGCCGTTGTCACCTTCAACGATCAGGTGCCAGGCTGTCATGCAACATGCGGCAAGCAATGGAGACAGGCCACCGTGATCATACTTCTGACATGCATCCGCATCAACCTCCCCAACGTGCAGATGACCCATGTTTGCAGCAGCCAAGCAGGCAGACAGGGCTGGCCACAAGTCCGCAACTCACGCCGTGCAATACTGTGGATCGAGTTGGGCTGGACGTGCAGGTGATCGTGAACAATGCAGCGACATGCTCTGCAGGCTGCATCAACACCATGGGTACGTACCCGTCTAGAACACTGTGTACCAGCTCACGCAGTTGGCTCGCTGGTGAGTCTGGATCACCAACAGCAGAGTTGGTAGCCTGCTGAACACGCATTGCTTCTGTGAGCTTACGCAGCTGGATCAGCATGCGTTGCTGCTCTTCTGGGAACGGTGCTTGCACCTTCCTCAGCTGCTCCAGAGTGATCGATGCTTGCTTCACGGTGATTTCATCACAGCCAAGCGCGGCCAGGTCCAAAGGCTCCAAAGCGTGCTGCAGCTCCTGAGCAACGTTTGCAAAGGAGGCAGCAACGTCGTTGGATGTCATCAGTGCCTCGAGGCGTCCCAAGTCCAGGCATCGCTGGACGACCTTCAACCCAGTGTCCAACGCACCTGCAACCTGTGCACAGCACGGACTCCACCGTTCACGCCACCTGAGGGGCAGAAGCGTGAAGACGTCAAATCTGTGTGGTGGGCAGCAGGCATACTTTGCTTATTCCGCAGGCCGCCTTGGCCTCAGCATTGGCATCAGCATATGTGTTGTCTGACAAGTCTTCCAGGGGTATGAGGAGGCTTTTGGCAAACTTGAGAAGCTGCTTGCACTGGTCCTTGTACTGGATACCAGGCGTTGCTGCCAGCCTCACCAAGTCTTTGCAGGCGACGATGCAGGTGCCAGCGACATCCGCAACACTCGCCTGTTTCTTCGTCAGTCGATTCATTACAGACGATGTGAGGGTTTCAGCAAGTATGCCGCTCCACAAATAATCCTGTGCGCCTATTCAGAGACAGGTATGGCAGCCGACCGAAATGCTGCACGATCGGTGAGATACCTGACGGAGGTCACTTCAATCTCCTCGAGAACGCTCAAGGCCAATGCGGCACGCACTGTGCATGCGTTAAGTACAACCTAACTAATTGTTTTACTGTGCACATCGCCGTCTTTCGCCGATTGCGCATAAACTTTCACGATCGTAGTCAGCCGGCGCCACGTGTGCACACGAGAAGCGACGAACAACTGGTGCACCGAAGACGTCGGGCTGTGAACGAATGACTCCTTTAATCTCAACAGATGCCGGCAGCGTGTGGAAGCCTGAACACCAGAATTCTGCAGAAGCGATCTAAGGCAGTGTTCAATTGCGTGGCCATTGACGGTGGCTACATGGGGTGTGTTAACCCGTTTGATCTTGCAAACCAGCCGTATGCATACGTCTGGCCAAACTCGGCCGAGCTCGGGTCCAGCTTGCGGCCTCGGGAGGTATTAAGAATTTTATGAAGCCTGAAACGTACGTAAGCGCCAGAATTGGCGTCATCGCCGAGTTCGACATGAATTCATGCGCATGCGTGCCATAAGTATCCGGCACATGTCGCTCGCGGTTCGTGCATGAACCACGACGTGTTAGGTACCTGCAAATACACATCAGGCACGTGTGAGTAGACTGTTAGGACCATGTTTAAGACTGAGGCTAAAGTGCAGGCCGTGCTTGCATTTGGAGGGCCGTTGAAGCCTGTGGCACGGCAGGATCCGAAACCAAAGAAACAGGATGAAGTTCTCGCAGCTGAAGGTGTGGACTAGTGTCCGCCTTGCTGCGTTACTGCACAGGCACCACGCCAGGGCTTTTCTCTCAGCACTGGGCGCACCACGAGAGCTAAACTGTGAACATGCCTTACTTGCAGCGGGGAAGAAAGACGCCAAGCGGAAAGACACAGATGTCAAAGATGGGTCACCATCGAAGTTTACGAAGCGTAAGCGCCAGGCAAATGGGGTTAATCCAAAAGAAGTGGGACGGACGATGGAACACCATGATCTTGCGAAGAAGCGAAGCATTGTCGAACCGCATACCAAGGATGATTCTAAATCTGTACCGAATGCCGTGCAGTCTAGACGACCAGTGGCTGGACCTCAGGTAAGTCGTTGCTATGTCAGTTCTTATGCAGCATTGTGGCTTAGCGCATCACACCAAACACGCGATCAATGCAGAACGGGAAGAATGCGCTCAATCCAGTCTTTGCTCGAGCGGCCAAGCAGCGCGAGGCCCCGTCAGTGGTGACTGTTGACCTCACAAACAGTGTCAGCAAGTTAGTTGTGCCTTCTGAGCGCCAGAAGCTGCGATGTCAAATAAGCAGAGCTCTCCCCCCCGTGCACATACTTCAAGGTTTAGATGTAGCGTGCTGCGCAAAGATGGGCCCAAAGATGCAGATTCGCACAGGCAGCAACACTGTGCACAACAATCAAGCACAGTCTCACACTCCAATTGTGTCAGGCTGTCTTGGGCCTTTGCTTCAAGTAGAAGATCAAGACGCGCTGAATAGTCTCAGCAGAAGTGAGCTGGTTGCAGCTGGCATTGCCAGTAAGGCAGCCCTCATTCACTGCGACACGGCGTTGCCAGGCAAAGGTGCTGACACAAATCAAGGTCAGCGAGGACATGCTGTTGGGGCATGCGTCGATGAGCAGCCAAAATCTGCAGTCCCAGATTCACCACAATGTTATTCTTACATTCATCGATTGATGCAATCATTACATCATCACAGAAGCAGCAGCTGCCCGGCAGAAGACTGCATATGGGGCGAGCACCTAGATGACTTGCGCGAGCGAGCACAACGTGCTGCATCAGAGCTGCCTTGGACGCACAAGTACGCGCCTGTGGCAGCTCGAAGAGTTCTGGCGAATGCAGACGCATCTCAAGAGTTGCTGATGTGGTTGAAGCAGGTGGAACCAATTGAGGCTGCGCTTACATCCATGCGTTCTGGCCAAATGTATGCCCTCCACATGTACTTTTACGTGCCATATGCTGTCGATTCCACTCGCAAGCGTATGGAAGATTCGGTCAATGCCCATGCCATACAACCGGAGGCAGCGCTGATGCTGGCGATGACTTGTCACGGGGCGTTTGCGTGCAGGACAGACTCAAACGCCATGAGCAGCTGGAAGGCAGACTCTGACGACAGTGATTTTGAACAAGGCTGTGCTCGTCAGGCACCTGGTGTGGGCGGCATGCTGATCTCAGGACCTCATGGCTGCGGCAAGAGTGCAGCGGTGTATGCATGTGCGCAGGTAAGCCATTCTTGCAAGCATCCATTGAAGCGATGGGCCACACAGTGTTTTGACAGACTTTACTGTGTAGCGGATCAGTCCGCAGACATGTGCTTCACAGTGGCGTATGATGCTTGCAGGAGCTAGGAGTCCAGGTGCTTGAGATCAACCCGGGCATGGACCGTACAGGTGCTACACTGTTGAAGCTGATTGGGGAAGCAACGCAATCTCATCGCGTGCAGTGGGGTCCTGGAGGTGTGCCTTCGCTCAGACAGAGAGGGGTCGTTGTTGCTACGATGCATGTGTCGCATGTTTCTGCTTGTGGAGGCAGCATGAGTGCATGCTCAGGGCATGCACACCTACTTGAGGACAGCGCACAAGCTTTGCAGGACAGGCTGACGAGGTGACCGGAGGTCAGGGCAAGTCAAAGTCTACCAGGCCACTGAAAAAGGGGATCTCAGAGGCACGGAAAGCGTCTGCAAAGCGCATCGGCAAGTCTCGTGCACAACCTACTGCAGATCAGCCCGTCCTTCCAGGTGCGGCGCATCTGGTGATTTACTTAGATCATGGCGTGCATGGGCGGTTTGTGCGAGACGCATCTGACGGTTGAAAGTCGCTGATTGGAAATGCTCCTACATATGGCAGTTGCTGGTGCTGACTGTAGGCGCCAGTACAATAGCGCCTCCGTTGGCAGACGACCCGCCTTGCTGCTCTCATCCGGCACAGCGTAGTCTGCTTTTATTTGAAGACTTTGATCAGCTCCTAGACCAAGACGAGGGCTTCATGGCCTCTGTCGCAACACTGCTCAACAAGTCAAAGGTATGCATGCTGTTCACGTAGCTGATCTGCCTGGTTGCGTCACATAGAGCTACGACTGCGGGTGGACGGTCTCGTTGGTGGTCAATGGACGGGTCTGAGCACACATGCTGTGCATTCATGCAGATTGCAGTCATCCTGCTGTCTGAGCGCCCGGATGCAGAGTCCGTTCTGCGTGGCGCCACGACGTGTGCAAGCATCAAGTCGGTTCGCATGCAAGCGCCCTCTCACGCCGCCATTGTGGAGTACCTTGGGCTCGTGTGCGCATGCGAGGAGCGCTTTGTGCCGCCACAGATGCTACACAGGCTCGCCTGCACATGCCGCGGGGATCTGCGCAGCGCTCTGCTGCAGCTCCAGTTCATCGCCAGCCAGCCTCCACCTGGCCAGCTGAGTCACACACAGCAGATAACGCCCGCAGTCATGCCAGTGCAGCTGTCGCACCTCCATGCGCCGCTGCTGGGAGCGCCGACAGTCCCGCTCGATTCTGCTGCGGGCGGTCCTCATGCATTGCATTGCTCAAGCACTGCTGCAGGGGTTGCCGATGCCTTGCTCGACTGTGACTGGGCGTGCGCATATTTGCGCCTCTCCACGAGGTCAGGCGCCACAGACAAATCAGCTTCGGTTGAATGTCAGTCAATCGAATCCCGCGATGCTTCTGGTGTGACTAATGCGGCAATTCCCTCGAACTCAGGTCAGTTGCGGCTGGATGCCTGTGCGCAGAGACCCGAAGCTGCGTTAGACCAAGCGGCAGGTGCAAGATGCGCTGCCGCAGAGCCAGGAACCCATCCGGCCTCGTGCCATCAGGCAGATGCAGAGCCCTCTGGGGCAGCTCAGGGCACCACCGCTGGTGACCCTGGTCCAGTGGTATCGCCCGCTGCACCCGCATGGCTGCATGACATCCATATGCAACATGATGTCGCGGCAGCTGCGGTGCTGGACAGCTGGGCGGGTGTCATCCAGCAGCGACAGAAGGCGCTGCAGATGCAGCTGAGCGGCGGTCGGAAGAAGCGCCGAGCCACGGAGGCATGTGTGCACAGTCCTGCTGGGGCTGGCAAGCAGCCAACTCTAGCAGCTGCAGATGGGGCTGCGCCAGGCCTGGAAACACAGGCAGCGCCGCGTCCTGCTGAGGACGTGTCGCACCTCGAAGACGATGTGAAGGTCAGTCAAGGGACACCGGCCGGGTCATCTGAAGAGGAAACCATGGTGAAATTGCTGGTTAGTGGTGCTGCGCCGACATCTGAAGGCTGTGCTCCAGCTGAGCCGCCCAGCGCTGCAGCCAATCGTGTGTTAGATGACTCAGATGTGGATGCCGGTGATGCTGCTGCGGTGCCTGCTGCTGGTGATAGATGCCAGTCGAACAGTGCGGACGAGGCGACTGTGGTAGCAGCTGTGCTTGACGAAATGGTCATGACATGTGAGCAGTCGCAGTGCCTGGCTGCACACGGCGATGCCAACGAGCAGGCCCAAGATCCACCTGATGGGGCAGCCTGCACTGTCCCCGCTGCTGCCACTGTCGAGCACCGCATCGCCATGCAGAGCGGCTGCGCGGCCGAGATGCGTGATGAAGCGGTGCCGGTGCCCGTCGCTGGCATTGCAGCTGCGGCTGCTGCAGCCGGCATGCAGGCGGCTGCTGCAGCTCTGGGTGGTTGTGCAGACACGGGCGTTGCGGCAGCAGTACCGTGTGTGGCAGCGACCACGCCTAGTATGGCCGGCGTGACAGAGACGATCGTTACAGCCCCGTCGCGAGCAACCGGTGTTCTGCAGTCTGCAGGGCCTCACCGGGGCCGGGGGCGGCCTCGAAAGGGTGCTGACGGGGAGCCAGAGGCACCAAAACGCGGCAGAGGCAGGCCCCGGAAAGATACCACCGCACAGGCTGCTGCAGCTGGTGCGTCACGGGCATCGGCTGTGCTGCAGCAGGCCCAGGAGAACATGCTGCGGTATGCTGACAGGCTGCAGAGTCAGGCCGCAGAACTGCGGTCTCGATGCGGCGTGGACGCGCAGGGCGACGAGGCGGCCAGTGGGCGGTCCGGCAGGCTCGGGAAGGAGAACAGCATGCCAGTCATAGATAGGGGGCAAGAAGGAGCGCAGGAGCTGCTGACAGCATGCACAGTTGCTGACGTCGTTTCTGCAGCAGATGTGTTTGGCAGCCACTTGGCTGCCAGTTGCCGTGAGGCTGGCGGAGGGGTGGCAGGGGAATGGTTGTGGGTGGAGGAGTGTGGGGTGGAAGAGGGGCGGCTTGGGAATGAGGCAGCGGCCTTGCCAGGGGGTTGCCCTGCATGGCACAGCAGCGTCACAGCTGAGCGGGCTGAGGGTTGCGCTGGTGGGGTATGTGGGGCGCTGTGGGAGTGCTGCGGAGCATCCGCAGAAGCCCCTGAGACTGCACCTGCCGCGCCAGATAGTGCTCTTGAGAGGAGGGCGAGAATGGTTCATGCTGTGCGGTTTGGTGCGCGGGATTGCAGCAGGCGGTCTGTGTTTGACACCTGGCATGCTCTAGGTTGCATGTCACACGATGAGTGCGCTGCTGCCTTGGCACAGGATGGGTCTGTCCCAAGGCGCACACGGCGCAAGCGAGGTCACTGCGCGGAGGCCGTGTTTGTGTGGGACATGGAGGTCGATGATATTGATGCGGCTGTTTTGACATGGCAGGGCGTGTGAGGCTGATTTCAGATTGTCTCCGCCTCGCTCGATTTGTTCGTGCAGCTTAGCATTGGTGTTGCTCGTGAGCTTTCCTCCTTTCGGCATGGCTACATCATTGCTACAGCGGTGTAACTGCGGCTGATCGATTCACTTGATACAGATCTGGTAGCTGTGATCACCTGTGTTTGTGTTTGGCTTTGAGCATCAGATGTGATTGCGCAGAGAGTCATCGGTGTTTGTGCTTATGGAATGGGCGTATACCTGCGTCTGTAGATGCATGTCAAGCAACTTGCCGCACCCTCCAGCAGTGATCGGCTTGTCGCACCGTCACCACTTGAGGTGTCACCGGTGCGCACCCATGCACGGCACGTCCGTGACGAACTGTCACGAGCACTGTTTCCCACAAGAACATGGACCATTATTACTCGCTGTCAGTCAATGATGAGCTTTTGGCGATAATCAAAGACGCACATTCGACATGATCGCCCAAGCGTTTTTGCATACAGCATGATTCGAAGCTGCGCGTAGCTCAAGCAGGAAATTGCTGACCCTCATACGCACTCATGATTACATATACTGCATAGGCCATGGCGACGCGCTCAGCTGCTGCAAATCGAACGGACTCGAGGCCTGTGACAGGTCGTGTACATGTGTGGAAGCGCATGTTGGTTCCCGTCAGCGAGGCAACCAACAATCTTGCAAGCTTCCTATGGGTGCAAACAAGTGCGACTCTGGACGTTGTGAGGATGCCTGTCTTGATTGCTGTCCTGAACGTGTGTGATCATGTGTGATCACAGATGCGCCGGACGTGCAGGTGAAGTGGCTCCAACAGCCAGTGAACGAGCGGCAAAGAGGGCCAAGATTATGCCCATTAAAGACGAAAATGTCCAGCCTGTACCCACAAGGGCACGCTCTGTGTTTGCGCTAGACACGCAAATGCACGACGTCAGACTTGTTGAGACACCCACACTTCCTGAAGCATCAGCTCCATCATTTGTACGCCCCCAGCCCCCTTTTCCACAATGCACCTTATCATCAGAATTTCTCAACACATCAAAAGCCGGCAACCCTTGCAGCCCAACACGAAGGCTGCTTCGCAAGCATCTGGCGGAACTGTCACAGAAGGAATATCGGGGCCACAGACGGCCACTGGCGGCCGGACAGGGCCAGACACGAAAGTCGTTTTGCCAGGTAAATCCCTCTGTCATTCAAATGGGTCCAGACTGGCATGAGCGCAGCATTGCGGCAGACACATGAGCCACCTGACCAGCTTTCGAGCATGCGCACGGTGCCCTCACCTTTCCTTTTGGCGCTTGCTCCAGTGCAAGTCAAACAATCCAAACTGCAGGTTCGGCAATGCCGCCTGTGGCGGCGGCAGCCTCCGGGCTGTCACAACCGCCAGAAGTGTCCCCTGCGTCTGGCCTGCAAGGCACATCAGACAAGGCAGGCGCATCCACAGCCCCGCCGTCGCCGCCCTCACAGTCAACCACATCTCCAGCCACTGCCCAGAACAAGGGCGTAAAACTCGGGCCGGCAATGGCACCGGCGCGGCCTGCGGCAGCACCAGCAACCTTCACCTTTGGAGGCGGCTCGCCGAGCAAGCCGGCACCGGCTGCAGGGGAGGCCGCAGCTGCCGGCGACACCCCCGCGGTCATTGCCCCGAAGTTCTCTTTCGGCGCTGCGCCAGCGGCTGCGCCCACTTCTGCCCCAACATTCACGTTTGGGGCCAAGCCGGCCACTGGGGCTTCGGAGAAGAAGTTTACCTTTGGTGGTTCGTAACCTGCTGGCTGATGTATCCATATGGTTTTCCATATGGAGTAGGTGCCACTGAAGCTCTCTTGACACATCAACAGCATCGGGTAGTGCTACCACGGTGTATTGCAGCGCTTCTAGTTGATGGTCGCGCCGGTTGTCAAGCTGCCAGGCAAGGTGATCGATGAGAGCTTACAGATCCATGTGCCGTGCCTCTGCTTTCGTGCATCAGTGTTTGACAGCATGTAGCCAATGTATGCAGCGTTGAAGCCGACACATGTTCACAGAGGGCAATAACCAGCACATCGCCTGATCCCGAGTCTGTGCACAGCTAGCTAGCTGCACTGTGTGCAACTGCCGTCAGCATGACCGTTGAGCAGGCTTGCGCAGGAGTGCACAGCAAACGTGAAATGTGTGTAAATGTGTGAATGCCCGTCGAGAGATTCGCGGCGATGGGTGTCAGGAACTGCGCTGCAGTAGCTGCAAACTGGTGGCTGTCGCCCCGCACTGGAGGTCTGATGCTGTGCCGGTGTCTATTGCGGACCGGCTTTGTCCTGCCTCCTGTGGCCAAACGGGTTCGAGCCCTACACGGACGTACAACGTTATACATGGTCGCCGCCGTACGCGCTTGCTCTGTGTGTTACACAGTGATAGATCAAGGCCCTAGCAGCGCCCAGGGCACAAAGCGGGGAAGGCTTGCTCTGTGCGTGATGCGGGTGAAAACTACGTGGTAACGTGTGGCCCGTGGTGGGTCTTGCGGATATGAATACGCTTGACTCCGCAGGTCATTGGCGCATAGCATATTGCGGTCTGCATGGCAGCAGACCTGCGACAGCTCGAGTCCGTGTTCCCTGCATTCACACACCCCCTTCGCACTGGCATGTCGCCCGACTACATGGCGGCGGCGATGCGCGCTTCGATGCACAGACGTGCCACGTGGCTGCGCTGCGCTGTAACGGCTATGGCCATTGCGTCCGACCATATCCCCTGTGATCGTGTACACCGACCACCCCGGCCTGGCTCTGGCCCTGCCGAGACACTGTTGCTCGGCCACGGCTGTACAGTGGTGACATACGGTGGTTGGAGCGACTGGAAAAGCTGACCCCTTTCGTGCGCCGGTGATT
>JALKAD010000015.1:108234-134110 GCA_024500015.1 Ulva compressa | reverse complement strand
CGTCGCCGGGCTTCACCTGGGCATTGCAGTCACACATAACCTCCCCATCTACTAGCGGCAGGGGGAAAAGTCCGCCCCTAAACGCATCCTATGCACAAAACCCCAGTCATTCAGAGTCAGCATGTGGTTGGTCGCGAGGGAATCCAGGAACAGTGAGGCAGCACGACAGGCGCAGCTGCGCATGCGCGCAAGGTCTTTTGCACCACCAGGGCTGCTGCCCAGCTGTTGCAGCAGTGCGTCGTGACGTGTCTGTGCCACTGACCTGGTCGCCTGTCTGCTTACACCGGGAAGGTCATTGGCGATGAAGGTGCCGTTGAGGTCCTCTGGGCCCCAGTCCGCCGCCGGCGGCATCGCCGCACGCCGTATCGCCGCCGCACGCAGCGCTGTCCACATGTCACGCTTGACCTGGGCGGCGTCGGCAAATGGGCGGAAGTATGGGATGGCCATCACGCACGGAAGTGTGCGCCAGCGCGTCGCTGGAGAGGAAGGCTGCATCTGCCTCGAGCTCTGTGACGTCCATGAGGCCGCGTGCGCCGTGGCGCCGCGGCAGATGGAGCTGCTCCTGTGCGACGGCGGTCTGCGTCGGCGGTGGTACACCATGCACTGTACAACGTTGCATCGAGGCCTCTCGAGGGACTCCAAACCAGTGAACCGAGCGTGTGCACAACTAGGTCCTAGACTCACATGCTACCCATCAGGTGTACACTATGTACTGTTACATCGAGGAGCTACGATCCAGTTGTAATCACTATCTGTAATCACATCATAAAATACACCATGTATGTACACTTACATCGAGGGGCTCCGATCCAGTGCCCCAAGCGAATGTACAACTAGATGCTAGACTCACATGCTACCCAGCAGATGCGAGCCGGCCAGGCGGTCACCTGGCACCATGTGTGTACTCTTACACGTATGTATATACGATTTCATTGCTGAATCCATGAATACATTGACAGTGCGGCCCAGTGCGGCAGGGAGCGTGTGCGCATGGAGAGCCGAAGAAAGCGCAGGTGACGCGTATCGGCCTGCTTAAGCATCGCTGGTGAGGTGCGGGTGGGGCCTTTGGAGGAGCGCTGTGATGGTGGATTGCAGTAGGGCGCATGTGGCGGGCAGGGCATTGTGGCTAGGGCGGCCACGAGGGTGCGAGTTGATTGCTGTAGCTGCGACGATGAGATGTTTCGCGGGGGATGTGGCATGGAGACCGCGCGGTGGTGCAAGCAGGACATGCCGGAAATGATCCAGACCGATCTTGGCATGGTTGGGCAGGTGCATGGAACGCAAACAGGCACAGCCTAGACTTGGCTATATCAAGCTGCCTAGTGGGCTTGCTGATGCTGTGATGTGTCCCAATTAAAGCCTCACAAAGAGGTTGGAAGCGCCTCACCACCATCGGATATGAGATGCGCGAATTGCGTTGCCTCCCGTTCACCAAGGAGCAGCACCATGGACTCAAGCCCATTCCCAATTGACACCATCTTGTGTTGGCTGCGTGTTGTGGTATAATTGCTGTGCTGGTGGGTAGAATGTGTTGCCCGAGTAATAGACCACAGAAATTGCTGTGCGGCAAACCCTTGGGCTTTCCTATGGAGTGAGACTTGCAATTCTCATGGCATGGGACTGGCAACTCTCTTCGAGTAAATGTAGTGGTTCCACTGACATCAACGTGGTCTCTGAGCGATGCACACAAGCTGCAGCTGTCACTGAATGCTGTGCCAAATGTCGTCGATCATCGTCCTTTTGCTGAGCAAGATCTGGGTGCGTGCCGCTGGTGTCCTACTCTAGCACGGGTGAGCCAGGCACTATCAGGTGACACCAGACACAATTTGCTAATATTTTACTTCAAGCGATTGATTTTCTTGAGGCTGACACATGACAGGGTAGCTTATGCTGCCTCACCAGCGCATGGATGGTATGAAAACAGCGACTACTCCAAAGTGTTACTTGGTCAGCACAGCCAGGACAAGCAACCAATCATCCAATTCACACATGCAGCCACATCCACATACAGCAGCACCAATGCTGCTGTGCTTTTCATCTTCTGGAATGCTTAAGAGATCCTCAGACGCCTTGCAGGTGCCGAGCGTATTTGAACACGTGCACCAACAGCTCACTTGTTTGTGCTGGAAGTGTACTTTTGGCCGCTGGGAGCGGTGTACGTTGCGGATCCTTGGCCATTGTTGTAGTACGTGGAGCCATTGTAGTGCCTGTACACCCAAAAGCGTGGTCAACAGGCTGTTGGCATGTCGCGTGCTGGGATCGCCGCATCGCCGCACCCGAAACCGATTCCGATAGCGATCGTTATCAGGCTGCGATGCGACAGATAGCAGAGGAAAGAGCATGCAACAGATTTGAGCTGTTGGTTGGTTGCGTTCAGCCATGCGTTCGCGAGCATCTGGAGCAGCAAAGGTTCGCCATTTCGGAAAATGCACAGCCATTGTGTCGATGCATGCGGCAGGAAGAGCGCACGCGTAATAATATGATCCATTCGTGTTTGAGTAGCGGTACATGTACGACCCGGGCTCAGAATCAGGTGGGGAGCTGTAGGCGTTGCCCTGGGAGTTGTACTTGCGGGGCATTTTGGACACGGTCGACGTTGAGAACGCAGCGAACACCTGAACAACTGGATGTTTCTGCTAGGAAGTGACAATTTATGGCGCGGATTCCGTGTAGTTTGCATCCAGACTTCTGCACGTTCCATGCGCTGTACATGCATGCTGTGGCTTGCAATTGGTGGCAAATTCGAATTTTGAATCTTGCACCTCAGAGTTCTTGGACTGAATTCGGTGACACACTACACGAAGTAGTAACGCGGAAATAATTTTGACAAACACACGTCTGATCATGGCTGAGCACTGGCGGCATGCAGGGTTGGCAAGGTTCCTGTTTGCATTGGAGCCGCATTCTGACAGTCAGCCGCGGGCAGCACACCACACAGGACGAGTAACAGATACTTGTACACAACCTATCCTGATCACTCAAGGTAAGTAAGGATCGTCGAGGTGTGGAGGAAACGGGGTGCACATGTGCAGGAACATGTGGAGGAATCCGAATCGGGCCGCACGTCACCACAATAAGCCTAGACCCACCCCCCGTTGTCCCCCCCCCACGACTGTGGTCAAGCTGCCGGATTCTGCTTGCTTATGATTCTGCTCCCGCACAGAGCAGAATTCGGCATGTGCGCGGTCACCTGCACGTGCTGGTCCACATTGGGCTAGATCATGCCTCCCTTGCACAGCGTCACCGCTGGCACCAGAACCGCCACTGCATCCGCCGGCTGCACTCTCTCTACACAGCTCCAAAACCCACGGTGTAAACTTGTGTAAAACGCTTGAAGCCGTTCTCCTCTGATGTGCTGAACGCCTTGTCTTGCGCACTGGCACGGTCCTGCGACCTGTGTGGCTCGCACACCGATCCATGGAACACTCACAAACATATAAACGGCGACACTCCTGTGCTGCCTCCGCAGCCTCACTCCAGCTCGCAAACACCCGCACCTCGTCTGCGCGGGCTGCCAATGCATGGACGGAAGTGACAGCACGCAGTGCGAGCAGCGTGCCCAGCGCCTCGTTGCTCAGGATTACAGAGGAAGGTTGACTGGTGGCTGCGCTGCGCGCTGCGCCCGCTGTCCTCCGCGCCTGTGTCAGCATGCCTGCCGCTCTCTGGGGGGCCCCCAGAGCGTTGTCAGTGGGAGGTAACATTGATAGGGGCAGGCGAGGATGTGTTGAGGCGGTGGAGTGCTCAGTGCTCAGTCCCGCGGCGCAGCGTCGTGCCGCAGCCGCTACTGAAGTCGGCACGGCTGACACCAGTCCATGAAATCCAAACCGGTTGGAACCCCTGACCCCTGACCCTTGACCCCTGACCCCAACTCCTGCGGGTGCATGACGAGGCGAGCTGGCCGGGTGGCGACAGCCGCCAGCTGCTGGAGGATTGGATGGCTGTGGAGTCGGTGGAGGACGCAGTGGAGGCGTGGTGCCGCGTGCTGAGCATCCCACTTGTGGGCCGTTCGTTCAGGCCGACCAGGTGCAGAGGTGTTCTCGTGGCGAGCTGTCCAGTCCTCCAGCAGCTGCCGGCAAGCCAGGACACGGTGCTGTTGAAAAGCGAGCATGGTGCCCAGCAGTATGAGCCATCTAAGCGCGCTTCCCGTGCTGGGCAAGTCGGACGATGCGCGCATGCAGCGCATGCACACAACTCTGCAGAGGAGTTTGTTGTCTTGTTGTTGACTCCATGTTGGCATGTCAGGGCTGCGGGCACTTGATGTACCACTTGGGATCATGCTGTGCAAGAGCGGAGCTCCAGCACACTCCATCTGCTGACCACATGGCAATGAACACTCAATAGCATAATAGATGGTGCACAAGCTGGCTTGGGATGTGCATTTGGATCTGCAGCACCACTCTGCAGCACCACAGCACAGGGTCCATGAAGTGGGAGACCGTCGCCAGCGGATGCCATGGCAGCGCTGTGCAACGGTGTCAAGAACCAGAAAAGCGCCCAACCCAAGGGGTTGTACTACTTCTGGACTGTAGGACGTTGTATATATGTGTCACTAGACTCTTGAGCGCACAGTATGGCTCATGACAAACGGCAGCTGATGGCTGGCTTGCAACTTGCTTGAAGAAAGAGCTGGCCACGAGCGATGCATGCTGTCTCCAGATGAGCGCAAGAAGGCAGGATCGCCCATTTTCTGCGTTCATCTGAGTATTTGAGCATTGCTGCTGGCAGTTCACATATCTGTGGCGACAGGAAGCTGTGCCATGTCCGCACGCGAACCTCCACTTCCTCCAGAAACTATGCTGACCCAGCGCACAACCCATCCACGGGCCGCCCGCTTAACCACGCACGGTGATGCAGCACTGTGGGTGCTTGACCACCCCAGGGGACCAGAAACAACCTGTCGTGGCTGCAGGGCCGGACCATCTGGCATACGTCGCCATGATGTCTCGGCTGAGGTCTGCATGGCTGTGCACCTTCACTCGGGTCCTTCTGAGAAGCACATATGAGCAGGCTCAGGAGCATGCTCAGAAGAAGGATACGGATTGTGGTAGCCCCACGGATCCAGGTTGGCAGTAAGGACGAAGGATGGCCTCAGTGGATGCTGCGGGCTAACAAGGGCACGGCTATGGCAGGCAGTGTCGGCAAATGCTGTCTAGAGCATGATCGCTTGATCAGACGAGATTCGGTGGTACGACCAGGCGTACGTCTGTAACATAGAGGTTGGAATGCCGCGGTCGACACCGTTTCGGCGTGCACGTTAGACGCAGATAGCATCCCAACCGGCTTGGACGCGGGTGCCGACGTCACGCGTCGCACGGATGCTGGACACACCGCCGGCCAGCAGGAATACGTTACCAACAGCGAGATATTCAGGTGAGAGGTGGTCTTATTGAACTTCACAGAATGCTGTTTGCGACACATGTGGCCTGCGCATGTGCACGGGCGTGGGGCGCATGGCTGTTCGGGCCCGATCGAGTCGGTCCCCTTCGCCACCTCGGCATGCCACCCAGATTGTTGCAAGCTGAAAACACATGTGACCCAGAAGCAAATTCAAGACATGTATATGACGAACCTCCTCCTACTTGAAATACAACTATTGTTCTGTAGCCAGCTTGGCCAAAGGTGCGCGAACTGCTTCGCCCTGGCCCCGACTGTAACTTGCAACTTCGCTGCGGACGTCGCTGCAGCTCTATTCAGCACACTCTAGTTTAGCAGCAGCAGAAGAGGAGTCTTGTATTAGGAATCTATGATTTAGCGCTTGCTGCACTGGATGATCGCAATCAAGATGAGCGGAGTGCTTGCGAAGCTGTGCATGGCTGCATTCATGCTAGATCTCAGTGCGGCCCCCAAACACTGTCCAGTAATAATCTCCTGTGATACAGTGAGCAACTTGTAATAATGTAGTTAGTTTGACATTGCCTCAACCTAGCCAGCGCTGACCCAGCAGCTGGGCGAACGTTCATTGCGTACCAGTGCGTAGACGTGATAGGCAAGGGAACACGCTCCGCACGGACCCGAAAAAGGTCAGATAGCCACGATAAATTTATAAAAAGCTAGAATTGAGGCTGTATGTCTGAGTTGAGGGCGCGCGGTAGAGTAACCCACATCAAGTGTCGAGTTGCACATTGTCAACAGCAAGAAACTGGACCGTTTCACACCGTCGCCTGCATTCAAGAGTTTAAATGCCACCAATTTTCAAATAATAGGTCAACAAGTGCATCATAGCGCTACGGATCACGGTTCGTCCGTTGGCAATGATACCGGGACGAGTGCATGCAAACCGCCAGGTCACAACTCAGCAGATTTCTGTCAGCACCGCTGCTACGTCGACAGCAATTATGCCCCCACCTACCCGATGCCAGGCTTCACAAAATGATCATAATTGGAATGATCGTGTCTTGTTGACAACGTTACTGCACCGCACATGAAAGTGTGCAGTAGCGACTCCGGTCACACCATGAAGATGTGCGCCATGCAAAAGCCTGGTCGATCAAAGTTGACAAAGTATAACCAGACTGTTCAACTTGCAGGGCGTTGAAACTGTTGCCATTGCAGATGTGTATAATGTTGGCGACGTACGATTGTTGCACGAGCATATGCACATGTGCCCTTTCCGGCGAGTCGATTATAGTATATAAATGTACTAATGATAGGTTGTTTTCTGCAGTTGGTATACGAGGGACTTTGGCGTCACCGGTGCCACCACGGACGGTCTTCTGCAGCAGAGGTGGCCTGTTCACTGGTCTGGAGCTGTTCCAGTCCCCCAATGCAGGATTCGAAGGGGGCAGCGTGCGACTCGATGTCTGCTGCACGACCACCGTGGCTGTGGAAGGCCTCGGTGATCTTGGCAGCAGTTGTGCACAGCTGGGAAACGGTGCGATCCCAAATTCGTCTCTTGATCGCCATGCAAAGGCATTCATACGACCGCCTTCGACTCTGCCGCAAGCATGCTACCAGTGTGATGTGTCCTCCTTTCCGCGAACCACGATCTGTTCCAGTCGATCGGGCTGAACACTCTCTGCACCAATCCCAGGCACCAACAGGTTGCCACCTCTCTCCACCAGCCTGCTGGTGTCCAGCTGTCTGTGATAAACGGCGCAGCATTCGCTTCTACATCATTATGCCAATCAGTCCTTTGTGTAGTCCTTTGGCTTACACAGTGTGGCTGCAGTTACCAATGGAGACGTGGTGCAACCAATGTGGGGTGGGGGACTGCAGTGCAACCACACAGCAGTCGTCTCAGACGTGGCAGTCGAATCCCAAGGCTGGGGCACGTACGCACACGGCGTTCTATCCCTACACGTCAGATGCACGGATCGAACAGAGGACTCGGAATTTGTGATTGACCACTTTGCCCTCACGTTCACATCTGCCGGCATCATCTCACTGCAAGGCTTCCGGCGAGTTGTGCCTCCATCTCCCCCACCATACACCCTCCTCGACACTCTGTCTCCAAGCCCACAGCATCCCTTGGGCAGCGTCTCTGATGCCAATCTCACACAGCCCGGAGTGGCTCGAGTGCGCCCGGTCGAATACTTCCAAGGGTGTGAGGCTGCAGAGGCAGCAGTTCAGCCTGCCAATGGCACGGCCAACTCCACCACAGCACAAGAAAGCAGCCACCTGTTCTTTGCTGCGGACCTGCAGTGCCAGGGACTCCGCCATGACCGCTGTGGCTGCATCGAGGGCGAGCTGCGGTGCGTGGTTGCAGCAGGCGACCTGGGCTTCGAGGCTGGCGGGCTCGTCACTGAAGCAGACATGCACGCGATGAAGAAGGGCAGTGCAGCGCCGTGGTGCGAGGATGGCGACGTCGCGGAAAGCTGGTTCCTGGTGAAGGTATGGCCTCGTTCCGTAGCTGCTTGTCGGGACTGACTGGTCACTTTGACCGTGCTTCACCATTGCTCTGAGGCAGCCACGTGTCCAACTCGAACTTACTTGAAACCACGTGGTGCAGACGGTGGGATTCGTGACATGCCTGATGCTGGAGCCAGGAGGCACTGAGGCTTCAGAAGCACTCTGCAATGCCAAGCAGCCCGCACAGCGGTGGCGGCGCGCAGACCCCGCGGCCTCCTGGGCAGACTCTCGGCTGGAGAGCGCCCTCAACCCCGGCACGTGCCTCATGCTGCAGCCCAACAGCACCGCCGGTGTCGTAGCTGTCGTGGCATCGTGCTCGACTCCTGACAAGCTCGCAGCTGCCCCCAGCAGCAAAGCCACAGTGCGCACCACCAGCTGCCTTGGCGCTCTAAAGAATTCATGAAGATGGCTTCTATCTGCATGAGCTTTCACGCGCGCAGTGCTTCAGTTGCCGTGTCGAGGCATCAACCCTCACTGCCAGCTGGGATGTGCGATGGCCTGCTGCAGCACAAGTCGGCGAGCACAGTTGCTGCATGTCCGTTTTGCCACGGCATCTGCCCGACGGTAAACCTGGAATCACTCTAGTTCAATGTCTGATGCAAACGTCTGAAGTCATGCCAGATCGCGTCATGCTGCAGGGTGGATACGTTGCCAACAGCACCACTGACGTCCGGTACAGCTCGACCCTCGACCTCGTGCCGCTGCAATCCGCGCTCGGCAATTGGTTCGCAGACTACACAGCCGTCTCCGAAGCCGTTGCCGCGCTCGGTGCCCCGCTGCCGAGGCCGCTGGCCAGCCGCGCAGTCGCAGCAGGCCTCGCCGCGGCGACCGTGTACGCCGGCCGCGTGCGCCACCTCGTCCCGCACTGCAGCCGCACCGGCGTCGTGTGCAATGCGATGGGCCGGGTCGTGCACTTTGACGCGGCGATTGCCGCAGCGCCGGAGCCGCCCACCAAAGGCGCGACGGCCCCAGCAGGTGCGGGGGCAAATGCGTCGGTGTCCATCGCAGGCATCATGCGGATGCCGTGGCTGGTCAGCGCGACTTTTGCACAGGCCAGCGTCTCAGGGCAGCCGCCTGCTGCGGCCCAGCTCGACTCCGATTTCCGCCTGGTGCGAGCCTCCACATGCGGCCACAACCCCGTGCAGTCTTAGCACGTGTGACCTATAACTCCTGCCACAACCCGTGTACGCATGCTTGGTGCCTGCCCGTTTGCTCCACCACATTATCGAGCTTACCAACTTGACGAGCATTTGTAACTACCACCCGCGTGCGGAAAACAGCGGGCAGCTTGTATCGTTGTGCCCTATGTGACAACAGTTACTGGCTGTGCCAAGCTGGCGTGCGATTCGAGTACCTTTGCACACAATCGCGCCATCAATCCTGACTGCGCACTGCTGCTGCAGCTGCGAGCTCTCGACTTCAGTGGCGCCCTCATCAACGGCACCCTCCCGGGGGACTGGCACACCATGCCCGGCCTCACCAACGTCGACATCTCCTACACAGCCCTCTCCGGTCCCGTCCCCCTCTCCCTCGTTGTCCCGCCAAACGAAACTACCACCGCCGCGGCCTCCCGCATGACCGTAGACATCACCGGCCTGACAGCCACGGCCGCGTCCCCAGCCCAGCTCTGCTCGCCCTTCAACCTCACCAACTCTCTCTCCCCCCTTCCCCACAACCTCATCGCCAACGGCCAGCCCGCCAGCCTGCCCATCTGCGAGGCGTACGTCTCCTGGGCCATCACACTGCCGCCCAACGCCTCCTGTGCCATCGCGCCTCTCTGCGGCGCCTCCGGGCCCCCGCCGTCGCTCGCACAGCGCGCTCAGGCAGCGTCCGGGCCCAACTCCACCATCGCGCAGCTCGCATGCACAGCCACCTGCGACAGCCCGAAAGGCGGCAGCCCCGAGGAGGCCCGTTTCGCAGAGATTGATCGGCTCCGGCTGCCGCGGTACAGCGTGGCCGCGGCGCACCCCGCATCCGGTGTCTCTGTCCCTCGCCAGGCGCAGCAACGGCGGCTGCAGGCTGCGACCGTACAGCGTGCCGACACCTTCTGGGCGTCCCGCCGGCTCCTCGCTGCCGGCCGCAGCGCCACCTCCACGCCTCTGGCCACGCGTGCTCTGCTTGAAGCGGAGGTGCCAGCGGCGGCGGAGGAGCCCCGCGTCGAGATGGCAACACTCGGTCTGCCGGCAACGCCGGCCGCAGCGCGAGACCTACTGAAGGGGCTCTTCTCTGACGTCCTCACACCACAGCAGATCGCAGGCGCAATGGCCGCGACGGGCGACAGCAGTGCCTTTGAGGTGGCGCCCCTCGCGCCTGCCCCTGCGCCAGCCCCAGCAGCGGTTCCCCCAGTCGCCACCGCTCCCGTGGCCCAACCCCCCGCACCGGTGGACACCGCCGGTGATGACACATCAGCTGGGGTTGCGGTGCCGCCGCCAGGAACGGCTGCCGCGGCGGCGGTCCCGACTGCGGCAGACACCGGAGGTGTGGTCGCTGTGGACGCGTCAGAGTCGGGCATCGATAAAGATGACGACTCGCTGCCAGGGGTGATCATCGGGATCCTCGTGGCCACGGCATGCATTGTGGTGTTGGTCGCCGGGTACGCCGTTTGGCGGTCGCAGGGGTGCACCTGCGACAGCGACATGTTCTCGGTGACGAGCAGCAAGCCAGCAGACTACCTCGGCGGCGGGGGGGGTGGAGGGAGCAGCGGGTCGCGGCTGCCGTCAGACTCGCGATACTGCGACATCGAGCCCGAGTCGACAGAGGACCGCATGGGGTACCCGCAGCTGAGCGCGTCAATGTCGTTCTCCAACCTGCGCGAGGTCGTCAGCGACGCGGTGCCCGGCGGCGGCGGCGCCCGGCGGCCGCTGTGGATGAGTATGGACGCTTCCGGAAGCCTGCAGACGCTGTTTCGTGGCGGGCGGTCGCACGGCAGCATCCACGCCGCGTCGGCCGCAGACAGCCGGTCGCCGGGGGGCACGAGCGGCAGCGGCGCGACGGGAACTGCCAGCGGCAGCAGCCGCGTGAAGGGGGCGTCGGCGAGCGCGCTGTTTCACGACAAGGGCCGTTTCTTCGCCGAGTTTGGCCGTGGGAGCCCGGCCAAGTCGCTGCTCCACGGCAACGGCACGGCGAGCCTCCTGCCGTCACCGCGGCCCAAGAGCTCCTCGCAGCGCAGCTCCAACGACAAATCCTCCTCTGATCGGGTGCGCCCCTGCCGCACCATGGGTCTGCCTTCCTGCTGCATGTCAGAACGCCCGGTGAAACATGACGTTTAGGCTTCGCTGCCGGGAGATGATGCACCCTCTGCTACTGAGATGATGCATACTCTGCTGAGATGATGCATGGTGCCACTCACGTTTGGGCTTTGTGCCATCATCAATCAATCCTCGCAGCGCGTACGAGTCCGCGCACTGTCGTGTTGCACGCCCCACGCATGTCCCACAAGCATCGCTGTGCAGAAGGCGTCCCTGATCAGCGCCTCCCCCGACGCGAAAGGCAGCGAAGCTGCCCGCACAGCCACCGCCACCGCGACTGAGCGAGGCCTGTCCCGACCGAGCTCCAGCGAGTCCGACAAGGCCGACCCCCTGAACACGCAGTCCGGCCTCCTCACTTGCAACACCTCCACATACGGCACCCCGCAGCACACCGAGTCCATGCTGCCCTCCCACGAGCCCTCAGCCGCCGCTGCCGCCCCGGAAGACGGTGAGGATGTCTACGTGGCGGACCTCGACGAGGAGCCGCTGCGCCCGATCCCTTCGTCTGCTCTGCCCATCACACGCGCCACATCCGCCACGAGCCGCTCCCGCGACTCCCAGTTCCACGACGTGCGCAGCACGCAGAGCACGGTGATGCTGGAGTCTGCGGCCAACTCGCTGGCGGCGTCGCTGCGGAGCTCGTACCAGTCGCTGCGCGCGCCGGCTCGGCCGCCGGCGTCACTGCCGACGACTCTCGCCGCGGCGGACCCCGGCTGTGAGGTTGGCATGCCGACGTCCGAGCCGCTGCCGACCGGCGGCCTCGTGCGCAGCATCGTGTCGCGGCTGCCGTGGCGGGCGCGCCGCGAGCGCGCCAGCGCATCCGCCGACCCCGGCGCCACCGCCGCGTCCTCCGTCGACGCCACCGCGGGCGCGGCTGCCGCTGACCCGAGCGCATCGGCGGAATCCGACGCCACCAAGCCCTCCGAGCAAAGCACCCCGCATGCGCAAGATGCTGCTGTCGAGGCCATGCTGCCGCCAAGCGACGCTGTGCCGCCGCGCACCCCGACGCCACCCGAACGGGAAGACACCGTCGCCGGCGAGATCGTGCCTGCGATGCCGACGCACCCGCACGTGCCGATATCGCCGGAGGACGCTGAGGGTGAGTCCTCCGTCCACCAGAAGGTCAGCAGCTGGCTCGACACGCCGAGCGAGATTGCCACAAACCTCTCGGCGGATGCCAGCAACCTCGCAAACCCCGCGTCCACCATGGCCGGCGGTCTGTTGCTATCCCCAGGCTGCCTCGAGGCCGAAATGCAGCTCACAGCCGCTGTCGTGCCGGCCGGGCTGGTCCTGGAGACTGCCCCACGGGCGCCGGTGATGCTAGACAGCGCCACCGGCCGCCCATGCATGCTGCTGCGCGTCATTGAGGAGGGCTCGTCGATGCTGCCGCATGCCGCGTTTGCCGACGTGCGTGCCCGCTCGCTCATCTGCTCCGATCCCGTCCAGCGCACAGAGATGCACACGCGCGCCGCGTCCTCCGATGTCTTCCCAAAGACGACGCCGCTGCGTCCCGTGGCGGCACGCGGCGAGGGCGCGCCCCCGCCGGCACCCGCCCCCGCCGTCTGTTTCTCCTGCGGCGAGAGCCTTGAGAAGACGCTGGAGATGTCGCACGCCACGCAGCAGTCGCCGGAGGACGCGGCCGCCCTGTTGGCCGCGCTGTGCAGCCTGCTCGAGCGCCTGCATGTCACAGGGTACACCACCGGCGGACTGAGCCCAGCGTCCTTTGTCCGCGCGCTGCCACCCGGCGCGACCCCCAGCACCCCGTCCACCGGCCCGGCGCGGCCGTGCGACTGGCGCCTGCTATGCGTGCACACCATGCTGCAGCAGGGTTCCACCGCCGAGCCGGTGTCGCCGCTGCAGCTGCGGTGGTGCTCGCCGGAGCAGCTCGCGGCCGCCCGCGCCAAGCCGCAGCGCACACACAGCTCCCCGCGCCCGCCGGCCTTGTCCCCCCTCGGCTCCCCGCCCCCCTCCATGGACACCGGCCCCCACCTCCCCGTCGCCGACGTCGCTTCGGACATGTTTTCGCTCGGTCTGATCGTATACCGCGCAGCCACCGGCCGCGAGTACTGGGACGATTACTCTGACGAGGAGGTCGAAGCGGCGCTGCTCGGCCACTTGCCGATGCCCCACCTCACCGGCTCCCCAGCACGCAGCACGCCCGCCCTCGCCGCCGTGATGCCGATGCTCATGCCGCTCATGACCTGCCGTGCCGTCTCGCGGCCCCTCGCCTCCGAAACCCTGGCCACGGTCAAGCAGCGCTTCCCGTACGTGTCGGAGGCGCTCGTGCCGCCGCCGCCGGTGCGCACGCCACAGCAGCAGGTCGCCGCGCCGATGGGGTCGCCGGTGCGGGTCTCCGTCAAGACGCAGCCGATCACGATGCGGTTCGCTCTGACGGAGTGCAACCAGGAGGAGCGGCCCAGCCGCTCTACGCCGGCGGTGCGCATGGACCGCAAGTGGGTCTTCCCGATCGCACCGGAACGCGCGTATGTCATGATCCTCTGCATGGAGCTCTCAAGCGCCGCGCCGGTGCCGGTGTTCCCGGTCGAGAACGTCACGCATGTTGCGGTCGAGGCGGAGGTGCCTTCTGCGCCCGGAGGCATTCTGAGCCAGCGGCTCGACATCCTCGCGGATGACCTGTACAACGGCGGCCGCGGGGCGCTGCTGCTAGTGCCGTGGGAGCCGGCGGCGGATCTATGGGAGCACCACGTGAAAGAAGTCAAAGTACACGTGTTTGCTAAGGTACGGCTTCTGCCTCACTGAGTCCCTCGGTATACCGTTTTATGGATCAATTGCCATGCATGCCTGCACTGCTGGCACTTTCCGCCGAAGGTCCGCTATCTGGTCGGACATGTCAGCATCGTTTTCATATGGTTCAGTACTTACTTTGGTACTGTGTGTGGTTCAACAAGGCTGTGCGGGGGTCCAGGTGACTGGCTTTGTGGAGGTCATCAAGATCAGTAAGCGCGTGCACATCGCGGCGAGCGAGCCGGACACCTCCAGCTGCATGATGCCCTCAGAGTCTGCAGAGCTTGAGCGCACGCTGGACCTGGTGCAGTGTGCCAAGGATGGAGGCATTCACTTTGAGGCGCATGTGCCCCTTTCCAAGCACGCCCTCGTGCCCCGCATCTGAGTATGCAGGCGTTTTTGCCCAGACACATTCACAGCCGTGGCGAAGCTATGCCTCACAGATCTTCAGGAGCATGCTGCTTCCCTGGGGGCCTTCTGGTCGGCCTGGACCAGAGTGACAGAGATAGGCACCTGTGAACTATGATGAATGCTGGCCATTTTTTTTGATGGTTTTTCTAGCGAGTTGACTTGTGTTGAGGTAGCTGATATGATGCCGTGATCGAACGAGGCTTGCTGGCCCTGATGTGCATTGTCATGAGTCTCGTATGTTTCGGTTGTGGAACACCGTTCGTGGTTTGTCTCTGAGGCTGTAGACATGGGTCACGATGTCAGCCTTGCAGCATGCTGGCCCTGACGATCGGCCGACGATCGACGTGTATCGGGTGGCAAGCGGTGCATGCAACCCTTTGGACTTGTGCAGTATGTTCTCCGTGCTACGACGGTCTGTAACGGTAGTACTACAACTGTCTGTAACAGCAAAGGACAGCATCTCACTTAGCTGAGCTTAGGCAACAGTGCTGGCTGGCAAACACATTGATCTGCAAACACCTAATTGCACGTTACTTGGAAGAGTGATGGAGCCATTCGAACTTGTCTCACTTCTACCATCCCGAATGTACCTTTCCTGATGCAGCCGGTGCGCCTCGCAATGTCAAGTCAGTGCAGGACCACTGGCACTAAGCGGTACCAGTTGTGGTGATGAACTACGTTATGTTGAACAGGATTCGGTGAGCCTGCACGGTCGTGCTCCCAGCTGTATCTGGCATGGCCACCAGGTAGACTCTTGTGATGTGATCATGTCATGCGTGGCGACATAGCCATCCATGTCGACGTATGCACCGGTACGTCCCTGCCGAACAGCATCCACTCTCACACACACCGGCCATGTCACAGAACACCAGCTGCAGGGGCAGCTGAGTGCGGCAGAGGTACGTGGTGGCAGCAGCCCCAAGCACTCACACGACGGGTGCCTGTCCTCACTCGGCCTGAGGACAGGCATCAGGTATCAGGCTGGCATTGTAAAGAGGCATTTTTAGCCTGCCGTGTTCATGTTTACTGGGCGCGTCGGTCTGCAACCAAGATCTCAACTCCGCCGTTGTGGCAGCAGGTTGTCTGCATGTCTCTTGGGCCAGTGCCATGTGGAGTTGTCTCACCACATCACCAAGTTTGAAGGTGTTTGGTGTAGTATGGTGAGCCCAGTTGGCTCTTCTACTGGTAGCCAGGTCTGCTCATGAGGCACCAGTGCGGCTGCAAACGCAGTCGAGTCCTGAAACTGTGTGTTTGTTGGTGTTTGTCAATACAAGGCCCCAGTCAACCAACGCCTTGTTGCTGGTGCTTGTGCTGCCATGCAGTGGCTCACACGTCACTCGTATGTATGACTACGTCACCGAATCCATGAGGAGATTGACACGTCCGACAAGCGGGACCGAGTTTTCCCTCAATGCGACACGTGCTTGCAAGCCTTGGTCGAGACCAAGGCGTGCAACCACGCGAGCCAATTCTCCCAAAGACAACGGACGTGGTGCTTTGAGGACGGCCTTGCGCAAGCACCCAGGATCTGTCCAGATTCAGTGTGGGAACTTACTAACAGTCAGTGTCACGTGGCAAGCAGTGCATGTAAACCTGTTGCCTGTGCCGTATCTTCTCTGTGCGGTGCCAAGACACTCTGTGTGATGACAGCATCTGATCAAGTCACATGGTCTCCGTAGCTACTGCGTTGCTGGTATCTTCTAGTCGGCAACATCGTGTTCAACCTGAAGGAGGAAGTGCTTGCATTCTATATTATAGAATCACAATTGTAAAACTGAGTATGGTCCTGCACCTTGTGTTCCATACTTTTTGACAAGTCACCGGATGACAGTACTGCCGTAAAGCTTGCGATACGGTGCCATGTTGACCCGTCACTGCGCTTGCAATTACTTTGCCTGCACGGCTAGGCTCGACACCGGCATATAAGGCTGGCATGGACAATGTGCAAAACGTCTACAGTGCAAGTGCGGAATTGTCTGGCCAGGGAGGCATCAGAGCATGTTATATATACGAGAGTGTACTACGATCACCTCTGTAAACGCGAGTTGCTTGGAAGGAGAAGCTCTTCGATGCTTGAGCCATGCATGAGATCTGCCTTGGCCACCTCGATCGAGCTCGATCGGCGTGCGTGACAGCAGAGGACGACCACTCCTCCCTGAATTGCTCAAGTGTCTCAATGCTGCAGGATCGCATCGATAGGGCATGCACTTGTTCATGATTTAACGCTGTCCCCTCTGTTGCATACCTTGCTCCTTCGCGTGGAGGTACAGGTATCAGTCACAGTCGGTGGTTCAGCTATCTTGTCAGGCATTACAGTGCTGTAGCCTTGTTTGTCTTCGTTTCCAGTCGTTGGCGTTCGCTGGGATTGGCAGCAGCAGCATCGGGCTGGTGCGCAACTTGCGCATCGCATTGACTTGAGCACAGCTGTGGCACAATCTCGCGTGGAATTAAGACATCGGTGTCAAAGCAGCTTGCCGCTGCGTCTCGTTGTAAGGTTTCGTTATGTGGCCCTTGGTTTGCTGCTGCAGAGACCATGACGTCTCGCGGAGGAGGACGCGAGCTCTTTTCCAATGTATACAAAGTAGTAGAGCGGTTCATGCCATGGAGGTAAGGCTACAACTCCCTGCGCATATGCATCGTGTTAATGAAGCGACGTCTAATGCAACAGAGCAGAGTGTGTTGCTCAAGGCCAATGGTAGCCCACTTGCAAACACGAGTGCATGCAGGTACACTGGAATCTTCTCTCATCCTGAGTTCAAGAACCATGAACCTGTTGTCGGCCAGTGGCGTCAAGCACCAGCAAATCCTCCCTTTGGTATGTCTACACCTGCCACCCCATCCACCGTACTCGCCCCACCCATGAGTGGCCCCACGCATGATTCCCATGTGGACGTACCAACGTGAAAGTGTTTTCCATCATGCAGAGGCTATTGTTGAGAGTGTGGCATCCGGCGATATCCTGGACCCAAAGAAGTACAAGAAAGTTGCGGCTCGCAATGAGCTGGTCAAGGATGTCGAGCTGTCAGACGCAGACATTAAAAAGATGCAAAGCTGGCAGGAGGAGACTCCTATGGGCGCAGCTAGGTTCCGCTTCAAGCATAACCGTGGGTATGTGTATGACTACGAGGACAACGGGTACCGATAGAATAGCCCAGTGCACTGGAGTGGGGCGGTGACAATGAATTCCATGACAATTGGCCGTCACCGCTCGGATAAAGCTGATGCCGCAAGCTTCCACAGTATGGACGCTATCTGTAACAATGCAAATCGACCCTGCACAGGGCGTGTGCAAATATCATGCTTATGTTGTGCATCATTGTCGTGCATCATTGTCGTGCTGCCCACTGCGGGCGTGCCGGAGCTGCTGCAGTGGCAGCATTCGAAGCAGTGCACACGTGGAGATAGTGCGTGCGTTCACAGGTCTCTTGTGGACTCAGGCACCATTCCCACAGTTGTCATGTGGGTTTTCCTGCTAGCTTAGTTTTGGTGGTTTGGTTGCGGTCGGTGAAGTTGAAGCTTGTACGATCAGAGAGTCTGCCTTTGCACATGTCCACAACCGCCAGGACAACGCTGGACTGCTGGCAGAGCGCAACCAGTGACAGAGCTTGCGGCGGACTCGCAATGTAACTGAGACAGTGGATGCCACTGCTCACTTCATGCGCCACACCTTGGCACGGCTTCCACAACTGTACCTGCGTGCATGAGCAGCACGGTGGCGACCTCTCAGAAGGCACCACTGCCTGGACGTTGCACCAGCAAGACACTGGCCAGTGTCACCTAGCCGTATCTGAGGGCACCCTGAATGGCGGGTTGCGGGAGACAGGGTCCATCAGCTCACCTCGATACTCCCCATCATGTTCTCTGCTGGCATGGGCCGGGGCCGCGTCAACGCACGCATCTGCGTGAGTTGTGTGCACAGTTGTGAGGCTGCTGCCGCACAGCATGGTGTCACGTGTGCGTGGACTGTGAGATACTGCACGATGCTGCGCCGCTTCCGTTGTTTGTGTGTTTGTGTGTTTGCTTTCGTGCCGGCGCTGGTCCGTTCTAGCATTGGCTCGTGCGGAGAGTGGCCTTGGGGCTTGTGATGGTTTGTCTGTTTGCCTGATGACTGCTGTGTTGCCTCGGCGCTGCTGGGTCCTCGATCTATCACTGTGTAACACACCATGGCGTCACTATCATCCGCCTGGCCGCAATGCCTCATGCAGCGCCAAGTGTCTGGCCTACAAAAGCAGCCTCTGCACAAGTGCTGGACTCGATCAGATGGAGGCCTGTGTTGGGGCTAGGCGTCTTGATGACCAATATGGGTTTGTATATCTGTATTAAATAAATCAAGGCCCCAGCAGCGCTGAGGGAAGAACGCGTGGAAGGAAATACTCCACACAAACTAAAAACAATCAGCATGATGACCCCACACACGGGCATGAACTTCTGGCATTTGCTCGTGCGGAGACTGGCCTTGGTGCTTGAGATGGCCTGTCTGTCTGTTTGCATGTTGACTGGTCTGTTGCCTCGGCGCTGCTGGGTCCTAGATCTATCACTGTGTGTTACAATGTGATACATCTAGGACCCAGCAGCGCCGAGGCACGGAGCAGTCAACAGGCAAACAGACAAAGCATCACAAGTCCAAAGACCGCTCAGACCTAAGGCCACTGTGTCACCAGCTGTTAGCAGCAGCACACAAGTCCCAAGGCCACTCTGCAGACGTGCTGTCAGCGGACATGCTGTGTGTGTTACACAGTGACAGACCTAGGACCCAGCAGCGCTGAGGCAACAGAGCAGGCAACACGCAAACAGACAGACAGCCCACCACAAGCACCAAGGCTACTCTCCGCACGAGCAAATGCCAGAACGAATTCTTCCGAACTTGCCCCGGAACGAAAGCAAACACACACATGTGCATGCACACACACACATACACACACAAACAACGCATGAAGCGAGCACAGCACCACGCAGTACCACACAGTCCACGCGCACACCAAACACAGTCAGCATGCTCCAGGTCCACCGGCGGGCGCCGACTCGACACTAGCAGTCTACACGCGTACGGCCGCGCAGCCGCGCGCTACGGCCATCTCCGAGGCCGCGAGGCACCGGTCCCAGGGGCTGCTGCCACAGCTAGCCCGGCAGTACGAGCGGCGTTCGGGAAGGGGGGCAGAGAGAATTGGCGGAGGTGTGCGGGCGAGAGGGAGGGAGGAGGAGGAACGGGGGCGAGGGGGTTGCAGGGCGCAATGGGCGGAGGGGGGGGGGGAGGCCACGACGCACGCCTATGCGCGATGTGTCCTAGATCTATCACTGTGTAACACACCGGCATGAACTTCACGCACAAGGCATACAAGGGACATGCTGGCCGCTGGCCGCTGGGCGGGGGGCCGCGATTGCTGTGGCGGTAGCCTGCCCCACGTCTGTCCGTGCTCACCCGCCCCTGTTTTCCCACGTGTGGCCGCGGGCTGCCGATGGTTGGCGATGTGGCGTCACGGGAGCCCTGCGCGTCTCGCTCTGCCGCGCCTGCCGGGCCGCCGTCGCAGTGCCGGGCCGCCCCGCCCGGTGGGGGGGGGGGTTTGCATGATGGGGCGTGGGCGTTGGGGTCCTCGGGTGGGGCTGGGTGCGGTAGGTACCACGTGGTGCTGGTGCTGCTGTCACAGTCGTGGCGGCCGGGCCTGGGGGCAGACAGGGCGCGTGGTGCGGAGGGTTGGCGTGCATCGCTGTGGCGCGCTCGGCGCTGTGGCGGAGTGCGCTGGTGTGACCCAGCGCAACCCGGCGCAGCCCACGCACGGGCAGCAGGTACTGGTGACCACGGCGCCTAGCTGGCGCGAAGTGGGCGCAGACAGGGGGCGAGGACAAAGCAATGCAGGGACGCAACGTGGCTGCATCGCATGCCAGGGCCGGATATCCGGAGGCCATGGGTTTGTGTTTAATTTGGTAGTTTTCCGCAAACGCAACACATGAACGACGTCCAACAACGAGCAATTCCTGTGCGTGGAACGGAAACACCGAATTTGAAACGGCAACCTTTGCGTGCGAAGGTGCACTGTTCAAAGCGCTTGCAGAGCTCTTGCTGAGTATGGGAATCGCACAGTTCGAATCGCATGTGCAGCAAGATTTCTCGACGAAATCTAGAATGCGTCCTTGGGGCACACGACCGCGTTCTTCGGCCGTGGCCGGCCGTGCTGCGTTGTAGAACTTGTTATTACGCATGGTATGACTAGATATACCGTGTACGTCCCTAGCTGATGGGTGAGATCGATTTGTGCTCAGACGTGCCATTCAACCTGAGCTCTGCATGCGCAGCCGGGAATGAGAAACGCGCACGCATCGCTGACCCGCATTCCCAGTATGATGATGCGTGTAAGCATGCGAAATCATCGGTGTGTACATGGACGTGCAAGGGCCTCTGTCCTTATGTTTTGTAACCAATGTGTGCCAGCGATGCTCCCCGCCCGCCATGATCACACCAACGGCATTTGGACATCCAACTCATCTCCGGAGATCACGTATCTTGTCGTCGCATCTTGTGGACCGCGAAACCTGTGGCCGCTACCAGAGCCGGCCTCGTGGGCAAGCGACGAGCTGCGGTGACTTATACGCCGATGTGGCCTCGTGTCGTGATGTATGTCCTCGTGTTGTGGAGCAACCGACGAAGCTGCTGTCGAGCTCTGCCGAGACATAGCTCAGCTCACGAGTACCTTTTTACATAGCTGTGGCAATGTGGTGGCATCAGCTAGAGCAACCATCGCCCGCGCAGCGAACGCGTTGTCATGCCCAATCTGCAAGCGCAGGCGGCATACCCATCGCTTGCATGGCACAGATTGAGCACAAATGCTTTGATATGGACCAATTGAGTACGTTGTGATCATTCACAACAATGGGGGCGGGCGCTGCAAAGCGGGCCTGCCGGGCTGCGTCACAGCGTTCGGAGCGAACGCAATTCTGATACGCGCAGGTCCGTGATGTGTCAGAGCTGCGTTGGAACTGCCTGATCTAGATCGCCAACTTTGTAAACAGCTTCAATCCCCACCATACATCAGATTTGTTGTGCATAGGATATTGGCTTTACTGTCACGTACTGATCGGCCTCGGCGCACGCTCGCCATACAGTGCAACGTCCGGTCGGCACACGAGCCATGTGGTTTGCTTATTCATTTATTCCGTTGCTATGATAGAAGTGGTCTGCAGCCTTCATACAAAGATGTTCGACGCCCGGCTGCATTTGCCACGATCACCACAAACCACCAGTAAGAACTCGTGAGCAGCTCAGAGATGGCTGCTGTAGAGACCAAGCTCTCTCCAGGGCACATACCACAAGCTAGGCAGCATGATCTTCGACTCAGGGACCGCTTTCAGCTTCCCGAATACGAGTCTTGCATAGGTGCGCGAGCTCACACGAGCACAGAGCTGTTTCTTCGTCCGCTTCGCCGTGCCAGGCGCTGCATCTGATCGATTTGGCGTCGGCTAGCGACAAATTGTGTGAATCATCTGCTGCTGTCCACGATGGTTCGCGCAGAGCTCGTGCCCGACGTAGTGCACAGGTGCCCGGAACTGAAACGTATGAGAAACGCTGCAGAGGCCTCCATTTTCGCACGCTGATCAACAGACCTTTGTTTTGCTCGCTGCCCACATTTTGACCTTGTGACGATGCAGAGCACTTTTCATGTGCGTATTCGAGCAAGATCCTGCGCCAAGGCCACATCTATGTAATGCTCCGGCACGTGTGTTTCAACTCATCGGTCTTCCAAACTCCCGTGAAGATTCACGCAGCAGACATCAAGAGCGTCCTCCCCAAGAGCAACCTGTTCCTCCCGAACTCGATCGAGATCATTGAGGTGTGCACCTTCCTGCAACACACGATCATTCCGGCGGTGAAGCTGCAGAGCTACACCTGAGCCGCATGTCCAGCATCACGGCATGATACAGAAGCCGGCCCACATGCAGAATAATGGCACCAAACACTTCTTCACATCGTTCCTCAGCAGAGAAAGATGCCTGGAGCTCATTATGTCCCGATGGCAGACAGAGCTGGCTCGAGCAGCTGACACCGTCCCCTTGGCCACTTCCCCGGCCGGCCCTGATCAAGACCCGTCCGACTCCCCCCCTGAGGTACGCCACTGCGCCAACATGCCAGCACGCCCCCCTTGCATGCATACGTGCACAGCGGCCAGCACCGCCACCAGTCCCGGCTTTGAGTTTTTAGCCATTGCACCGAGTTGTGAACGAGGCGAGCCTCAGGGACACGACCCCAGCAACCCCAGCCGCAAAACTGGACGCAGTAAAGGACAGGCAGGCTGGAGCCCGTGTGTTGAGTCACGTGGCGGTCTCTGCTGGCAACACTGCATGTAAAAATGATGTCTGTGGGCAGCGCCGGCACTCGCATTCAACGGTTGGCCTTGCAAGGCCAATCAACACATTGATTCATCAGAGTTGCACCCGCGTGCAAACGCCACTTGTGCTGAATGCTCAGCAAGAGGCCGCGAATCAGGCTCGCACGGTCACAGGCAGCTAAAAGCCTACCATAGCAGCTCCAAGCTCATCGCTGTGCGTCTGATGTCAGCTGTGTGCTTCTGTGTGTACCTGTTTTAACACCAGCCCAATAAAGAGCATCAGGCCAGAGGATCATCTCTGAAGAACCGTGAGAGAGAGTGGTTCTGTGCTTTCTTCCCTCGGCGCTGCTGGCGCCTGGCTCTACCACAGTGTGACACAAGCGCGACAGCTCCCCAAGCTGTTCTGTTTCGACTTGCGTAACCTGCATTCGGCCGTGGCTCTCGTGTCTGATGCATTGCCATGCTTGCTTGCCCTCGTGTCCTACCGCATTGTGGAGCGTATCTTTTCAATGTGTGTCTTCCTTTTCGCTCTACTCACACAACCGAGCGAGAGCTGCCCGGACTGCAGGAGGAGCCTGGGACGCATCAGCGGAGCACCAGCACCAGCATGCGCCGCCGCGGCTGGCCGCTCAGCCCCGCGCCCCCGCCGGACCCGGCCGAGCTGGCGAGCAACGGCTGGACGAACGTGCTCGACCAGGCGCTGCAGGGCTGGGAGGTGTTTGACGTCATCAAGATCTTTGAAGACGACGACAACTTTTTCCAGGACTGGCACGACTCCCTCGGAGACACGTGCGCCTCCAGAAGCCTGTTGCTCCGGCCGTGACACCATGGCACCGGCGTCCTCTGCAGGGCCACATGCATGCCTGTGTCCGTGGTGGATATCCATCATGATACTGTCCTGTGTGTTCTACCACCATGTGGAGCATACCCCTGTAACCTATCTCACCATATCCATCATGGTACTCCGCATGTGGCCACAACGCCGCATCGCCCTTCCGGTGACCTTGCCGCATGCATTGCTCCTGCGTCTGCCTGGAGCCCTGCTGCGGCAGTGCACCACACCGTGACGGCACTGCCCTGCCCCTGTCTGCTCGCTGCTGCAGCTGCCCAGACCGGCGTGCTGTGGTGGCTGCAGGGACGTAAAGATCGAGGAGTGGAAGCAGGGCGAGGAAGGCGACCGGGCGCGCGAGGTCGTGTTCACAGCGCGCATCCACGACCCGCCGATCGGCTCGAGCCGCACCGTCAAGGTCGTGGCGAGCCAGCGCGCGAGGCTGCACAGTGACGGCACCTTCTCCGCAGACTTTCACAACGTGCGCCGCCTCCCTGCCGCTGCGCGCTGTGCTGGGATGCCGCCTCAATGCATACGCGTCTCCGCGAACCGCACGCTTGTCTAGGCGCCGCCGCTGGCAGTGTGTAACAGACACACGCAAACCCGGGGTCGATGTATCCCACGAGACGCTGGAGAGCGTGCCAGCTCCTGACCAGCCACCGCTCACGTGACATGCATGAGTCCTGCACCGGAGCCCGCACACTGCCGCAGTCTTCTGCCGTTGTGTCGTTGTGGCGGCTGCGACGGTCCAGCGGGGCCGCCAAGGCGTCGCCATCCTCCTCCCACCTGCCACCCTCCGCCGCATGCATGCATGCAGCACCTCAGGCTGCCCCAGCACGCAGCACGCAGCACGGCGCAGCGCGCGTCTCCCACAGCGAGCGCGTGCATGCAGACGATGCCGTTGATAACGGTGGCCAAGTTCAGAGTGGAGTTCCTGTGGCGCATCTCGCAGGCGGGCGGCCGGGCGCACGTGCTCGTATGGGTCCGCGCCCACTTCCTGCGCCCCTCCATCCTCCGGGCGACCATCTCCAGCCAGAGCGTCAGCCAGGGCATCTCGTGCTACACGCAGCTCAAGCAGCGCCTCGTGCTGCGCTTCCCGCCGCAGGGCAGCCGGCCGGACCAGCGCGATCACGTCTCCGACGTCGCGTTCGCGCTGCGCATCGCCAAGGACGCCTCCGCACGCATGCCGCGTGGTACGCCCCCCCCTGTCTACTACCTCCTGTCTCGACGCTGTCCCAATCTGCGGCAAAAGCGAGTGCGGTGTGCGTGGCCCTCACCGACACCTCACCATGCATCACCTGCGCGTAGTGCGCGTGATGTATGAGGCGCGCATGCGTGCTGCTGCCCATGCTGTGTGCCGTGACTTGCCCCCGCAGATCTGCTTGCTGCCATGGCATGCCAGAGCACGCATGGCATGCTGCGCTCCCCTCACCCGCATCACCATGCATGCACCACTTCAGCAATCAGCAGATGAGGAGTGATGTCCTGATGTCTCAAACGTCATGTGCAACGCATGGCCGTGGGTGCAGCGTGGCAGGAGCATCTGCTGTCATCGCTGTCCGAGCGGCCCGCTGTGGCGATGAACGCCTTTGCGAGCCTCATCAGCTACGGCTCCTCCGCTGCCATCTTCGTCCTCGTCGCCCTCGTGGCCACCTTTATCGTGCTGCCCAGCATCAATCTCAAGCTGCAGCCGCCGCACGCTGCGCTGCGCGAACACCTCGACGTGCTGGCCGCGACCCTGCAGCCACTCAACGAGCTCTCCTTGTCAGCGCCCCGTCCGCCGCCCCCGGCAGCTACCGGCGGCCACGAGGGGGCGTGCCGGAGTGCGCACCATGCATGGGAGCCGGGGGCGGAGCAGGAGGCGGCGAGGCTGTGCGAGGTAGATGCATGCGCCGGAGCCGACAGTGTGGATTGTCCGGGCGAGCAGGGCCGCTGCGGTCGGAGTAATTGTAGCGCGGAGCAGGCGGGGCGGGATGCCGCGGCGCCGCGCGCTGTGGCGCCGGCTCACGGAGGTGGTGAAGATGATCTGGCATCACAGCAGGACGAGAGAGACACGATACTGAGGCCTGCTGCACAGGACAGGGGGTGGTGGCACACAGCGGCCATGTGGCCATGGCTGTCGCTGGGGGAGGGGGGGTCAGGCAGCGGGGCCGAGGCCGAGCCGCAACGGGGTTGGTGGCGGAGCTACGAAGAGGACGAGGAAGATCAGGACAGTTCCATTGAGATGCAGCTGCTGGAGGTCGTGCAGCGCGAGAGGCAGCTTCTAGAAGACGTGATACGGCGGCGGCGGAGGGCGGCCATCATGGCGCATCCAGATTAGTGGCACAAGTTGGTAGGAGTTGACCATGGGGAGCGGGACCATTGTGCATGTGTGTTTCTGTGAGGCTGGTGTTGCTGCAGTTAAAGGGCAAGTGGGCTCTGGCAGAGGGCGTGGAGCTGATGGCTTCTACTGGGGGGGGCTGGTTTGCAGGTGTGGG
>JALKAD010000015.1:58584-69430 GCA_024500015.1 Ulva compressa | reverse complement strand
GGAGCGGCTCAGCTTCAAATGCCGACCGTTGAGGTCGCAGTCGCATCCGTTCCACCTCCCATGCAGCAGCTCCACCAGCTGATGCAGCGACGTCGGCTGGCCCTGCACAGCACGCGCAGCATATCAGGTGCAATGCATGAACAGCATGCATGGACGCCGTGCATGCGCTGACGGAAGCAATCACGCAGCGGCGGGTCGTGGCGCGCCTTTGTGAACCATGATTGTATGCGCTTCATGCTGCTCTGGCGGGCGCTTTGCTGGGGGCTTCTCAACAGATCGCCGTGCATGCTGCCGGACGTGCGCTGGTCATTGCTCCCATTGCTCGCCTGAGACGCCACGTCAGCGCCGACTCCCGCCGATGAACCCCGGTCCGCCGCCGCCGCCGGAACGGCGCCAGACGCCGCAAACGCCGATTCGCCAGCCGCTTCAACGAATGCATGCGCCGCCAAGGCCACGTTGGGTGAGTCGCCCTGGTAGCCACCCACGCCCCGCTCGCGGTCCACCGGCCCGCTGCCGGCAAAGCTCGTGGACGCGCTGCGCAGAGGGTCACCCTGCCCCCAGCTGCTGTTGGTGGTGCCGCCAGGGGCCACAGCGGAGCGCATGTCACACACGCTCATCGCCGACGCATGGCTCCCTGTGTGCTGCTGTCCCGACTGAGACTGCTGCAGCGGCGACGGCGCGTCCGCGGCCAGCGTGGCCGTCACGCCAGCGGTCGGCGCGCCCTCGGGCACACTCGTGTACGTGTTCCGGCGCGATGGCAGCGCCTCGAGTGGCGGCGGCGCCTGCTGAGCGTGCTGTGGCTGCGCAGCTGGCACGGCGTCGGCGGTGCTGGGCAGGAACGTCGGCGGGGGGGTGACGTCTCGGCGCTCCGGGATGCGGAAGACGGTGCACGGCGCAGACGGCGGCGGCTGTGTCCGATCCCACGCAGGAACGACCTCCACTGCGCTGTCGGCCGCTGCGTCGGCGACGCCGGGGCCGGCCGGCGCCTGGGCCACCTGTGTGTAGAGCTCTTGCATGAGGGCGTGGATGGTCTCTGCGAGCACGGGGCGTGCGGACGCACGCATGTCCAGCATGCGTGCGCGCATCTCATCCGTCCGCGGCGGCGCATTGGCTTTGAGGTTCACGCTGGTGATGCTCTGAGTCAGCGCGCGTGTGCTGCCTGCCCACGGCGCCATCTTGCCGTACGATTCGAGCTCTGTCGCGGTTGTGGGGTGCCGCCCAGCGACCATGAAGTGCAGCAACGCGCCCAGTGAGAACACGGTCATCGCGCTGGCGTCCACGGCCGTGCCTTCCGTAGCACGCACGGCCTCCGCCACAGCACGCACGGCCTCCGGCGCAAGATACCGCTCACTGTGCGGGGACTGCGCGGGGGGGAGCTCGTCGGAGGGTGCGCGGTCACGCACCGCCTCAGCCACAGCATGCGGCACGCAGCTGCGCGACAGCAGCCGGAAGTCTGCGATGCAGATGCGGCGGCTTGGGGACACGAGGACGCGGTCGGGGGTGAGCGCGCCCAGCGCGGGCTCCTGGCCGTCGCTCCACGCTGCGGCGTTCGCGGTCGCATGCGCCTCTGCCGCGTCTATCACCACCTCGAGTGCCTGCCGTGCTGGGCGGCCCTCGCGCTTCGACGCTACGACGTCGGCCACGGTGAGGGGCCCCGCCGGCACGACGTCGGTGGCCGGCGCACCCAGGAACGGCTCAGGGTCATATGCGACCGACACGCACTCGGGTTCCCAGCACACGCCGCGGATGCGGCAGTGCAGCGGGGAGAGTGTTGCGGCGAGGTGCGTCGCGACGATGGCGTGGCTGATGCATGCGCGGTGGGCTGGCTTAGCGTCTCCGACGTGCATCTGCAAGACGGCGACGGGGTCACCGCGCAGCGTGCCGTGCCGCACAGCGCCGTCCGCGCGCGCGCTCGTCGGCACCGGGAAGAACCGCTGATCGACCGTGAGCTCGTCTGGGGTGGCCTCAGCGGGCAGGATGCGCGCGCGGTGCGCCTGCGCGACGCGCAGCATGGCTGTGCTGAGCTGGTAGGTCTGCCCCGACGGCAGTGGCGCGCGGCAGACCGCGCACGTGCCGGCGGCGACAGTCGCGTCGGCGGCCACCTTGCTGAGACAGCAGCCGCACGCATGCAGCCGCACGGCATGGCAGGCGGCGCCGCCGTCGATTGGGGGGTTTGTGGCGTAGGGCAGGCCGGTGATGGGGCAGGCGGGGGCGTGTGCGCCGCCGTCTGCGAGGCGCTCCAGCAGGCGGTCCGCGATGACGGCCGCGCCAGCGTGCGCGGCAGACCACGCGGCAGCGTCTGAGCTGCCGGCGCGGGCATGGCACAGCTCCTGCAGATGAGTTGGAGGATGTCTCTTCGTACACACATTGCCGTCTTGGCAGGCACGCACGCGTCAGAGTGCCATGCTTTACACCGGCAAGGGTGGGGGCGGGATGGTACATGCTGGTGGGTGCGAGGGTCGCAGCACACAGCACACAAATGCTGCAGGGTCGCAGCACAGCACACAAATGCTGCGCTATACGACAGCCGCAGACCCTGAGGCAGTTGTGCACTACCCACGCGGCTCGGCGGGGGCGCGAATGCCGTTGGGCGGGACATGCACGGGCGCAGGGAGGGTGTGGCTGGCCGGAAGAGCGCACCTGCAAGACCGCTGGGCCTGCTGTGCTCAGGCTGTCGACTGGAATGGCCCTGGCCGAAGCCATCGCAGTGACGACCTCTTGCACCTCCCTCGCCACGGCCTCGCGGCCGGCTTGTGACTCGTTGGCGGTCTGGTGGAAGTTTGTGTCCAGGAGATTGAGGCTCCGGCGGACGTCGGGGTCGGCAATGCGGTATGTCACGTCGGACACTGTACGGGCCGTCGCCCGATCCACCTCCTTGACACCCTCGTTGTCCAGGGCGAGCATGCAGACGAGGAGTTCGGTGATACGTGTCTGGACGCTCGTGGCGTTGCAGCCGTGGATGGCTGATGCCATTGCTGCCTCGAGGGCTGCCAGTGTTGACTGCACTTGCTGCATGCTGGCTGATGGCCTGGTCACCTGGAGCAGTTTGGGAAAGAGGAAGCTGTGGACGTCTTCCATCAGGTCACCCGGATTCTGATCTGACACCATGGCGATGGCCAAGACAGTGAAGAGGACGTGATTGCGGAACATGCTTGCACCCATCAGCACCTGTAGACACAGCCTGGCAAAGTTGCTGGAGCGACGCACATGGCAGTGGTCTACATGGAGCAGCCGCAGCAATAGAAGCAGGCGTCAGCATGTCTTGTGTGGACTATCACATTCAGGCTGTGATTGTCTGTCACAGAGCAGCATGCTCATGACTCAGCTGGCCTTCAGACGTAGATGCTGGGGAGGGCCAGACAATGAAACGGTGTACTGCGCACCATGATACTGCCTTTTTGAACGGGATCTGTGATGTCTGTGGCCGGCAGCTTGCGCAGCTGGCTGTTTGCGCCTCGCAAGTTTTGCAGTATCTGCCATAACACTGGTCCGACACATGCAGGTACCTTGGAACTCGAAATACATCTTAAAGCCGATTGAACTTGAAATAAGTATCTGCATGAATTGGTATACATGAATGATGAGTACCAGCTTGCCCCTTCACAGCGTTTTACCCGAGGTGGATCACGCGGCATAGTGTCTCACCGTTGATGCAAGCACAGTGATCACGCATTCAACTTGAAATCGAGCGCTTTCTACCATGCAATTCTGACTGATCGCTCTGCACTGCGCCAGCCTGTGGTGGTATCACTGCGCATGTCTCCTCATGATTGCCGGGCAATACAACGACTAGCTCGAGGACAAACCTGTGAGTGCAGTATGCTGAAGGCTGGCGCAATTTATACCCTTCTTTCAATTGCAGAGCCTCCTGCGCAGCCTCATTGAAGTCCGAGTATAGCGACCTCTCTGCCGGAGTCATCATGTACTCTCGCTCCTGACACTGTCAGCTGCCTAACCTTATCCACATCTCTACAATTTAGCAACTTTGCATCGGAGCGCCGACGCAAATCCTGCAATCGGCGCAAGCACAGGGATTGACTTGTCACGTCGCGCGTAGGCTGCAAACGGGGTAAACGATCAGCTGCCTCTACATGTCAGCCCTGAAATTTGCTTGCCCCCATTGTGTCACTGCTGCGCTTGAAGCACGTACTCCGTGGTGCTTGCGTAGAAAAGCGCTGTTGCGTAAGACGGCCTTCACTGCGAGGTTAGCATCAGACGCGTGGGCAGTAACAGTGAAGAGTGAGTCCGCGGATGCATGCATGCCTGCAGTGCCCCCTTCGTCAGGCTTATAACAGTCATGCTTGTTGCTGGCCTCGCGAGGCCTCGATGTTGCATATTGGGCCCCTCCGTCGATCTCCGTGTCACACACATTATGTCTGATCATCATGAGGTAGCGAGCAGGGTGCATGCCGTTGCCATTGCCAAGGTTGCCGCAAGGCGGCCAACTAGTGGACGACACGACATATGGCTTGCAGCCGCACGCAGCTGTGGCGTAGCAGGTGACCTTCACAACGGCATTGTGCAGGTGTGCATACATCATGACATACGCGTACCACCCATGCATGTCACTCGTTTAACATGCCTCGTTGGCCATGCGGTCGCAGCAGATGCCGCTTGCGACTACTTGGCCTGCAGTGATACGTATACTGCGTACAGATGTGCTCATGCTCTGCATACGCACTTCGATTGCTGTGTGCCTGTAGCATTGGGGCCCATGGGGGCATCGCGATGCATCAACAGTTTCAACTGTGAGCTCATGCGTGCCGTCGAACCATGGCCGATGACGGAACGACCCATTTCGCACCCGGCGGCGCCGATGCACATAGGCGCCCGCCGCAACCCTGTCCGCGGGACCGCGCAATACGCAATCCGATGCACTCGGCCGTCCAAGCATGCGCAAATGTGTCTGCTGTCTGTAGATCCATCACGCAGCAAGGGGGTACCGTTTGAAGCAACTGCAGCATCCGCGCGGACGGCTGCCGCAGACAAGGCCGGGATTGCGCCCGGTGCTCGCGAGGGCTTGCTGTACACACTGGGCATGCGCACGCGTGGCCGCGGGCTCGCACCAACACTTCAGAGCCAATGACGAACGGCGTGCTGCCGCGGCAGCACTCGCCAGACTCGACATGCATGGCGGTGCCCGCCACATGCATTATGACGCATCATCGGCCACTGGTGCTACCTTTCAAGAAGAGTACACTGGTTGCAAGCGCAGTCTTGTGCACTGGCCCACTTAGCGGTGTGAATTAGCTTGCCTGTCGACGTTTCATCGGCAGTCACAGGCGGGCGAGGGCTCCACCACTCAAAGCATTACAAGTCTGGGCTCTGCAGACTTTCACAACCCTTTCACAACCCTTTCACAACCCAGACTTTCACAACTTGCAGTGAATATCACTGACAGAGCCTGCTCCTCCAAGTGGAGATCCTGTTCATTGCACGAGGGGGGATGGCCGCCGACCTAGCAAGGCCACAGATCATGGCAACAGCCACACAGACAGACGCGAGCTGATCTCAGTGCAGCTGGTGCATCATGTTGCATGATTTTCCAGCAACTTATGTTACACTGCGATAGACCAAGGCCTTAGCAGCGCTGAGGGAACAAAGCAGGGAACACAACAATCAAAGCAATGTGTATGATTCTTCTCATCACCATCACAAGCAGCCCGTGGACACAGGTAAGCTCAAAGCATGTTCTAACCAACTCAGAGTTGGTCTTGACACTGTAACAATAGCAGAAAGGAAGTGCCTGAATGCATCAAGGGTGGGATGACACTGACGATTCCGCTCGCCCATGATCTTGACACGATGCTATCATTGAGACTGCTGGACACTCAACAAATGGACGTCCACAGTGAGCTTTCTTGGGCACAGCATGACATGAGTAGCTCAGGCAAAAACATGCAGGGACGGTCTCAGCATTCTTTGTGGTGACAGCCACAATGGTCAGATATGCAGCACACTTCAGCAGCGGAAGAAGCAGCGCGGCTGAGACCGACCCACGTACGTGCAGCGTCCAATGCATCAAACAAGTCTTCACTTATGGCCCATACCCCTTGGTGCAACCACAGTGCACATCAGCGATACATTACATCAGAGTGCCACATCCGGTAACAAAAAGTCTGGCATCTTGGGAGCATCCGGGCATCCGGGTGACATGCAAACGCTACGCATGGGCATGATCACATTATTTGAGTTGTGTGTGTGAAGTTCCAATCAGATCACGACAGGATGTTCACATGTGGGTTGAACTGAGCCTTCTCCCAGGCAATCACAACGGGTTTCTCCCACTGCACCTCGGCCGTCTTCTCGTTTTCATAGTACGTGTGGCCCTGCTCGTCCGGCACTGCCTTCCACGCCATGTCAGCCGGCCGCTCCCACGTCTTCTCGTCTGTCTGCAACAATACAAGAACAAGTCAGTGGCGCTGCTGGCACCATACAATACTACAGACACCCCGTCCCTGTGCTGAAGCTCATAGGTAATGAGCCATTTGCTTCCAGCAGCTAGACCTAGAAGTAGCACTAGACTATTGTATCGATCGTACAACGCAAGGGAAACTGCCGTGGACATGACACAGGGACGTCAGAACATAGGATGTATGTGCGGTGTCACATGTGCAGCCGCACAGGGAGACACGCCTGGGGATTGAACCAGAAGACCTTGCCGGCTGCGTCCTTGATCGCCCTCCAGGAGAGTTCGGAAGGGTCCTCCCATGAAGCCTCCTGGGTGACGCTGTTGTGGTAGTATGTGCCCGCATCAAACCGAAGCTCGTCCGCGATCTCTGCTGGCAGCTCCGCCGGCGTCTCCACCGATGTCACCTCTGTAGCGTAATTGTACCAGTACGGGCTGCATCACACACCCTGACTGCCACACAGATGATGAAAATGATGATCAACGCACAATTCCATGGATGGCGTGGCAGAGCACGATTGCAGGCATCATGGAAGATGCAAAGCAGGTAATCCCGCCATTTGACTGGCTCCAGCGCTGGGGAATCGCCGCCAAGCCACAATCAGCCACAATCACCCCGAGTGCTTGAGCTGCTGCGAATTTGTCATGTGCACATGGGGTTCGCGCTTGTGTGGCCATGACAGGCAGATTCAGCGATGGTTTGGGGTTTGGGGCATGTGGAGCGCACGTGCTGCGTTCGCCTGGGGCGTGCAGGAGCTTCCAGCAGAGGGCGGGGGGTCGAGCCCACACGGCCTGGTGAGTGACGGTGTTGACATACACTGGGTGGCCATCGAGGATGTTTCGGGTCCATGCACATGATGGCGGCACACTGTAGCGGGTTTCTACAGTCTTCTTGTTGTGGTAATATGGCACTGGATTGGAGTCTTGCACATGGCGGGTCCATGTGCCTGGAGCATCCTGCACGCACAGGAATGGCTTACAGGGGTGCAGCGACACCGATGCATGCCATGTAGAGATGGCTGGGATCTGCAGGCTCAAGCACAGATTGAACAAGACCACTAAGGTCTGATGGGACAGCCCAGGTTATGCGCCGTGACTATCTGCAAATGGCATGTGTTCCATTATGGCTGGACGTTCACCTCGAAGTCCATTGCGCCATTTTTATCCCACCGATCAATCAGGGCTTGCATGTCTGGTTTCTTCGCCAAGGAGCGAGCAGTGGCGCCCTTGCCGTCTGCAGTATCGGGACTTGCACCGTAGCTCAGCAGCAACGTCGCCATCAGGTCGTTGGATGCTGAAAATGCAATTGTCAGGGCAGACATTCCAGATGCAGGCTCGGGCTTTGTCGCGTTGGCGTTGTAGTTGACTAGCACATGTGCACACCTCCGGCTGTCCAGGAGCACTGCACGACCGCATTATTGTCAACCTGTGGCTCAGCAGCCATGTGGACGCATTGAAATTGCTAAAACATTGCTGCTGAAGAGGCCAGCAAAACTTGTAGCAGACCGCGGTATGGGTGTCGTGTTCAGCACAGCAATTTACATGCCTGAATGCGAATAAAGATCAGGTCGTACCTGCCTGTGCCAGTGCCAGTTGGCCTTTGCTGTTCGGTTCATTTGGCGATACACCATGCCCAACCTGCTGCAACACTGAGTCCGCGTCATCTTTGACAAGCGAAGCAACCAGGTCGTCCGTGACGCTACCAAGCACGCACAAGCAGAGTCCTAATGATGATAGCAGCCACTTGTACCGTGCAAAAGGCGTCATGGTCGTGACTGCTACGCACAGTATCGAGTAAACAAACGCCAAGTCAAACTGCGTTGATCAGATGAGTCTGAATGCACAGAACCGGCACATTCCTAGCAACACGACATCGCAGTTGTTCTTTAGAGCTTCGTGAATGAATTGTGTAAGCGGTTGGTGGCAGCGGTTCGAGCGCCTTCGGCGGAGCTAGCAAGAGAGATGGTGGCCACGGTGCGAAAGAGCGCGCCGCTAGACACTGGTGCACGCGCGCGCGCGCGTGCCTCGCGGGGAGTCGCGGACGACCGCTTGGTCTGTGGCAAGGATGTCCACCGAATGCAGTGCGAGACGGCATACGAATGCTTGCGTTTCATCGTCATTCAAATTGTAGAGCTGCTACTCAACTGCGCTGCTGATCCATTCCTGTGGCGCTGCGTCGGTATTCTGCACCTGGCTCTAAATCAGTACTTGCTATCCAGCGTCCATAAAACCACTGAGCCCTCCGCTCCGCTCGAAGCCTGTGAATAACCATGGCGCATACTGTTCAAGTTAAACTTCGTTCGTGCTTGTCCACACGCCAACCCCATGCTTCTGTGCGGCAGCATGCGATGCCCCGTCAAGGCGCGCTCGCCGTATAAACATCATGCTAAACCGTGATTTCATGCTTGAGATATTCGCACAAAGGGCCTCTTCAGATAGCAAAGGACAACTTCACTCGTCGTGATTTCTCCTAAGCATACATCTCTGCCTACAATGCTCTGCTGACAGGGTGCCCGCAGGGAATGGGGGCTTGAATACAAAGCACACCATCTGAGAAATGCTGTGCAGCCACAAATCGACATCAGCACCTGGCTCAGTCGCTCAGCAGCGGGACGGGAGTAGTTCAAGGGCGTCAGGGAGTGTCAAGGCACAGTGTGTGTGCACGGTCTGCAAGCACAGTATACGAGGGGAGCCTGATGGCTCCCGGCATCAAGTTCGCGGTAATTGTTGGCCAGTTTAATTCTCTGGTCACCGACCGACTAGAGAGTGGAGCGCTTGCTGGCCTGCGGAAGTCTGGTGTGGACGACGGTGATGTTGACATCGTGCATGTTCCTGGTAGCTTTGAGATCCCGGTGGTGGCCAAGGCCATGGCTCTCACGGGGAAGTATGGAGCCGTGATCTGTATTGGCGCAGTAGTGAGGGGCGCTACAACTCACTATGAGGAGGTCTGCAGCGCAGCCACGTCAGGTTGCAGCCATGCCGCTGTCGCTTCTGGTACGTCCAAGCCGTTTCTCTGCTTACATGCTTCCTGTTATGCTCCCTGCTGTTCCGCTCTCTGATTTTATGCTTGCTTGCATGCTTGCTGCCGTTGTTTCCAAGCCTGAACGGGGCGACACGCGAAACCTTCAGTCATCGGTTCACAATACACAGCTGGTCTGCATGTTTCTGCAGCAGATCGTTCCAGCAGCAGAACCTGATGTAGTACTGTACGGTGCAATAACAAGTTTGTAGCACCTTGCGTATTGTTGCCATGCACATAACGCTGTTCTGATGCTGATGCCACGACTGGGTGGTGTTTGCAGGAGTGCCAGTCATCTTTGGCGTTATTACCACAGAAACAATGGAGCAGGCATTAGACCGTGCTGGTGGTAAAGTGGGCAACAAGGGCTTTGAAGCTGCGGTCACGGCTGTCGAGATGGCGACCCTGATGGGCAAGCTGAGGAGTGACAGTAGCGCTGCGGAACTGGATGCATTCCAATAGACCACGGTGTAGACCACTGCGGAGGCAGAACCCAACATCTTGATGCACTGAGCTGTATCTGTGACGCTGAAATGCTTACAAGCGCCTATTCATCTACCCTTTCGATCATGATGAGTGCTTACAACAAAATCTTCGAGATGACATCTCGCTTGACCCAGGCTACAAGTGGCCATGGTGGCCAGTACAAAGGCAAGGGCCCATTTATTCCACTGGCTGAACTACAGATTTATTTGCAGTCCTACGTCTGCAAAGCTGCTTGAGGACCATGTACTGTATGCACAGTCCGGTTGCATGTGAATTCTTGTATGTGACAAGAGTGCAAACCAGGAATGCCCAGAACCGGTCGCCTCTCATCGTCCCCTCCATGCTACCAGGCGACGGGCTGCTCCTCATCACAAGAACTCTCCTATGTCTGGGTGCTGCATCCGCGGTGGTGTCCGAGGTCCAGTGCGTGCGTGAGGTGTCCGCCGTCTGCTTTTTCGTGTGGCAGACCCCAAGGCCAGCACCATTGCCACGACCAGTAGCCACAAACTGAGTGACGCCACACCATACGCTGCTGGCAAGCCGGTTGATGTTTGTGTCACAGCACCATTGGTTCCATGCACGGTGCTTTGCTGGTCCTGCATGTCGCTCTTGCCCCCTGTTGCCTTGAGTTGAACCTGCAGTATTAACTTGTCTGTTGAGGACCACCTGTGTGCTGAGAATTACATACATGCATCTGTCAAACAGTTCCTGTAGCACCAGGTCAGTGTGCGTATGTATGTACTTGATTCCCACCACTGGCGCATGTCAAATGGAGCAAGGCATGCGAATTGGACCGTGCAGGAGCCGTCAGCAACCATACCTGCGGTCGGGCAGTACTTCGAAGGCGTTCAGACTTGGTGCTGCCAACATCGTGAGCCGCCATTCTCTGACCCGTGAGCTTTGCGGACACCTTTGTGTCGGTTGTCCCTTTT
>JALKAD010000015.1:16273-34170 GCA_024500015.1 Ulva compressa | reverse complement strand
TGAGTGCCACCTCGCTTGAAACTTCCCACAGGGCTGCGTGGGAGGGCTCACTGCGCGCGGTGCGGAACATCTCGGTGAAGCCCGAGCTGCGGTGCTGTGAGTTGCCCGGCTTGAGTCGCGGAGCCGGTGTGCGCTTCAATGCGCAGCGGCTGCGGCCGATCCGCTTCAGTTCGACAAAACGGCCCTTGCCAGGCATGCATGCTGTGGCACCCTCCCATGCTGTGGCATGCATGCTGTGGCACCCTCCCATGCTGTGGCATGCATGCTGTGGCACCCTCCCATGCTGTGGGACCCTCCGCATGGCAGGGCTGCAGAGCAGCCTCCACAGTGGCTGCTGTGAACACGGCCATGCATCATAGACCTGCCGCAACATGACACATGCATGCAGAGATGAGGACTTCCAGGCGGCGGTGAAGGGCCTGCTAATCGTCAGGGCCTTTGCGCTTGCAGATGCAGAGAAGGTGAATGCTGCCACTGACGAGCTGCAAAAGGTCCGTGCGACTGTAACTAGCCAGGCAGCGTCTCTTCGCCGACAGAAGGATCGGACTGAGCAGCTTGAAGATGTCGTCGGCAAATTGCACTGTTTCATGGGAACACCCTGGGCTCGACAAAGGCAACCAGTTCCAGCAGCGCAAGTGACAAGACAACGGGTGGGCGGGGGGTGACACAACGGGGGCGACACAACGGGGGGCGGGCCGACGGCAGGAGGGGGCAGGAGGGGGGCGCACTTGGCGGGGTGAGGGTGTCGAGCTGGTCCTCGATGAAGTGAGGCGAGCGCGCTGACGGCGTCGATGTCGATCTGCTCGTAGTCAAAGGTGCACCACACCTTCTCTGTCTTGCCGTCGGCGTGCTGCACCTCGCGGTACGGCGGCCGCGGCTTGCGCGTGTAGATCAGCGCGAGGTCCTCCGCCGTCGGCTCCCCGCCCCAGAACTTGTGGTACCGGATGAAGAGGTCGGCCCACTTGGACTGCACGGCACGGCGGCGCGCTGCAGTAGCATGTGGGGTGCGGCAGGCGCACCGGGTTGTTGATGGCCGGGATGGATGGCGTGTGCGGCGCAGTGCACAGGTGCGGCAAAATCGAGTGATGAGCGCAGCAAACTGAGTGATGAGCGCAGTTGCGCACAGGGGCATCCAGCAGTGCATGCGCTGTTGCGACTGAATCCGGACACCGGACACGTGTGCACCCTGTGAGTTATCGTGCGAGGGCTGGGTGGTGGGGGGTGGGCATGATGGGGAATGAGATCGGGAAGACGGTAGTGAAGCCAGTCTGGAGGTATGGAGGCCTGCCGGTGGGAACTGTGACTCGCCGGTGATGACACTGCCTATGACGACAGTGCCACCAAATGTTCAGCATGCCTCTCACCGCACGCGCAAGCTGCAGCCGGGCACCGTGTGGGGGGCCTGGGTCTGAGGCCACATCGCGTGCATGATCTGGTGCCAGATCAAGTGCAAACTAGGCTACCAGGATGGACTGCCTCCAGCTGGCTTTGTGGCATACATGTGGAGGGTATCCGAGTGAGGCCGCTACGCTGACCACCCCCACCTTACTCAGCCGTCACATGACACGCCGGGTAGTCACTGTGCTCCCAGCACGGCAGCCACACATCTCACACAGCACGCCTCACACAGCACGCCTCACATGCTGCTGCAGAATGTGCCACGTGCGCATTGACCGGAACCAAGCGGAACACTCTGGAACACTCCGGTGCAGCATACACTGGCCCCCGACGCGCAGCCCCGCACATCAAGCGAGCCTGGATCCGCATGCTGGGAGCAGGGCAGCAGTGAGTCACCAGCAGGACAGGGGGCGGTGCGGGGGAAGGAGGAGAGGGGGGGGCAGCACCTTGTCGCCCTTCTCGACAAAGTCCTTGAACTGATCGCTCTGCGCGGAGATGTGGTTGACCATGAAGTCGACGCACACGTCGAGCTCGTCGCGCAGCGTGGCGATGTCGTCCCAGTCGCCAAAGCTGGGGTCGACCTGCTTGTACGTCAGCGGCGCAAAGCCGCGGTCGGCGGAGCTCGGGTAGAACGGCAGCACATGCACGCCGCCCACTACGCCCCCCAGCGCCCTGCGCTCGCACAGGCCGATTGTCAGGCATCAGGCCCCCGGGCATCAACGCAGTTGGGCCCGCGCCGGCGGCTCGCTAGCACCCTGCTGAAGCAGCTAGGAAGAGTGGGAACAGCAGGTTTTGGCTGCCCGTGTGGGGACCTGATCAGCATGCCATGCACGCAGCACGCAGGTGATGATCCTATGCACACGTCGGAGGTGCCACGCAGTCACAGCAGCATCCCATGTGCTGCAATGCAGGACGGTCAGTCGCGCCAAACACCAGCATGCGTCACACATGCAAAGCGTGGCACAGCACGCACAGCACGCACAGCACGGAGGGCGCACTGTTCCACGAAGGAATTGAGGCCGTCGAGGTTGCCGCCGATGCAGTCAGGGTACGTGGAGAGCTGCACTTTGTTGCGCAGCTTGGTGTCGGCGCCCCAGCGCACGCGGTCGGTGTGCGTGTTGCGGCCGGGCAGCTGATGCGCGAGCAGCTCCACGGCGGACGGCTGCGTACGCGTGCGCGACGCAATCGCGACGCCGCCCGGTAGCGCGGTGGCGCTGGTGCCTTCAGCGGGGGGGGCCTCCGGTGGCGCGGGCGCCTCCGGAGCCGCGGGAGGCTCGACTATGTCCATCTGATCCTGCACGCACGCAGGGGGCGTGTCCACACGTAGCTACGCCACGGCGCTGCACATGCATGGATACTACTGCATGCGGGGCTCGAGCCGAACATTTCGGTGCTTGTGTCAGCAGGCTCCCGCGAAGTGAAGAACGTGCTGCAGAGGCTGCGCGTTGCATCGGTCACATCAAAGCGAGCATCGAAGCATGCGGCAGGCCCGGCTGTACATGTGGGGCACCTGTGAGACTGGTGCCACCGCTGACGAGGCAGAACCGAAATGGTGCTGTGACACTGAGTGAGACGCAGGCATCCCGGCCAGTTGCGACTGTCCGCCAGCGCTGTGTTTGCAAGATAGTGTGACTTCATTGTCTGCTTGACGAAAGATCGTCCTGCGCCATGATTTGAGCCAAGGCGACAGGTGCGGACAGGGCACATGCTACACATCATGCTAACAGGAAGCATGGATAGCACATCACAAGCTGGGGACGCCTGCCTCCGGCGGGCTGGCAGCTGCGGCGCACATCGCTAAGCTCCACCACAGAGGAAGTGATCAGAGATAAAACTATATTTCTACATGGAAGTGGTCTGCGGTGGCCATGGATTTGGAAGACAATGGGCATGGAGACACCAGATCGCTTCTGTCAGCTTGGGCTAGACTGGTCGTGCAGCTTGCAGGTGACACCGATCTTGTCTAGATGGTGTCATGCAGATGCACACAGACATGCCTGCAATCAGTGATATGTGTGCATCATGGCGTTTCACACTGCATGAACTTGGGCTGGGGCGGCTACAGGCCATGCTGACAACGCCACGGCCGTGTGCAGGGCAGCCGAGTCCAGCGGCCGCCGCCAGCAGAGAGCAGCTGCAGCTACCAAGGCCGGGGCATGCATGCACGCGTGCCGTCGTGATGATGGTAGGAGGCGTGCACATGTATGTGCATGTGCCGAGCGCTCGAGATCGAGAGAGCTTGACGAACAAGGCGAAAGCACATCAAGGTCTGACGTTGTCAGGAGATCAAGGAGTGGTACATGGTGCCCGTTGATTGCAGGGAAAACATTTCAAGTGATAGCGCCGGCCTGTCGACAGGTGTGCGCGTGGCACGCGTTGACTCAGCGATACTTACGGCACTGCCCGTGGTTGCGAAAAGGCAAGTATGGACCAGCTGCCGGCGCTGATTGGTCACGCAAGGCTATTCGCAACGGTACTGTGAGCCACATGCTGATGCATATACGTTGGCGTTCCTACTTGCGGGTCTCGGAGCAGCAGCAGCCGCGGCAGATGCTCGTCGCCCAGTAGCGGAGTATTGGGCCGCTCTAGATAGCCAGAGCAACGACCGCCGCGGACAAGCGGCTGGCGAACATCCTTCTCGTGCAGTGGGCTACAGAGATGCAAAAGGGCATGTGGACACAGGCGGGGGATTTCTGGAGGGTGTGAGTGAGCAGAAGAGGCGTGTTCAGATGGAAAGGGAGGCGATTCGCACCGGGTGACACGACGTGCACGGCACGGCGCTCCGAACGCAAACGGGCCCAACTGTTGACATTCTGAGTTTTGTGACCTTTGCGGGAAGGAGTGGAGGGCAAGGGGAATGCTGCGCGGCACGTAGCCGTACTCAGCTGTGACAGACTCCCGTGTTGATGATGGCAGATGGATGCGGAGGGCGCATATGAACGCATCTCATGTGGTGAGACGGACCCATACGTGATCTGAGGGCTTTTATGGCACGCTATCTGCGTGTGTGAGGTCGACCAAGGTCATGTAGGCTGTACTCATGCGGTGCAACGCGTGCGGAGTGGTGACGTGTCCTACATGCTCCGGGCGAGAAACGTGACCAGCGAGTGAGGAACCCATAAATTTTGAAGTTGTAAGGAGCTGCACTTGCGCAGACGAATTGGAGTTTTTGTAGCTTGCTTCTGCGCAGGTCTTGCAAGAGGCGGGCGGGGTGTTGATACACGCAACCCTTGGTTTCAAGAAGCATGCGCTTGGGCCATTGACAACAACGATCTCTTCCGCAAGCCCAAGGGCATGAATTAGGACCATCTCAGCCAGGCTAGATGATGCCAGTTGCTGAATTTTGGCAGCGACTGGACAGCTGGTCGGCATGTCAGGCCTAACGAGGACAATGGTATGAGTCGACGTGCAGGTCAAGCGAGCAAAAGAAACATAGCAGAACCAAGGGAACGGACTGGGCGTAACGCTAACAGCTGATGACATAGATTACAGCACGCGCAGTGGAGCGGTGCCGTCACACCTTTGTGCTAGCGGCCGCGGCCTGCACCGACTTCCGAGACGTAGACGAGGCATCAATGCGTGCACGCTCTGCCATCACTCTGACAGAGCGTGCAACTGGTCGCACAATCCTTGTCTGCCTCCTCACCGATGCTCTCGGCCTGTGCACTAAGCATGTGCTGTTTGAAGGCCGAGCAGGGACACATGGAATCCCCATCGCTACCGGCCACGACTGGCTCGATCACAGAACGCGATAGATACACCTTTCTTAGACAGAAGTCCTTGTTGAGGTTTCAATGTTGACGATCGGGCTGGTGGCGGTTCTATCCGAGCGGAGTTGTATCACGCGAAGACTGCCTGCAGCTGTGTACATGAACGCCTTTTCGCAAAACTGTAATTGAAGCTTGCACGTGCGAAACAACAACATCTCAACTCAAAGACACACGATGCATACATGTTGAATGTAACTGTGCTGAGCAATTGTGCGGGCTTACCAGCATGGATGCTCCGCTCGCATGCATGCGGAGTCGACTCCCTAACACCATGGCCACAACCGCTCTGATGGACAGCAGGTCGCGGGCCTGCATGAACCGGGGATGCAAGCCAAGTCATAACCGTAGGGGAGGAAGCACGCCACACAAAGTCTAAAGTGCATGCATGTTGATGTGTCCAAGCTGATCAGGTGTATGTGCATAGATCCGGTGTGCTGCACAGTGCTTCGAACCTGCCAGCCAGCTCCAGCCTTAGTGTAGACATGTCTGTCTTGCACTGTGAGTGTCCATGAGGCCATTTGATGGTGTGGTAGGATCCGCAGAATTGCCCTCACCATGCGTCCACACAACTTGTGCTCAGCACAGGCTTCCTGAGCCAGGGCCAGCACTCACGCCAACAGACTTACACACAATTGGTCCCCTCCTCCATCTGCAGACCTGTGCAAACACAATCGCCACCACATATTGAGGTCAGACAGGCGCCCACACAGTAGTGCACAGCTGGTAACAGGGCGGCCTTAGGTCTGAGCGGCCTTGGGACTTGTGGTGCTTTGTCTGCTTGCCGGTTGACTGCTATGTGCCTCGGCGCTGCTGGGTCCTAGATTTATCACAGTGTAACACAGTAGTGCACACGTACTTCACTCACTCGTGCACTCTTCGACTCTTTTCAGCTCTATTTCTGTAGTTCCCGCCAGAATTTGGTGTTGGCTTTCCCTGTGTGCTGCAGCAGGCAGGCTTTGGCTTAGCAGAGCGGCAGATACAGGGCGTGCTGAGCATCTGCCAGCATGATCATGCGCGTCACAGGCACAGCATGCTCCGTCGAGGACTGATGCTTTGCATGATTCTGGTGCAAGGCAAGACTATTGAGGCAAGAGTATTGAGGCAGGACTATTCTGCATCAAGCACCAGGCGGCAGCCCAGCCAGCAGGCCTGCTTAGATTCAAGTCTCCCAGAGCAGGTGGGTCACAACACGTCCGAACAGTGCAAGACATGTGACACCTTGCTGTGAATGAGCACAATGTGGGCGTGGCGGTGGCATGCCTGCAGCATTGTGAGCGCGCCGTGGGATGCAGTGGTGGCATATGTGTGGTTGAGGGTGATGTGCCCGCCAGGACGACAACTGTGTGATACATGACAGCGCTTACAATCCCTCTGCTGGTGGCAGTTGCTGCACTGCGGACCAGCTGCGGCCCTGAAAAGTGGTGAATGCGGCAAGGCGCCCAGACCACGCCACATGTCCAGACATCAACTGACCGACACATACTTTCCCCAAGCCAGATCAGACATACTGGAGCAGAGTCTTAGCCCAGTCTCAACAGCCAACACGCACAGCGCCAGCCGGCTGAGAACTCAGCAACAGCCAGCCCGGGTCAGCACAGCCGCAGCAGGCCGTGGCAGCATGACATGGGCGACCCGCGGAGCTGCCGCACATGAAGCAGCATGCCGCACCTTCCCCCCGCCTGAAGCTGCAGACGCTGCACCGTCTCCAGGCGGAGACCCACTTTGCAGGCTGCGTCCCAGCACCGCCGTGCACACGGGCAGCCCCGGCTGGGTGTACTACCCCCCTCGCATCGTCCCACATCGTCCCACGGCCGACGCACAGCGAGGCCGTCCAAACCAACACTCTCACGCAGCACGCAGCACGCAGACTCTGCGGCGCGCGATGCCCGCCATACACACAGGCGTGCCGTCACACACGCGGTTCAACAGCCGTTTTCATAGCGAATGGAATGCCCGCACAGCGAGTGACCTGGAGGCGCCCCATCTCACAGCGCGCATGCATCCGGAAGCTCTTCTGGGATGCTTGGCAGCCCAGCGCGCCGCGCGCACGCGGCCACGCGTCACAGCACGCCGTGCTGCCCGCCGTCTGCCTCGAGATCGCGGATGTGCTGCAGCGCGGCGACCAGCCGCGCCGCGGACGGCCGCGCCTCGGGGTCCACGTCTAGGCACAGCGTGATCAGCGTGCGCAGCTGAACCGGCATCGGCTGCTCGTCCAGCTGCAGCACCTGCTGCAGCAGCGTGCCCTCCTGCGCCATAGCCCGCAGCGCCTGCAAAGCACACAGCACATGACGCACCCCACCAAGCACTCCCCATGCACAATCGTACAGCACCTGCTGCTTTCTGTCCACACCGCGCTGCGCCCGCTGAAACTGGCGCGAATTCCCACAGCGGCACTGATGGATCACAGCAGCACAAGCAGGGAGCAGAGATGCACACCAGGAAGCCGTCGCGCACGAGCGGGAGGCTGAGGCGCATGCAGTACAGGAGAAGCATGCCGAGCGCCCAGATGTCGGCTGCGCGAGTCGGAGGCGCGAGCATGCCCTCCGCGTCAAACCGCTCTGGCGCGTAGAAGAGCGGCAGGTCGGCGCGCACGGTCGTCAGGTCTGACCGGTGCACCGGGTCCACAGCCTGCCCCGCAGCGCCCAGTGTCGCGAACGACACCTGCACGTCGCGGCCGTGCCGCCACCGCGCTGCTGGCGCCGCCTTTGGCGCGGACATTGTGGCCACGAGCGACGTGTCGCAGATGCCACCGTGCACTGCGCCCCCGGCATGCAGCCGCTCCACAGCGCGCGCGACTTGAAGCAGCGCGTCCAGCACGAGGTGCGAGTCAACCGAGACCACACCCTCGTGCAGCTGTTGCGCGGTCGGCACGTTCTTGAACACCTGCACGCATGCGTGTCGCTTGCGGACGGTGACCACACAGCACAGGCGAATGATGTACAGCAGCAGTGGTACACGCGTGTTGTCTTCACCGGGGCCAGACGGCGTGTGTGGCAACATGAGCAATGCTATGCAGAGATATGAGCCGCACCCCCTCATGCATCGCGGTCCGCATCGACATGCAGATGGGCATCGGCAGCCGCCGCAGCAGCAGCAGCGCGCCGCGGCCTTCCTGCACGCGCAGCACGTCCAGCACAGCATGCTCTGGTAGCCCCAGCTGCGCCCACTGCTGCTGCGTGCTCTCTAGGGCCGCTCGTGCAGCGGCCGGGTCGGATGTCTGCACGATCTCCGCCAGCGCATGCTCCTCAGCCTCCGGGACGGCCGCACCTCTGCTGGCCGGTGTGTGCAGCACATGCAGCTGCTGACTCTGCACCGTCTCAGAAATCTGCGCAAATGCTGCCAAATCCTGCACAGTGCGTCCGCGTGAGGCATGCCGCACTGGCCCTGTGGTCCGCGCAGGCCCACTGCACACGTGCACGCATGTGTGGACTGCAGCAATGGTACACGACTGTGGGTTACCGCCTCCCGATCCCCCGGGTCGGCACTCGGGCGAGGGCAGCAGACACGCACCTGCAGCGTGTCGGCATCAAACTGCTCCGAAAACTCGGAGCTGGCGAGCAGCACGTCACCGCGCTGCGACTCCCTGCTGCGGCGGCTCTGCATCAGCCCGCCGAAGCCAGTGACGGCAGTCGGCACGTCCGTCAGCGGCCGCACCGCGACGAACCAGTACGACGCCTTTGTGCCGGGTTCGCTGGTGAGGTCCATCGGCACCGAAACCACGGGGCACTGGTCGTCGACCTGCGACAGCGTGCCGCTGGTGAAGGTGCACGACAGCCACACCTTGCGGCCGGCCGCCGTGAACGCCTTGACGTCTGCTGAGAAGTCGGTGGCCTCGAGCAGGTGCCGCCGGAAGCGCGCCGAGGGCCGCACCGCGTCGTCGCGCAGCGTGACGTGCTGCCAGAAGTCGGTGCCGATGAGTGCGTCGACGTCCGACACGCCGAGGACCTGACCCGCACGGTCGTTCCCATGCCGCACCACCCAAGACTCGTTCACTGCACACAGCACCACCATGACTCCATGCGCACGACATTCACCGCAAGCACGCCTTCAGAGCACGCTCGAGGGTGCCCCAAGGCTTCAACAACCACCGAGACGCAAGCGCAACTGTTTGTGAGTGCCCGCAGCTGCATGCTTGAAGAGCACACGTGCTGTGCTGACAAATGCCTTTTTCATGGCCATCAACCACAAATGCTGTCCCAACAGTTCATGGTGGAGGGTACCAACAGGGAAGGGGCATCGCACCAATGTGAAGGCTTAACAAGCCCACGTCCCAGGCTTCGCGGCCGCGGAGGGCCTCGTCCGGCTGCTCCTCAAACGCGAGCCGCTCGTCGGCGCGCTTCGCCTCGAGCTCGCGGACCGCGAGCTCCGCAAAGTTGCTCAGGAGGTTGCAGTCCTCGGTTGTGAAGTAGCGCGTCCGGCTGTCAATGATGCAGAGCGAGCCGAGGCGCATGCCGTTGGAGGACACCAGGGGGCAGCCGGCGTAGAACTGGATGTGGGGAGGCCCGGTGACAAGCTTGTTGTTGCGGAAGCGGGCATCGTTGCGCGCGTCCGACACGACAAGGCACTCGGGGCACTGCGGCAGCAGCGTCCACGCGCAGAACGACGACTGCCGGTCGGTCTCCGTCACACCCGGCAGCCCCATGACGCTCTTGAACCACTGGCGGTCCCGGTCGACCAGCGACACCAGCACGATGGGCACACTGAACACCTGCACGGATCGCACGTGCGTGTTTCAAGTGCCGGAGCGCACGCATGCCCGCCGCACGTCAATGCTGATGGCGGCGGCGCCTGGACTCACGGCCAAAAGCACCGCCTGTCGCGAGCGCCTGCTCACACATGTGTCGGGCGGCCTGGAAGCAGCTACGTGGAAGGGTTCAGGAGGAGGAACAGGGGGCGGGAGGGGGGGCGCACGGTGGCGGCGAGGGCCGTGAGGCGGTCGAAGCGGCGCTCGGGCGTGGTGCCGAGCACGTGTAGGCTGCAGAGGTGGTCCATGCGGTCCGACTCGGTGGCGAGGTGCGGTGCGCCGACATACGGCTGCGACGCGGTGTCCGTGTGCATGCGCAGCGGCGTGATGAACGACGTCGTGCTGCTGCAGCTGGTCGCGTCCTGCTCGTTCGCGGCCAGGGACGGCGGCGACCACGCGCCCGGCAGGTCGCTCAGGGACACCAGGGGCCGACCCGCGGAGCCTCCCGCGTGCTCCCCGTCTGCGAGGAACATGTCGGCGATCTGCCGCTGCATGTCAGGCATCGACGTGACCGCGCCGCCGCGCGGTGGGGGCAGGTGCCGCTCGCGGTGGCCGCTCGGCACCAGGAGGGCGTTCTGCTCCTTGGGATCGGGTTCGGTGGTGGCGGGGTTGGAGGCATGCGGGAGATCGGCGCTGTCCGCCGGAGAGGCGCCGGCGAGCGCTGCCGGGTTGTGCAGGGAGGCGACAATGGCGCTGACATCCTCCATGACGCCGGCCGGGCGGTCTGCGGCGTTGTCCTCATTAGCGGTGATGGAGCGGTTCCGCAGCAAAGATAGCACACCATCGATACCAGTAAACGTGTTTGCTGGCGCGCTGATGGAGGATGAGACCGTGGGCTGTGAAGAGAGCCTGGAGTTGACTGGCAGTGCTGCCAGGGCAGCCTCATTGTGCGGCGCCATCCCAGGTGCCCTCTCCCAACGTGCTGCGCTTTCTGGTCTGGTTTGACCTGGGAGGGGGCGCAACCCGTTTCGATTGGGCAGCTGCATGACAGGCAGCCGCGGTTCAGCCGGGTGCTCTGACTCGGATGCGGATGTGCCGGGTGTGGGGGCAGCTTGCCCTGGCAGGGCTGGCACCGCCAGAACGGTGGGCAACGGGTGGCCATCAGGCTGCAGCGAAGCCACAAGCCTGTGGGCCTCCAGATGTGACACGCCCGCAGAGCTCGCATCGGCTTGGCCACTCTCAATAGTCCCATCTGCTGCAACCGGTGTCAGCCCAGAGGAGCTATGACCTGGCTCGCAATCCGACATCGAGGATGTCAACCAGTTCTGAACTTTGCTGCTAGATGCGAGAACTGGGAGCTGCTCAACCCCCGGCGCAGATGGTGCATGGCCATCACTTCCTGGGACATCATGTGAATGTGGCTCGTCAGCGTCAGCATCACCCACGGCTGGTGTCACCTGTGGAGCAGCCACAGGCTCAGCGGTCCTCCCGACGCCGCCCGCAGATTCACCACTAATAGCAGCCATGTTGCGAACAGCAACAGTGTCAGCCTGCTCCTGATGGCCTGGGCCATCCTGCAAAAATGACTGTGTGGTCAGGTGTGGGCGTGCGGCTAGCCAGAAATCAGACCCGTAAACACCAAAAACAACTCTTCAGCCGATTCTCGCTGACCGCGTTAGGCTTGCAGATCAACCAGTTGGGAGCCACGAGGCCGACGAACGAAGGCGCCAAGCACACAGCTCCCCAGACTGGCCTGTGGCGCCAACCGGTAAGGAGCGCTAGGCACGGCAGCGCACATGTAGTTGTGTCAGATGAAGTGGCTGCACAGTACCGTCAGCCTGCGGTGGCACAGCTGCGCGGGCCTCCGGCATCGCGGAGGCAGCGACCTGTTCCGCTGCGGGAGGCGTTGCAGCTGCGACAACGGCCTCATCTTCAGCCTAAACAGAACATTGCCACAGGTTAAACTACGTTTGCCTGTCCATGCCATGCACGGATGCCCAATGCGCACGAATTCGCTGATAAAAACGTCGCAGAGCCAAAGTGGTGTTTTGAAGCATCAGTCAACTTTAGCAAAAAGTCAATTGAATTCATTCCTACAAATCACAGCGTTGATGATGTAGCGCTGCGCCAAATGTGCTCGTACCTTACGGCTGTGAGCTGTACTCGCACCGAAGCATCCAAAACACCCCATAGTGCCTCGCCTTGCCGGGGTCGCAAACCTTCTTATAATGCTGGGCAAGGTTGGTCAAATTGATGACATGGATGATACTTTAAGCACGATGTCCGCATCGCGGCTTGCACGGGTGTGAAGGGCACGTCCCGTTCTTCCAATTAAAACAGGCGCCTTAAAAGATCACCGCTTGTCAAACATTACAAAGATGACAACAGCAGGGGCACGGCCTGCGTACATTGGCAGTGGAGAAGCGTTGCCAGTAAAATACCTCGACCGCGACAAGCAGAACAGTTATTGTCGAAGCACACGTACAGATTGCCAATAGGTCTGAAACAGTTGAATAGGCAGGAATCTGCTGTGCGGTGGTGCAGGGCTGCATGCACAGGCTTTCTGTGGGAAAGCTCCAGAGAGGACGCCGTCTACCGAACGTGCACGCGGCCAGTGGCTGTGGCACCGTGAGTGCAGCACAAACTTAGGTACGCGTGGCGCTCGCGCTGAATGTGCACACTGCAGCAATCGCCAACATGCCCTGTTTACATGATCATTTCTCAACGCTGCTTGCATAATAAATGTGGCATTCTGCTGCAAGAGCCGATTGCCACGTGTAACGTCGCCGCGCCATATGGCACACAGCGCCGTTCCGGACGTGCGTCATACTGACGTGGCCACGCGTGGTCGATCTGTCCCGTCTGGCCGCCAATAGATTTCCCCGAAAAGCTTGAGATGCCGACCAGCGTGAACTCGATGATATTTTACACTTTGCCAAACGCATGTCCTGGTGTTAGTCTGGAAGTGCCTGTGTTCCATTTTGCCGTCGGTAGCCCAAGAGCGAGCTGGCTGTTTCAACACCGGAGGCGCCTCCGCCTGAAAGTCTGCAGCAGCTGAGCCACACATTGAGTTGCACACTCACGCCACCGCTGGCCATCGATGCATCGCGATGCAGAGCCAGAGCGGCATGCCACAATTGTATGTTCTGCGGCGTCTCGGATTCGAACTGCCTTCTCTTGCAACATGTTGGCCGTCTTGGTGTCCGGCAGCCCGTCCAACAGTGTTTTCACATACATTCTCGAGGAGCTCGTCGTGACTCATACCAGCTGTCAATTGCAAGTCGACGTGCACGTGGCCGCTCGTGACCACCCGCACCGCGGTGTTTCACCTCTCCGGGCCGGCTGACCAGGCCTGGTCAGGCAGGCCAGGCAGGCCATGATCCGACTGCAAAGTGGTATTTGCGTCTCACCTCCCACCTCTACCGCGGCCGGTAGACCGGTATACCGCCCAATAACATGATGTAGGCGTATCCAGCCGCCACATGAGCAGACGAATCGGGGAAAGCATTATTGCCACTGGCGCGCGAACATGTCCCGAACGGTTCAATTGCCAAACGTTTGCCTGACCAACTCCAGCTGCTCGTGACCTGTGCCCTCGCCTCGTGGCCGCTCTTTTAACGGGCACGCCTTAAGAATTCCCAGGTTTCTACCCTCTCTCATGCACCCGTCGCTGTGCCCGCTGTGTGTTACACAGTGATAGATCTAGGACCCAGCAGCGCCGAGGCAACAGAACCCGCTGTGTGCAGCGCTGCACTGTTGGTCCCAACTTCCTGCGTGGTCGTCTGAGTTATGTGCGTTGCTCGAGCCTGCGCATGCTCCCTTTGGCTGCGCGCCCGTGTAGGCTGCTAGTGTCGCGTCGGCGCCCGCCAGTGGGCCCGGAGCATGCTGACTGTGTTGGTGTGCGCGTGGACTGTGTTACACAGTGATAGATCTCGGACCCAGCAGCGCCAAGGCAACAGACCAGGCGTGGACTGTGTGGTACTGCGTGGTGCTGGGCTCGGTTGGGGGCGAGACGCTGCGGGTAGGGACACAGATGTGGGCAACGATGCAACGGAGGGTGCTGAGCACAGGGATTCAGGCCAGGAGGGGCAGGGTCTGCCGCAGCGCGGGGCAGATGCACAGGCAGAGGAGCTAGATGATGCCGAGCCGGCCTCAGGTGTGGTGCCGGAGGCGGACAAAATCGGGGATATCTTGTGTGTTCCGCCCAGCGGCGAGCTCCGCATTGCGGATGTGTCTGTGATTGACCCTGTGGCGCAGACGTATCGCAGAGCGGCAGCCCGTGGGGATGGCGCTGCGGCGGCGGTGCGCGATAAGCACAAGGCGGCTGCTTATCGTCGCTATAATCCGCATGCGTACGATTTTGTTGCGTTGTCGCATGAGACATTCGGCAGGTTGAGCAAGGGTGCACTGTCGCATCTGAAGTATCTCGCTGATATTGCTGTCGAGTGTGGTATACAGGATCGGGCGCAGTACATCACCAATGTGAAAAGAGAACTGAGTGTAGGTTTGTGTAGAGGCAACGCGCTGTTGTTCAGAATGGGCTTGCAGATCATGACTGGTGTGTCTGGAAAGGCAGCCGTGGCGGGCAGAATCCGCCCGGTTGCTGAGTTGTGAGGTAGTGCGTCGGATGTGCCACTGGCATGACTAGCGCATACCGACTCTGTAACCACACACACACACACACACACACACAAAAACAACGCAGGAATCGAGCGCAGCACCACGCAGTATACACAGTCCACGCGCACGCTAAACACAGTCGACAGTTGATCATTATGCTTGGTGTGTGAACAAGAAGTTTGTGAACAAGAAGTATATGAGGCCCATGGCCATGCGCTGTTCCCTGGCGATGCCTCTATTGAGCACAGGTGGCGCCGTCTTGAGTACCAGCGCTTGACCTGCCCAAATGACTGCGGCTGCCCAAATGACTGCGGCAACGTGATGGGCTTGTCGGGCCGGAGTGCCCGAGGGCCGATCTTGAGCGTGCGGCAGTGTCAGACCCGGCTGGGAGGGCAGTCGTGTGTCGGCCGTTTCGGGAGGGTGTGCTGTGTGATGCGGTGGCAACGGCGTGTGTGGCCACGTTAACGTTGGACCCACCGGCGGCGCCGTCGCAGTGCACTAGCACCGGTGTCCGTGCCCTGTGGAAACGCTTGGTGGCTGCGGGCATTGCCGGTTCGGCTGCTCGGGTGTCTGCCCGGTGTTTGTCGGCAGGGTGCGGCTGCGTGAGCCCTTCGCGCCAGCACGCGGCACAGCGTCGTGGACAGACCGGGCATGCATGTCATGACATTAACCCCGAACGTGCGCTTGGAGACCACGCCATGCCCCGCTACCACTTCTGCACTCGTATGGAGGAACCGACATGCCTCCGGCTCTGTAGTATGTATCATGCGCGAGAGGATTGATCATCAGGTGATCTTGGCGGCGCCAGTACTGGCGGTGCTGTATTTGATGCGCTTCTCCTGGTCTCACCTCGCCGCAGTCGCGCCTGCTGTGACCAACGCACCACAGGCATCCATATGGGATCGGGCAAGCGAGTGCATCACCTTCGAATGCAGCAACGCCATGCGCGTGGTGAGGCAGGCCAGCAGGCCGCCCCGATGCGGGGGTCGCTGCGCCCCGCGGGGGAAGACCCCGGGGCGCGATCCCCTGCACGGGCGCCCAGGCAGAGACGGGGGGCGTGCCGCCAGCCAGGGGCGCTGTTCAGTATCCTGCGGGCGCTGTTTAGTATCCTGCGGGCGGTGGGAGGCCTCATGGCGGCACGCGCCCGCCCCCGTGTGGACCCGCGGCGCTGGTGAGAGGGGTGTGGCCGTCGCTGGGCTATGGCTGGGATGTGCGGCCAGGCGGCACCGCCTTACCCCGCACATGCGGAGGCAGGCTGCGCGAAGGCGGGGCGGCAGGCGGCGCTGGGACCGGGGCGGGGGCGATGGTGGAGGTGGGGGAAGGGGAGGCTGGGGCTTGGGTGCCAGTCGGGGTGTGAGGCGCGTCCAAAGCCTGGGGGGCCTGCGAGAGGTGGGACGGGTACGGCGGTGGTGCGCCGCTCGAATGCGGGTTGGGGACTCTGCCGGCGGTAGCGCTGCCGGGGGGCCGGGGGCCCGGGGGAGTGGCCATGACGGTGCGGCGCGGACGGTGTGCGCTCACGCGGCATTCCAGCGGGCGGACCTGCCGGGGCTGCCTGCGGCGCGGCTGGCGTCGATGTCCGGTTGCCGCGGAGGGGAAGCACACGGATGCCTCTGGGGAGCTTGCTCGCGTGCAGATCGAGCGATGGCTCCCGCCCCCGTCCCTCCTCCTCCCTCCTCTTCCCTCCTGCCCGCGCACCTCCGCCATTTCTCCTCTGGCCCCCTTCTTGGACACTGCTCGTACTGCCGGGCTGGCTGTGGCTGCAGCCCCTGGGACCGGTGCCTCGCGGCCTCGGAGATGGCCGTATACGAGGCGCGGCTGCGCGCCCGTGTAGACTGCTAGTGTCGAGTCGGCGCCCGCCAGTGGGCCCGGAGCATGCTGACTGTGTTTGGTGTGCGCGTGGACTGTGTGGTGCTGCGTGGTGCTGCGCTCGGTTCATGCGTTGTTTGTGTGTGTATGTGTGTGTGTGTGTGTGCATGCACACGTGTGTGTTTGCTTTCGTGCCGGCGCTGGTTCGAATGAAGTCGTTCTGGGATTTGCTCGTGCGGAGAGCAGCCTTGTTGCTTGCGGTGGCCTGTCTGTCTGTTTGCGTGTTGCCTGGTCTGTTGCCTCAGAGCTGCTGGGACCTGGATCTATCACTGTGTAACACATGTCAGGTCAGTCCTCCGAGTCACCCAACACAGACATCATGCAACAGCAGTTGCTGATCTGTGCAGGCCGATGACTGGCATGATCTCGCACGCAATGAGCAGGTTCAGATCTCAGGCACCAGCTGTGGAAGGCCAGAATCAAAAGTCGGCAAGGGTGACCATCATACTGGATTCAGTGCTGCGTTTGACTGCTCAAGAGCTTCAGTTGTACAGCTCAGTGCTGCGTTTGACTGCTCAAGAGCTGCAGTTGCTCCTACAGCTCAGTGCTGCGTTTGACTGCTCAAGAGCTGCAGGCGCATGCACCAGGAGCACCGGGAGTGTGTTTGGGATATAGAGCACCGGGAGTGTGTCGATATCTCCACCACCAGAGTCCACGCCTGTCACAAATACAGGGATCTACGCTGTCTGACCATCGGCCAACAAATTTGTCAGTGCGAATGGCAGTGGTGTTACAACGCGCACATCAGCCTGCAGTGTGTGTTTGGGCGTGTGTGTGCGCTGCTGTTTGTGTTGGCGATGGCTCATTGGCGATGGGTGGATCATGGTGGTGCAGATGGTGACCATGCTGCTTGTGATTGTTTGTTTGTTTTGGTTTTCTTGTTTCCTGCTTTTCTCCCTCGGCGCTGCTGAGGCCTTGATCTATCACACGCTGATGGGGCCTTATTACGTCGACGGAGATCTGAGTGGACCGGTCATAACAAAGCCACAGTTGGGAGGTGTCATCATGATGATGCCCGCTAAACCGGCCCTTGCACAGTGTTCTGAGTGTGTAGTAAGCCGTGCTGTGAGCAGCACAAGAGAATAGAGTGAGGGAATGTTTCGAGGAAACTGTAGCGCGACTCTGGAGCTGTTTTGTTTCAGTGTGTTTACGGCACTCTGCCATGGTTATGTGTTTGATGCATTGCCATGAATCTTGCCTGTGTGTCCTACCACCATGTGGAGCATATATATACCCATGTAACGTATCTCTCTTGCAACAGTGTCTACGCCAAACTGGACCACCTGGGTGGGCCAACTTGTACGGTGCGAAAAGTGAGGGTGGGCTTACTAGCAAGTCACCGGGAAATGCGTAAAACCTGGTCAAACTCAACGTGCTGGTGGTCCCTGAGGTGTGTATGGTGTTTGTGGATGTTCAGATGATCAGCTGAGCCATTGTGCTGGCTGTTTGGTGGTGGCAGCCCATTGTCTCTCCCACCACACGGGTGGGCCAACTGTGGAGGTGGGCCAACCTACGGTGAGGATGCAGGTGACAGCTGGGGTAATTGGGTACTGGAATGG
>JALKAD010000015.1:6126-16173 GCA_024500015.1 Ulva compressa | reverse complement strand
GCACCCACACACACGCACACTCCCGCACCCCACCGCCACGACACCCTCGCCACAGCCGCACACAGCAACCACCGGCCACACTGCGTACTACCGCCCACCCCAGCAAACCTGGCCACCACTGACCCCCCCCAACAGTAGCACCCCCACTATAGCCGGCCCCAATCGAGCACTCCGTCGCGGGCCCACCGCCCATGAGAGCCCGGAGGCTGACGCCCCCAACACAGCAGGGCGTGCCATTACATGCTGTAATACGTTCCATTTTTTATTGCAGCAGTGGCTTCAGGTGTGCCGCACTGTCTGAACCGTTCCTGTCTGAACAGCTCTACGAGGCCTCATGCTGCCAGCACCGCAGCACAACTTGTTGTGAGCTCTATGCATGCTGCATGTACCGACATTCCGTGATCGTTGATATGCGCGCTCACAACTGCTCCCTTGACTAAGCACGGCACGGTTAGAGCTGTATTTTACAGTTTAGGGCCCCTAAAGTCAATTTTAATGCCCTTAAAATAGGCCCTTTGATAAGCTCTAAAGCGGATATTGCTTGGTTAAAGTCCGAGCCTTAAAGAATTTTAGCACCACCATGCTAAACAATGTTAAAGTCCCAATCGAAGTTTAGGTCACCTTAGAGCAAACATTTAAGTATATTTCGGGAGGAACCGAGCATCCTGTGGGACCGCCGTGGTCCACCATGGACCACTGTGACAATATCTGATCTGGGAATCAATGAGGCGCAGTTGGATGAGGCTGTGGAGTGCCCTTCCTGCAATGCATATTTCTTGGCAAATGCAAGTCATGCCCAGCTGCATTTAATAATAATATCAGACACACTGCCCTCAAAGTGAATGCACACCGTGTGTCCAAACTCCAAACGATCTGTTGAAGAATGCATATGTTGCACAGTCGCACAGTTTGTGCAGCATGCTGCAGCTGTCAGTGATGCACCCATAGACATTCTGTCATGCGTAGAACGGATGAAGGGAATAAGCTTGAGATTGCACGCCTACTATCTGGCCCAAGCCAGCCAATGAATGACAGCATGAGTGAGGATGAGGGTGCCTCAGGCTGTGATGAAAGTGTGGATGGAGATTGGTAGGCGTGCGCAATCATGGACAGTGCTGGTGTCAATCTGTTGTACGGTGTTATTCAGCTGGTGTCACTCTACCATTTTGACATATCAGTGCAAGCCAGGGCCTTGCAGGTTGAAAACTCAAATTCCCAATAGCCTCACAGCTTCAGAGAGCAGCCCAAAGTGGCACATACAGGCGCACATGACTCATTCGGACTTGTGTGCAAACTTTATCTAAATAATCGCTAAAGCGTGGTTCTGGGTCATTCTAAATAAACTTAAACATGCTTTTGGCACTCCAATTTTAAGTTTAGAAATTTTTTGAAAATTGGTTTATTGCTAAAGCTGTTCAAGTGCTCCACTAAAATACAGCTCTAGGCACGGTCAGGTCTTCTGAACAGCACAACAATTAGACCTGCTTCAAATGACTTCTACTGAAGGGATTGGCCATATCTCCTTGATATGAGATAATTCCGCTCCTGCCACTGAGCAGTACCATGTAATGCGATTGCTTGGGTTGAGAACAAGGAACTGGGGACAATCATGTTGGCGGACGCCACCCGGTTGCAGCAATTCCTCGTGGTTCTCGCGCTAGGTACACTACATAAGCCGCCTCGGCTTTGGAACCGTCAAGAGGTCGGCGTTATGTCAATATGAATAGTGAGGCCTTCACCACCTCGTGGTGTTGTCGTGCGGCATTCGGTTCCGCGTATACGTATGCCGGAGAGACCGGAGGATGGTTCTCGCGATATCATAGCTGTAATAGCTGTGCGAGCGCTGTGCGTGTGCTCAGAGTGCGCACCGCGCGCTTCCCCTTGCGTTCGCCCTCGGATCGAATCTACACGATTTGGGACCTGGCTCACCTTGGTAGTCATGCCTGCTCAGTCCAAAAGGTCACCTGGAGTGCCTGGGCGTCATACCAGAATTTCCATTGAAAGGTACGCATACGAAAACAGATTCGCAGAAATGCAAACAGAACGCGTCAGCTGCGCCACGCATTGCTATTGGATCCAGCAACAGCCTGCACAAGCTTGCGGGTGCGGTTCATACTGTTCCATCGCGATCCTGCGCTGCAGTTGGCTCTCCTGCCCAAGCTGGCCCGCCCGGCGCTAGGCGCATCTGCACTAATCGAACTAACTAATCGGTGTCAATGGCCTCACGAATACTGCAATTAAATCATACATAGGAATCAGGCGTGTGTACAAGAAGTCTGTCGACACGGCATGTTTTGTGTTGACGCGATCTCTGGGATCCTGGGCAGCAGCTGCACGGAACTCCGCAAGAAAGCGCTGTCGACGTGCACGACGATCAACTGTCCCCATCTCGTTGCGAATTCGCATTCATGACAAGAAGCCTTGCAGATCGCACACCATGCTCAGCTCACTGAGGCTTCATGACGCCTGTTGTGCTACACTGGCCATGAGCGCGTCACTGCGCCACACGGGCATGCACAGTGTTGCCCTTTCAATCTCCTCCGGCATCCCACGTACTCGGACTCAAATGCTGTTGATGCTGCCATCACATGTTCCGGCAGCCTGGTATAAACTGTCACCGGAGCACTATGAATCCAGATACATCAGGTTCGAGCTGTGTTCCAGTGTGGCCACTGGCCAGCCATTCATCCAGTGTCCCAGTGTGGCCACTGGCCAGCCATTCATCCAGTGTCCCAGTGTGGCCACTGGCCAGCCATTTCTACAATATCCACAATGTTCTTGCTCACATTGTCCGATCTGCGCTCAACAGTGTGAATTCATGACCCTGTGGATGAGATCTGAGCGTCAGGAGACCAGCTTGTTTTGGTCTCAGAGCCTGTGTGCCCTGGGCGCTGGGCCACTGCTGGCGCCACAAACTGCCCAGCTTGCACCCGCTTGCCATTGTAGCTGCTGAACAACTTCCGCATGCCAGCTTGCATGGAGATGTGCCCGGCATCCACCAGCATGCGCCTCTCAAACTCTTGCCCCGTGGCCGCGAACCTCGCTTCGACGTCTGCCACCATCTGTCGGATGGATTCCACATCATACAGGCCCTGATGCCGTGGCTGTGCTGAAGCTGATCCGTGCCTTGCCTCTGCATCACAGACACGCTGTCAGCACCGTGGCACCATTGTTTCTAGCGCCACGCCCCATCCAGCAAGCCCGAGTCCCCACAGCAGACAGGTTGGTCAGATTCGTGGCACCGTTGATTCACCGGGTCTGCCAGATTTCTGGACACCGATGCAGCATCAGCCAGAGGCACAGTCCTGGAGAATGGTCCTCACGGACCGCAGCACACCTGTGAAGGGGATCGGCCGTGGTGTGCCTGTGTGCAGCAGATGCAGTGGCGCCCCACTGGCCCGCGGCACGGTGCAGCAGCGGTGCGGGCTCGGGCCGCTGCGGCTCGGGTCGCAGGCACTAGCACGGACACCACTGCTCTCGCAGGCAAGATATCGAGGGCCTGTGTACACGGTGCGCAGGTGCAGCAGCTTGCCACTCGTGTGCATGTTTCGGCTGGCCAAGCGTGATCCCCACACTCGCTGGGGTATCGTCATGCCCGGGTCGATGCTGGCCGGGAGCGCTGCAGTTGTGGTGCCAGGGCTTGGCTGTGTGCCATGCCAATGGTATGGGCACTCTGTGGCCACACCTGTTGCCGGTTGAGCATGGTTTTCTGGCCTCTCTCTCGGTGGCTTGCCGGTGCTCTGCAGCAGCTGCATGCTGTCAATTGCTGCACATTTACAATGACACATGGCGAGAGGACAGATGTTGAGTTTTATTCCTGTAGCAGGCCTGATCTGAAGTGCTCACACTGGACGTAAGGGAACACAAAGGTTACCTAGTCTGTGCGCGGGTCAGAATTGCTGTTGTCTGAGCATCGGCTGCATCAGCAAGGACGTGGTGCAAGCGGAGCACTTGAGCTTGTGCTGCACAAGATGCCACAAAATATGTGCAGCGCTGCCGTATCACCTGTAATAATGCTCACACGCACAAAGCAGTGGTACTTCAAGCACTAGCCTGGTCGCATGGGAGTGCCAGTCGCTGCCAGAGACTCTCGCCACATGCCTGCCTGAAGATCGCACTAATTATAACACCCCAGATACCCAAGCCAGAAACAGCATTGTGCTGTCAGTGGCAGATGAGGCTGGGCTAGCACGCTCAACGGACTATGCGATCAGCTGCAGCAACAGCCCAGTATCAAAACATCAGGTTGTGATCTGGCAGATGGGATGGCACACTTTTGTGGCGCCTGCATGCTCTTCCACCGCAGCCTCCAGGTGCCTCAGGCGCCGTGTCGCATCAGCTGCTGCCTCGAGATCTGTGTGCAGCTGCTGCTCCAAACAGCTGCACAGGAACGCTGACAGCTGCAGGCATGCCTGGGCTACCCGGGCGGCCCGCTTCCAGGGCAGGCCGCGGCTCGCGGATGCACTCTGCCCACTGCACATGGCCACACTGGGGTGAGACAACAGCACGCCTGCAGCACTTCCATACCATCGGGCACCACACCTGCCAGGTGGCGATGGCCACAGCAACTCAGGCTCAGCTCGGCAGCTGCGACGGAAGTGACATTCATTGCAGAGGCTCCACGAAACTGCAGCGGACTGCACGCCTGGTACAGATGCCTGTGGCAATGGCAGTCGTGGGAAATGTGTGACCTTGAGACACAAGGCTGATGAGAAGCCTGATCACTGCAGTGCATGGTGGGGCTCGAGGTGGCGCACCCATACACTCGTGATGCGGCCCATCCCATCGCCTTTTCCACAGACTCGCCTGACAAAGCTTGCAAGGCTCCTGGCGTCTGAGATGCACACCTGGAGGCGCCGATGCTTGCTTCATGTTCCTCTGTGCTGTACACGGCATGCTCGACTCGGCCAGTCGACATTGGCACAGGAGGTGGGCCATGTGAGAAGGATGTATGCCATCCTGGAGCGACGGTGCTGCTGCCCCAGTGATTCGTGCTGACAGGGGTCTGCAGTGCAGCAGCCGTCTGACCTTCCTCACGAGAGGGACTGTTCCGAGACCAGCCTGCTCCAATTTTGGTGGCCAGTGGCGGCCTGCGTGAAGGCAGGATTCGATCACACCGTGGACTGGTGTGTATCACACACATCTGTGCAGCCGCCATTCTCAGCTGCAGCGTCTGCCTCCAGAACATTAACGAGCGCCAGCAGTAGCCCTTCCATGCCTTGTTGAGCTGCAGAATTGACCTGGTCCTTGTTGTCTGCCAGACTTTCAAGATCAACGCCAGAGAGTGCAAACCAATTCACTCCTGCTTTACAGGCGTCACAATGCGTTGTCCGGCCATTTGTGACGCATTTACGTGAATTTAGTGTTCCTGTTTGTTGCACATGAAGAGTGTTTGCTGCAGCTGGCTGACCAGTTGCATCTGCACTGCAATGGCTGTCCCGCAGCTCGGCAAGAACTTTGACGATCCACCTGATCGCATCCTGAGCCTGTGGACGTCTGTAGTTAAAGGATTTTGACTGAATTTGACCCAGGAGCCACTTGATAGACTCTTCCTGGGAGTATGAGCTGCGCTGGGCTTTTTCGATGGGGAAAAACACGCCTTTAGACAGAGCGATGCGTTCACCATCATGTGACACGATGTTCCTCTGCTGGTCTCCAGCATTCGCTGATAGGTCTAGCAGCTGGATGGACGTCCATGTCTGCGCTCGCAACTTCTGTGTTCTGTCTGCAAGGAGTGAAACATGGTGCAGCCATGCGATTTTCTGCCTGCATCCTGCCTGGAAAGCCAGAAATGCTGAGAGGTAATGGTTATGACCAAGCTCGTCGTCCGTCCAGACATCGGCGTGGTACAGGTGCTCCAACCCAGCAGCAGTTGACCAGGCCCATGCGTCCTACACCAGCACCTCACGTCAGGCCTGCCTGAGAACTGATATCACTATGTGCAAACAGCCTGCTTAGTGACGAACTGTCGCATCTCTGCACAAGTATCGCCAATCAGGCTGTGCGATAGGCCTTGTGTACCGGAACTTGGGTAAGAACTCCTTGATGGCTTGGTGCATAGACCCAGGATACGCTAGACTACAGCGCACAACGGCCACTCGCGATCAGCGCACTCCCAGTGCACCACCGATCAATTTCATGGGGCCATATGCACATCTTTTGGGGCCCCCGTTTGTGGGACCTTGACTTACAACGTCGCGCACTGTCGTTCAAGGTGGCAGGTGTTGGCCGCTACACAACTCGTCCACCCCCGCGGAGCCACGGCCACAATTATGTGAACCTTACTGTAAGTGGTCGCCGTATACGCTTTGATGTCCACGGCAGCGCTGGCGAAAACCACGAGCCGTTCGATTGGAAGCAATTTATGCATGCGGGTCTTGCAAGGCCCTGGAAGTGGTGTGGTGCACTGAGTGTCACACTCTCCCATTGTGCACACAACGATCGGCATTCCCGGTTGCAACCCATTGCCAGACCGTGTATACAAGGTCATCCACTCGCATCATATTCACCACTCGCATCATATTACCCATATGGCAATATGGGTATGCTTGGCTTCCTGTACAGGCGGCAAGGTGACCAACGGCGGACTTGCTTGCTGATGCTGTTTTGCTGGATGGAATCACGCTGATAGCAAGCGCTGCACATGAGACAGCCAGTCGCATTGTTGTGATGGTCTACACCACACATGCCAACAGTCATGCTTACAAACCACCGGTGCTCCTGACCACCTTTCCTCGTCCGGATCGATATCGCTGAGACTACGCCAGTGCCACAAGTTGTGTGTCCGCTTCATGCTACCTGTGGTCCAGTCTTGATCAGGTCATCCACCTCTCTTGTACATCCTGCACCAGATCGCAGCTCTTTGATCTTCTGCAATGTGACCTGAGTCTCAGCCGAGCTTTGCTTGATTGCATGCCACCTCTCCGCCTGTACGCTATCTGTCGTACAAGTACTTCTGTCTTTGCTTCCGCCGCTCACATTCACAAGCATCTGGCAGGGCAGCTGCAGCCCCGGGGGCACGTAATAGGCCCCTTCAACGCCGTGTGGGCCATTCACACAGCGAACGTTTCGTAGCTGAGCCCGAAGCAAGTGCAAATCCCGAGGCGAGTCTTTCGAGGGTGCATGTCGGCCCACTGGGAGCCGCCACGCTTCTTGCTGCATCTGCACACGCACGCCACCAACTCTAGCACGTGTTTTGTTGTTGCTGGTCTCTGCTGTGGCGCAGGTGACTACCACAAGCCCCCAAGCAGGCACAGACACCAGACTGAAGTTTGCATGTGTGCACAGGAAGGCACACACGGCACTGGCCGCACGTGAATCAAGCACATCAGGCCAGCTGCCAACGTTGCCCGCTCGCAACGGCCATCCAACGCACCCACAGCCTCTCAAACAGCGAAAGCCACAACAGCAATGACACCGCGCTTGGCATCACCACATGTGGTCACAAGTGTGGGCAACACACACACACACACACACACATCATAAGTCGCACCTCAGCCACGGCATGCTCCAGCCGTGCGACCGCCGCCGTGCGTGCTTCGATGTCATTCTGCATCTTCGGTAGGCCCTCGCACGCCCGATCCCACACCGCTTTGCTCCACCCCATGCGCCACCGTCCCCACTGCAGCCCGGCCTGAGCAACCTCCACCAGCCGCTCCGCGTTGCCGCGGCTCACCGTGCCGCCGCCGTTCCGGCCGACCCGGCGCACCCGGCTCGCTGTGGCGCCCGCAGCATCCAGGTCCCCGCACACCACTGCAGCGAGCGCGCCTCGCAGCAGAGCCTGGGTGTCGCTGGCACTCATCGCCAGCGTGTGCGCGGCAGCGCCGCCGGCCGCCGCGCCGAGAGCGCCGCGCGGGGCTTCACGCAGCCTCCGAGCGTCCACGTTGCACACCGCCCTCCAGTCCAGGGGGGCGGCTGCAGGACGTCGCCATGTCTGCACAGCAAAGCACAGCACGCGCTGTCAGCAACACATGTGAGGGGGTGGGCCAGAGGGTAAGTATGAGCTTGTACCTTGTACGATCATCGAGCCCATGGCAATACACGACTCAGCTGCCAGACACGCATGCCATGTCGCCCCAGGCCATCAGCGCTGCAGAGCGCAGGGAAGCCGCACCTGCTGTGCGATGACACCGCGCGCGTGCCGCACCGATGCCAAGGCGGCCAGCACCGCCTCCTGACGGGCCGCTGCCGCAGCCCGCAGGTGCGGCAGGTCTGCAGCTGCACGGCGCTTAGCCGAGCAGTCGAGGGGCTGACACGCCGCGGCATCGATCGGCGTCTGGGTGCCGGCTGCAACATCACGCCGCAGCGCAGCGTGCCTCGCTTGCAGAGCACTTTCATGCGCCTGCATAGTTGTGCCGATGTGCTGTCATGATGTGTGCTGACGCCTGGCCGGTGGTCAGGTAACTGGTCGCGTGCCAGGTCCACACGCATGGGCGCAAAGCATGCCATGCGCAAAGCACGCACCGCATCGAGGCTTAACACTGCATGCAATGGGTGGACAACCGATCAGCTGGAACACTTGCGCGTACAGTGAGTCAATTCGCATATACTGAACCAGCAGCAAATCAACGGACTGTATCTGGTTCAGTATATTCGAGTTAACTCACTGTACGCGGTTCGACTTGCTGCTGGATTGGGGCACTTGCAGTACACCTTGCGGACAGCATCAAATCAGGTCACTCTTTCCAGCGCGAGCAGCAGGCAACGCTCCGCCTGGAACCCACCATCAGCCGAGGATGGGCAAGGCTTTGACGACACTGCTGCCTTGTGAAACCACACAGACAGGCACGGCTCCAGAGAGGAGCAGGCGACCATGTGAGGGGCAGCGGGGGGCGCACGGCCTCAAGAGATCACCTTCAGAGCGGGCATCAGCTCGAGTTGGTACTGCGCCCACTGGGCCGCCTGTGCCGCAGCCGCCACGTACCGCTGCTGCAGGTCCACACAGCACTGTCCTGCCGCCTGCAGCACCCGGAACAGCAGGCGGGCGCTGTCGGCGCAGCCAGGGCTCATGGCGAGCGAGGCGTGGCAAAGGTGGTCCAGGGTGGCAACATCTGTGAGTCTGGATACTGTGGCTGTGCCTGCCTGCGAGTGCAGTGCGCCTGTTGTAGACTGCTAGCATGGATTCTCGAGGAGCTCCGCAGATATTTCCAGGGTGTACCTGTGTGAGTGACCCAGCAGGGGAGAGCTCCTGGGAGGTGGTGCTGGGCAGCCATGGTCAGGTGACCCATGGCAAAATGGTCACAGCAGACGGTTCATGCTTACCTCGAGCTGGGAGTCAAGGGAGAGGATGAAGCTCCAATCCAGTGCATGGCATGGCTGAGTGTACTGGAACTGGTCCGATGCTGTGTCAGCGGATCGCCTGTCAGCGAAGGTTGGCGCTGTGGTTGGTACCACAGGCTCCTGGCAGTGTTGCCGCTGAGTCGAGACTGCAGTGCAGTTGCTGAATTTCTGAGCAGCCGCAAACTGTACGCAAGATCTGTTGGCACCATGCTTCTGTCTGTTTTGTTGTTGGTTGGGTGCGGGGCTGGTGTTTGCACACATTGCTGGCACCTGGGTGGGACCCATGCGTCCAAGTGGAAGCTGTTTTGCACCATCTGGCCCAGAAACTGCCTGCAAGATGCTCCCCGATATCGACACGTGCGTCCAGTATCTGTGTTTGTGATATGATCTAAGCTCAGCTGGGGTGTTATCAAGGGAGCGCTCACAGAGTCAGCTGACATGTCATTTCTCCGTGTGGAATGTGTGTTGCCCCACCGGAGCCAGCGAGACTTCTGGTGACGAGGAGTCTGCGAATGAGGCTCTGCTTCGTGCATGTCTTCAGGTTCAGGTTCTGGGTAAGGATGCAGGTTCAAAGGCTCCTGAATGGAACTTGCACCTTGTGTCGATCCATTCGTGTTCTGCTTGTAACATTTCAACACGTGGTGCACAAATACGCTATATATTACAGATATACTGCTTTTTCGCTGGAATGCGTGCCAGGTCGGAACGCATCACACCATGCACTGGTAGGTCTGAACGAAGCTTTCCGACAGCTCGTACCTGCACTGT
>JALKAD010000140.1:35146-47402 GCA_024500015.1 Ulva compressa | reverse complement strand
CCTCTGCGCTGCTCAGTCTTTGATCTATCATATGTAACACACCCACGCGTGGGCCTGGCCCAAACCTTGATCTCCGTGTACCACCTTGGGCATGTGGCAGAGCCATGGTCCGTCATCCGTAAGCCATGGCTGCTGTGACCTGCAACCGCCTTTCACTGATAACGATCTGCTACACTGTGACCGGCGCCGGATCCGGATGACGAACCAAAACATCATCAGCACACATGAAGCAAGCAGTGTTCTGGCACACAAAAACTGTTGCATACAGCGTGTTGAGCTCTGTTTCTGGTACAGCCTCGCTTCTGTTAATGTGTGGATGGTTCCAGAGGATGCGCGTAAAGCGATTATTGGCGAGCGTATCACAAAACGTAATGAGATAGTCGATTCGTTGCGGCGTTTATCCGTCCTTGACGCGTGCTGGGTGCGTAAAAAAGATAGCATATTCGCGACACCGTGTCTTGGCCTCACGCTTGCGGCAGCTGGTCCGAGACTAAGCCAGCACTGTGCACCAGTGTCCTGCAAGCCATACGCATGTCGTGTGAATCTTGCGCAACTCTGGGAGTCATGCAAGGTGGCTCTGGCGGCGTGGTGTCATGTGGCTGGATGGGTGGTCTCGGAGTTACGACACGACGTGTCCGTTGTAGCACAGCGTGCTGAAAAATGAGTTGGGGGGTGTCTGCCGTCTGCTCGGCTGCGCCGGCGGCGCAGAGCGTTGTTTGCCTGCCCTCGTGGACTCGGCTGCTGGCTTGGTGTGATGGCCCGGCTGAGTTTGTGCCCTATATATGCTCTCGCGCATGCCTCTGTTTCACGTGTCTTCCCTCATCCTGCTCGCAGGGGCGCTGTGGCCAATGCCCGTCCGGGTGTTGCGTGATGTCCGATATATATAAAAACAAGTAGTCCCCCACCCCCCTTCGGGGGGTGGTGCCCTACTTGGCCCTACTTGGCCCTGCGCGGCGGTGAGGTCCCGTTAGTGACTATGGGGTGGAGCAGGTGACGAGGTGGATAGAGTTCTGGCAGCGAAACGCAGTGGCAAGCAGTCGGAACCACCGAGTGAGCCGCATGTGGCCAATTGCAAGTACATTTGGCGCTTTGGCCAAGTATATATTGCTGCATCATGCTGGCCCGTGCCGCAACGCAGCATTGCATACACCCCGTATGAAGTTACTCCGGCCATGGTACATCCTCGTCAACCTTTATGTGAGCCCCGAGACAAATGAGCCTGTAGCGTGCTGAAATAGCATAGCTCCACAAAATTCACACGATGCACCAATCCGCACACTGTACCGTTGCTGATCATCCGCGTATCTTTTGCGCCTTGTATGACGTTGGTGCACGCGCGCGGTTGGCCTCGCGGTGGCGCTAGGCCTGCGGCGCGTCGGCCTCCCTCTGCTCGTACTTGCGGCGTTTAGCAGCCTCGTCAGCCTCGTTTGCTTTCGCGCGCTATTTTCCTGTCGTTGCCGGTGTTTCTCTGTTCCACGCTGTGCTTCTAGCCAATTCATCGTACATGCAGGCGCTAGCACTAGGGCGACCTAGCTACCACGTGTTAAGTATCCGTACGCGTTTGCGCCGCACGACTAGGTCCGATCCGGTTCAGGATCGCGTGTGGCTACGAGGGCCGTCCGCGTCGGAACGGATAGCGCTCCGGTTCTAGAAAGCTCGACTGCGAGGTTCTGTAAACTTCACGAACAGGGCCGCATCGGTTCGTATTGTTCACCAATAGCCCGGCATGTACAGCCATTTGATGATTCCTGTCGCAATTTCAATTCCGCGCTCAGCTGCGGGCAGGGTCGCGTGTGGCTACGAGGGCCCTCCGCATCGGAACGGATACAGCTCTGGATCAATCCTCGCAGGCCGACCCGTCGCGGGGATCTAGAACCTTCACCAACGGATACATACATACATACACAAGAATCGCCTCCCCCTTCGGGGGAGGTGTGCTGACCGCCGTGCAGTGGCACGGGCATGGCCATGCGGCCGCAGTGGGTGTAAGATGTAAGAGTACATACGTACACATGCCTTGCAGTACCTCAACACGCTAGCAGTGTCGGTGGTTGGGGCGTTCAACAAGCGAGCAAAGGCCCGCTGGATTGAGAATTCCTTGCGGGAGCTCAGTGCAGCGACAGTGAAAGGAAACGGGTTTGTGATCAGAAAGACCATGTCCAGGGTAGCACAGCTCACGGGTGCGCAGTTCGTGCCAGGTGATCGCCTGGCCGGCTCGCATCTGCTGGCTAGCATGTGAGTTTAGTTGTACATTCGCTTGGTGCACTGGCTCGGAGCCCCTCGATGTAAGAGTACATACAGTTTAGTTGTACATTCGCTTGGTGCACTGGATCGGAGCCCCTCGATGTAAGAGTACATACATACATACACATATACATGGCCAATTAGAGATATTGTTAATATACAATTACATCGAGCCGGTCGCATATATATACATATATTTTGGGATGTAAGAGTACATATATTTTGGGATGTGCTGCCCATAGCCACAGCTATCCACATGCGCTCATGCACATGCACGCCGCAAGGCCGACCTCTGACGCGCCTGAGCCCAGCGCTCATGCTAGGCTTAGCGCGCCACGGCGGAGCACAGCGGTGGGGATGCGGCTGTGTCTGCGTTCTAGCTTCTCTGCAGGCCCTTCTCCTTGTGCAGGAAGTTGGGCTGGCAGGCGGGGGATTGGCACAGCCGCTGGCCAGACAAAGGCGCCGCTAGGATTGCCCCTTTGTCCCCGCTAGGATTGATGTCATTCGCGTTCGCTGGCAGAACAGGTTGCGGTGGGACCGGTTGCGGAATGGGGTTCCCCCCCCGTGGGATAGGGTTCGACTGGCCTGAGGGTGAGTGGCTGTGGGGGTGTCCTGGAGCTTGATGTGGCTGGAGCTGCATGCATGGGTCGGGTGCGGATTGGATGACGGAGCTCGTGAATGTGCATTTGTGTCAGATGCTCGTGGCTTGCCTGTTTCGGCATGCTGCTGCTTACTAATGGGTGCTTGCTGTGACTGGGTAGCTTGTTTGCCATTGCGCAATAGCATGCCCTCTCTGCTGTTTCATTGACCGGAACACCGCTACGCATGCAAGCGGCCGCCGCATGTTGCTTTTGACCGTGTTCCTCTCCTGCATCACAGTACTTGCTTGCACCCACTCTGCTTCCTTGTTCTCCAAGTGCGAGATGTTGCAGGCATCCGAAGTATATTTCAGGCAGGCTCAGAATCGAGTCAAGTGCATGTTGTGGTCTGCGTGTCGACTGACAGCCGCAGCATATCCATGCAGCGGACTAATGTAGTGCAATCCAATGGCGTGACTGCGGTACACATGGAAGCACCCGCCGGCATTGTCGCACAATTACAGTCGCATACGCAATTCCTGTTGCACATAATTACAGTGACAGAAACAGTTGATGTCGCAGAACTTGAAGCGCTAGGGGGATGCTGAACACTCATCCCACTCGCCACCTGGCCTACAGGAAATCACTCGCGCCTCTGCAGCTGGAAAAGACGTCTGCACAGCTGCTGCCCCCGCACTCACACGGTACACATCATTCATTACTGCATGCCCAGCGGCCATACATTGGCATACGGTTAACAAGCACAGCTACATCCCATAAACACTGCAGCACTGCAGTACTCTTGCGGCACAGAAACTCTTCACACACACGACCTGCCACTGATGCAGCTCCCTGGTAAACTCAAGGGCAGCGCTTGCAGAACCTCAACCAACTTCATTGTAGCTGTTGTTGCTGGGTGCATGTGTGAGCAGTTCTCAGACAGCAACAAACCACACTCCACACACCCTGTAACACAGACAGACAACAACAACGGCTACAATGATTAGAAACAAAAAGAAAACAGCACAAAACAAACACCCGAACTCTTGTACACTGCAGGTGTGTACTGGTGTCAGTCCTTACGGAACCCATACGCCCTGACCCGTGCAGCGCACGCCACGGACACATGGCTGTGCCACAAACCTGGGAGGCACGCCGCCTCCACCTGCGCAGTTCAATTTGTAATGACGACTTGCATCCCCCAGCACATGCGAAAGGACGCAGAATTCCCGGGTAGTTGCAGTCGGATCTGCCAGGATACTCACAGAACAGAGCAGCCCGCACGCTGGCCATACCCACAGCTGCCGTGCTGAGCTATGAAGGGTCATAGTGGGAGCAGCTGCAAGCTGCGCTGCCCAGTGATACAGCGTGCATCGGACACCGTACACGGTCTGGGTGCAGGGCACGACCAGCACATCGCCGATTTGGCCGCATGCTCTCGAGCTATGCCGACGCGCCGCGAGCACGCTATGAGCTCGCCACACATTCTGCATGCTCAGCACGCTCAGCACACGCACTTACGGCCTTGCTGACGAAGCGGCCGTTGACGCGGGGCCGCGAGGTTGCGTAGCGCCGTCGGCTCTCATAGCGCACCGGATTCCGCACAGACTGCTGCTGCTTCTTGAAGCGGAACCGCGCAATCTGAGCACAGCGTGTCGCGCCGCGGCGCGTCCTGGTCTCCTCTTCTTCTTGCGGCCGTTGCTGCAGAGAGGCCGGGAGGTAGGACATCCACGGAGCGGCCTGCTGCACAAAGGCCATGCCCGGGGCCGCAAAAGGGGCCATATAGGGCATCGCGCACGCCGGCTGCGGGCCCCAGGGAGTCATCATCATCGTCCCGACGGTGGGAGTCGGGCACATGCTGGTTCCTGAAACTGCTGCAGCGACGGGGGGGGTGCTTGTGGGGGGGCAGGTGCCTGGAAGGTGGCTGTGCTGCTCTCTGGCCTCGGCACTTGTCTCATCAGCGTGTTGCGGCGCAGTGGCTGTTACTGCAGTGGCCGCTTCGGAGGAGGGCAAGCATGGTGCAGCTGGTGGAGCTGAACAGTGACCAGAGTCGGGCTGTGATGGGATGAGCTCGCCTGGTGGCGCCTGGGGCCGGGTCGATGGCCATGGGCACGCCCATGCATCTTCGTCACAGCCTGAGGACCCCAGAGCATGGCCATTGTAAACTGCCAGATCACTGTCAGTGAACATGAACGCCTCTGCTTCAACGAGTTCTTGGCCGAACTGCAGGTACTGGATGATGTCAAGAGTCTGGAGGAGAGGTAGCAACAGAGGTAGGACAGAATGCAACAGCTGCTGGCGACACGGTTGTAACCCTCTAGTGCAAGACACCAGAAGATCTGCAATGTTGCTTTCATATTGTCTACTTACAACAGCTGTGAGAATACTCTCCAGAGAGTTGCTGCACACAGTGACAGAGAGCGCAGGCTAGCACGAGCTGTAGCAGACAGAAGGCCTCAACGGAACAAGTTCTAGAGACCAGGAATTCTGCAAGGTGTAAGTCACAAGGGCAACCGGTGCTCGTGGGACAGGCGAATGTGCCTATTGCATTGCGTTGGAATACTGTGTTGATGTGTTACACGCAGATCAACGCAAGAGCCCGGCAGCGAGGGCAACAGCAGGAAAGCAGATGACCAAAACCCCCCACAGCAGACAGCAACAAGCAGCAACTGTCTCAGGCGAAAAGCCACAACGAACCGACACAGCCGACAAAACCACACTGGGTTGATGTGTCAACAAGGGCTTCAAATGCAACTGTGAAGGCAGGACCGTACCTCCAAGTCGTCAAAGGGATCCCCTGCAACAAGATCAGCATACAATGCTTCATCTGCGCTGCAGAAATCTGGAAATTGTTTGTCAAGACGTCTGTAGCAGTGCTTACTTGTGTGATGGTTGTCGCCCTGCACATAAAAGCTAGTTTGAAGTACGCGCAGCGGTGAGTGCTCGACGTCACATCACAGATGGCGTTGTCTGCATCCGTCGCGGATTGGAACGGTAAGCACGCTCACCAAGGTCATGCTGTTGGGCCTGGACCGTTGTAAGCTGCATGCTACATGCGGCTAAACAGTGTGCCTGTATCCCTGAAAAAGCGCCCCGCGTCCGCCAAAAAGCGGGGCATGTGGTAATGCCACATACAGCTGTGTCACTGCCAGGCAAAATGAGGCAGGTGGGATGGCCGAACCGGTGCAGAGGTGCCTGAGAGGCCTCGGCGTCGACTCTGACTATTGCAGGTGTTCTTGTTTAGACAGCAGCCCAAAACTGATTCCGGAGGGTGCACTGTTGTGCATGCATGTTCGTGCCTCATCTCAGGCATCCAGAAGTGTTTGTAGCTAGGTCCCGTTGTCACTGTGTAACACATACAGCTGTATCTCCGAGATATACAGCGGCGGATAAGCACCGCAGATGCGCGCTGGTGACTGGTGCGCCCGCGCTTACGCAAACGTGGATGCCAACTGCAAGTATTCAGAGTTGTGAGATCGAGTCTGTTTTTCAAGAGCAAATGCGCACTTCAGGCTGTCGCTGTGGGCGTGGAGAGTCTCTCTCGAAATCCGCAGCGGCCGAGAGACGGTGTCCAATAGCAGGTGGCGGGGTCAGTGAACTGACCTGCTCTATGGATCTTTCTTGATTAGGCAGCGCCGTGCGCATGTGGCTGCGCGCTATGGCGTTGGCCGTGTGCTCTCTTTCGTCGCAAGAGTAGCACAGGCAGGCCGCGTCCTGGTGGCACCAGACGCTGGCGGGCTTGCCGCAGACGGCGCACTTGTATGCCGAAGGTATCGACATGATTTTTGTGAAGTTGTTGCAGTTGCTATTTTGGATTCAACGATACGGAGTGCCTGACTAGCGCTGGTCTCGATTGTAGCTGCGGTGATTGAGTGTGGCGTATCTGAGTTCGAGATAAAATATCGTATCTACTCAAAGCGTTGCGACGAGTGCTGTGCTATCGCGACGAGTGCTGTGCTATCACATGTATCCAGCCTGCGTGCCTATTTACATTTGTGGGCTGATGCGTAGAATCGTCACAGTGGTCGATGGCAATTAATTTTCGACAACTGCTCAAACAAAACACTTTCGTGCTTGAGCACCATGCAGCCGCCGCGGCGTGCAGGTACGTAAAAACCAATACAGTGTGGACCTATGCGGTTCGTCATGTCCTCGCTGTACTGGTGACCGTTGCAACGTGTTGTAAGTATCTCAGCCGCCGCAGACTGCAACGCGCTAGCCTAGGGTGCCAAATAGTTTACAGCCACATGCCATGTGGCTGGGAAAAATCTCTCAGCCCTGTGAGATACACATGCAGACCGCGGCTGCAAGATGACAAAACGCGATACACTATTTGTCACACACGTATCACTCAAGCTTGGCTCTCCCACAGACAATATCGACATCGCGATGCATCGGCCATAACCCCCCGTATGTGGTGCATGCGTGTTGACATTAACCTGGATATGGCTGAATATGACCCGAGTATGCCGAACCTTGCAACGTGATATGTGCACGCTCTTGGCATCTCCTGGTAAAGTACGGACATCCACATGAATATGTTTCATTGCATTTTCTGTCTGCATAGGTGCAGTTGACGCGATGAAGTAGGAATGAAGTGGCGGGGCTATGCCCAAGATTCCACTGCCGTGGGTCCGTGCTCGGTCTGCAGTCCAGCACATGAATGTCTGGCGCATGCTTAGTCTGCTTGTATCGATTTAGCATGTACACGAGACGAGGTAGCAGGGCCTGTTTCAGGTAGTGGGCGAATCCACGGACTCGCAGTGTTCAAGCCTTGGAGCTGTGCCTCGAGGCACATGACAGAATGCCACATATGAAAAGAATGGACCTCATCCGTCAAATATATACTTTACATTTCCTGAAAGTTGACCGGACTGAATTGTTGCCCCGGGTGGCATGTCCTGAAGTGTTGATGTTCACCACCCAAGACGAATATCAACACAAACTGGCTTAAACTCGCTGAGCAACCTATTGCGTCGATGACAGAGCAGAGTCGCATGGGCAGACTCTACTGTAGATGTAAATCTGCAACTGCTTTGCCTGACTGCATTCGCCTGACTGGCCACACTCCAACATCACAAACAAAAAACAACATCAGCAACAACATACAAGCAAAAGGTACAGACCCCCAGCTGCCGGAGCAACTGGCTCCCCAATGTACCTTCCTGGGCCAGGGCAGGATAGTTATAAAGCAGATACAGTCGCGTGAATGGATGCAACAAGTGTAGATGCTAGATGCCGATGCATGTGCTGGTTGCAAATGTCTCTGCACTTGCTACTGTCTGATTAACGTGCTTCAATCGATGATGATAAACAGAACTCACCAGGTATTCCCATTCAAACTAAAGCATTCGTTGGCTGAGAGAGGCTTGTAAGCGCCCTGGCCGCAGGCCTGATCTGAGTCCATTGAAACGACGATGAAAGGGTGTTGCCCAGGCAGTCCCAGCAGTACTAGCGTGGTGGTGACCTTTGCCCTCGTACTCACATGTGCATGGCATCAACATTGCAGCGAGGGCCTGCCACACTAGACAGTACGCATAATGCCGTCACGGCATATGCCCACAATTCTGTTTCTGATCGGCGACGGCTGTAAGCGTTGTGTTGATACAGCAAACTCCGCTGTTGCGAATTCGATGTGATCCATGTCAGCCGTGATGATCGATATTGTGGCATACAACCATTGTTTTGCGAGTTTATGTAGATTCCGATAATTTCAATGAAGCGCACATTTTCTCATGGAGATGGAGATGGAGACTCATTCGAAGAGGAACAGGAAACTCGCGGAGCTTCACAAGCGGGATCTAGGCTGGCTCAGTTCAGGTTTGAAGGTGGCACAGATTCGCGTTTCAAGTCTCCAGCTAAAAGTCCAACCTTGACAAACGAGATTGTGGTTGAATCTTCGCTTGCTCCGCTGTTGCCTGCAGATTCGGACTCAGCTCCTCAGTACCTGGTCCTGGGATCAGCGCCATCTGTCGAGTCACTCGCACAGCAAAGGTACTACGCACATCGTTTCAATCATTTTTGGCCGGTAGTTGCTCGCGTGTTTCACGTTGGCTGCAGTGCGGAGGCTTTCGTAAAGATGGAGTACAGTGCTCGTGTGAATCACTTGTGCGGTGCACGCGTGGTTGTGTGGGACATGTGTAAGGAATTTATAAGACCCGGAAGCTCCGATAGCAAGCTGACGTGCAAGCAAGCCAATGACGTAGAGGCTATCCTTACAGACTACCCTTCCATAGAGAAGGTGGGCTTGAACGGCCAGGCAGCATTTAACCTGTTCAAGAAGCACATCGTGAAGGCTGGAAAGCTGCCCCGCCCCATTCAATTTTTTTGCCTGCCATCTACAAGCCCCCTAAATGCCATGAAGAACGCTGTAGATGTCAAAGCTGCCAAGTGGAGGGACTGCTTTGGCTTAGACGACAGCGAGCAAGCCAGATCAAAGTAGATCCCTTTCTCGGTTGTGATTTCTGGCACTATGCTGTACAATCGATCAACATTATTTACTGGCAAGTATGTATGCGTGTGATGCTGTCATCTTGTAATGCTGCCTGTGTAAATGCTGAGAGTACCGGTCAGCAGCAAACACGAGCTGCAGAGTAACATCTCACCGCACAGCTCAGTGCATGCGCCGGGGCACTGGCTTATGCACATGCCCACATATGTACGGTGCATTTGCAGTGCCAAGTGCTGATTCAACTTTAATTGTGCTTGCTTGCTGTCTGTCCGAGGTTACATCCGCCAGCTGGTCCATGGGCTTTGCTAGCTCAGGTAGGTGTGACACTGACTGTTGTTTCGGGCTAGGCACAAGCAAATCCGCGAATGTATGGTCTGCCAAAGCACGCCGTTGCGGTGCTGAATGCATGTCTGCATAAGGTGATCATTGCTGCTGTGGCAATGAAATTCTCAGACATACACGCTGTGCGCCCACGTGCGTCCTGTGCGCTCCAACACTCTTGGTTGCATTTTGGGGACCCAAATTGCCGAAAAAGTGACTCCCTTGGGAATTTAAATCATTGACACTTACCATGAAGTTCTTAATCTAGTGCCCAGCTCAACAGTAGAGGACACAACTCTTGCCAAGCCTTGCTGGTCTGCACGCATATCTCTATGCGTTTCATATCAGTCTTCTCACCTCACATATCTGGCAGAGCTTGACCAATGCACATCCATGCTTGCCCAGCCACATGCCTACCCACAACACCGAAAACCTTCAGAGTAGGTGCTCCCAGCATCCTCTCCAGATTCCAATACAGCGTTTCTACTACAAGTTCACCCACTTCGTTGGCCTGGCCTCCCATCCACACAAGTACTTCGACAAATACAGTGCCAGGATCGTCCAGCCAACGCTTGCTCCGTCCCTCATCGAGGCGCCCTGTTGGCACAACAGCCAGTAAATTGAGGGGCATCAACTACCTAGACCCAAGTGCTCGTGCAAGCACGAGCAATCCACTCCCTCCCACGATACTGACGGACGTTGACAGAAGTCCCAACGGTAGACACGCCCCGCGGCCCATGTGGCAGCCTCATATGGTCCCTCCTACAAGCGGATCTGCCGGATCGGTGGCTGCCTGTCCAGCAGCGCCTGCACTGACTCTGCCTCATCCATTATCGCCGCATAATCATGAATCAGGTGGTGCGCCTCTGTGAACCACCAGGCGAGGTGCAGATAAGAATCGTCCAGGCCTCGTGCGAGTGCGATCATCTCCGGGTCCATGATGCTCTCTGCCACAGTGAGCACGCTCTCCAGCTCCAGGTATGTTCTGCGTGCGTGTGTCAGCACCCGGTTGTACCTGCGCACCTTGCAGATGGTGGACGGACAGACGTACTGCAACTGAGGGGCAAACTGTGTTGTGTGCGGCAGCACCACCGTGCCTGTGCCCCCTCAACTCGGCACACATGCAGAGGGGGTCAGCGGATGGGGATGTTCTGGTGCGCGGGCCTGGCAACTGGAGTTATACGTTGCTACTGGGAGCAGCCACAACGACTGCAACAAGGCAGCGCTGCATCCAGGAGACAGCATGTAGTGGAAGCGCAGTGCGATGTCATCCAAAGTAGCAAGACATGGCTGGTCAGAGGCCGCTGTTGAACCGTGATGGACCACACAACTGCCTTGAATGCAGGCATGCACACTGTAGTGGCATGCCTGGCGGGCTGAATGGCACACTGCACTGCAGCCGCTGGAGCTCGAATCTCAGATCGCCAGAATTGCGCGCACCTGCTGACGTGTGTAGAGAGCTGCGATGTTGAATGGCGTGGCATGGCACTGCCCGATATTCCAGAGATGTAGACGTCCCGAATAGACTCTTCGAGCCGATACAGCTCATGCAGGCACAGCCTCAGCCGCACGCAGCACTTGTCCACAGTGGCAGCAATGTCTTTCATGGCCTGCACCATTCTCGCCTGCTGAGTTGGACGAGCTGCCAGCTACTGCTAGCTGTGACCACACAGCACGTGATCAGCCAATTCGAGCAGCAGTATGGTGGGCCCGCCAGGAGTGCAAGCAGGATCCCCAAGCCAAGTCGGTCGGATGCGCCAGCAGATCACAAGCATCACTGCTGCAGTTGCAAGAGCAGGCGTAGCAGTAACAGAGACACCCTTTCCAGGTGCAGATGCAATGGGTCATTCAGCTGGTCCACCATACGGTAAGGAAATAAGTGCCGTCCAAGCATGTCCACTTCCACCATACTCTTTGGACACCCCAATGCTCTTCTGATTCCACCCCTGGATCGCAGGCGCCACCGCCAACCCAGCTAGACACACAGTGCCCTAACGTGAACATGCTGGTGGCATCAACGAACTGTGAGAAACCACCAGCAGCCAGGCACAAGCATTGCCACTTATGGCCATAGTAGACTCACTGCCTGCACAAGCTGGCACCGCACAGCTATCACATATGCACCTCACATTGACCGCCATCACGGCCAGATACATCGCAACCAGCCACAGCACACAGCGCAATGCGCTCCCGGGCCCTCTAGCGCCGAGCACTTCCGTGCACTTGCCGCCTGCATTGCCTTCACATGCGGCACCAAGGACAATTCGTAATGCAATTCGTAATGCGGCACCAAGGGCAATTCGTAATGCATCCTGAAGCATGACGTGAGTCGTGAAGCGCAATCATTGCCGTACCTGAGTACACCTCAGGTGCCACCTGGTCCATGAAGCGCGGCGCCTGAAGTGAGAGGGGCAGACGGGGGCCGCACCTGCGAGTGCACGGCCAGCAGGCGCACGACGTCGCACAGCGTGTCGTGCGCATGCAGCGTGCGAGCCTCGCGGCGCTCGCGCACGCGGAACGCCACCCAGTGCTGAGTGAAGGTCGTGCCGATGACAGACACGGGCAGCGCCATGAGGAGCACAGCGACGACCATCGAGACGGCAGCGACCGCCTTGCCGGAGGCCGTGCCGGGCACGACGTCGCCGTAGCCGACGGTGAGCAG
>JALKAD010000140.1:11865-23262 GCA_024500015.1 Ulva compressa | reverse complement strand
ATCTTTGCGTACTGGCCAAGCGATTGGATGGTTACGCAATCGCAACACCAATCTGCCCCACGGGCCCCGTGCCTGTGGGCAGAAGCATGATCGAACATTACCGATAGTCGGGGGCATCATAAATTTGCTACCTTTGCGAGAGGATACGTTGCAGATGTTGCAGCGGTTTCCGCACGCGCTCGGGATTTCGGGACCACCCCGCGGTCCGCTGTCAGACACCTGGAGATGGGCGCTTGCTAGAAGATGAGCCTTCACATAAATTCAGTCTGTGCTGGCCACTAAATCACGTATCTGTGTTACATGCACACTCCCAGACAGGTCATCTCTCAGCAATCATGGAGGCCTCTCAGTTCAAAGCTGCCATTGCAGTGCTCAAGTCGATGAGCATGAAGGCGGGTACGTACATCCGCGATGCTTCCGCCAAAACAGCAGATGCGGTGAACGAGAGCACGAAAAGCCTGCGGGAGTCCAAGTTTGGCGCTTCAGCCGGGGAGACAGTCTCATCTATTGGCACTCGCGCTGCAGAGGGTAGCACATACGTCTTCAATGTAACGAAGAATACAGCACAGGGAGTCGTGGGTCGGTTCGCCAGCGCTGGTATCCCGGCTGAGTGTGCCCGGGAGGGAAGGTGCGCATTGTGAAGCTTGATCATATTCGGAGAGATCACACACGACCAAACACGTTCAGATGAATATCTCAATGGTTTACTAGCCAATCATTTGCAGGGAAGCTCCGTGTCCGCGGATGGTGTCCATGTGCTGCACGGCGCTCTGTGCAAGCGGGTTGGTCAACGAGGGATTATTTACATCTACAGATGACTCGGAGGCGGCTGCAGAGCTTTATCGAGAGATGTCTAGCTGCCATAATGCGCGGTTGATGCCTGCCACGGTTACCCCCCAGATCATTTCGCAAGCGCTGAAGCTCTGGTTGTTCGACCTGCGACCCGAACCGCTGCTCACAAACAAGCTTGTCCCAGCGCTTACATCTCCAGAAACACCAAGGGAAAGCTTGAGGGTTGTCTTGGCTGAGTTGCCTGTACCGAACCGCATAGCGCTCTTCATGATCCTCGATACCTGCAACCGGATTGCTGGTGCGTTGTCGGTATTTGCTGTGCAACGGTATTTGCTGTGCAAAATGCGTTGTTCTTTGGGAGAGGTTGCTCCTTGCAACCAGTCCTCTCTATGTGGTGTACCTGTTGTTGGCGTTGACAAATACCACAGTCACGGTACAGGCAATGCTGCAATCAATGACACGGATGCCAAGGCACTAGCAGTCGCTCTTTCCCCCTGCCTTCTGTGGAAGGAGGGGCCCGCGATGCCCTCTGAAGGATCTGGAACATTGCGGCCTGCACCGGAGCCTCTGAACCCAGAAGAGGAGGCTGTCTTTGTTCGTCTCTTGACATACATGATTACCAACTTCAAGATGCTCCAAGGATGAGGAATGTGACCATCCAGTGCGCTCGGTCTAGGGAGACCGTGTGGGTAATGCTGGGCCAATGGCCAACTGAGTATGCTCTGTGGGTGCCCTATCAAACAATTCAACTCCCCCAGAGATTCGGCTGAGTACTGTACGAGTTTCCTCGCTTGATACAGCAGCTGTAAGCTCATGTTCTAATTTGCTGTTGGTGTCGAGCTGGAAACATAGGGACTGGGCTGGCTGGCGGTCAATGCAGTGGCCAGTTGCGCAGGAACGCTTGTTCAACCACGCGTCCCATTCAGCTCCTGGGTAGTCTCTGCCAATTCAGTGTGTTGCACATCCGCGATAGGCGATGTTATCTTCAAGCACATGTATGGAGAGTTCTCCACTTGTATGGGTCCACTTGTATGGGTCAGCCAGTTTGAAGCATGGTTGGTATGGCTGCTATCTACAGTGCAATACAACAGCCGGCACATGAAGTGTACGTCTAGCTCTTCATCAAGCTCGGACGATGTCGGCTGGGCTATTAGGTGTAGTTTCGTTTAATGCAGCCTTGCGCTGCTGGCTGTTTCTGCTCATCTTCTTGCATTTATCAGATGGATGACGCAATATCCCATTAGAACATGTGTTGTCTTGTCTCAGGTCCTCTTGCAAGCCTGAAACAGTGTTTGCGAGAGCCTCACACGCCTCATGCAAGCCCCTACCGTGAATGTGACGATCTGCTCTTGCCTGCGGGGCTTGCTGATGCACGACTGCCTGTTCATCCATGTACGGATTGCCTACTCGTGTGGTCACATTGTGGCTTGACCTCGCAGACTCATAGAGCAGTATGTACTGTTTGCCGAACAGTATATGTGCTTTGTCGCATAATTCATTTACAGGACATCATTGGATTATTGTGGTCATGCTTGACTGAGACTTGCACCAGTTCCACTTTCACATATGAAACACACACCCACATGCCAAGCTGATATTGTGGTCGCATTTGCAAAAATGCTGTATAGAATAGTATTTTTCCGGTTAAGCCCCTGCCAGGGAATGTACATGCCTTCACATGCACTGCTTTCGGAATCGCTTGCATGCGTGAGAGGATTGACTGCACGTACAATGTCTGCAGGAGCTGGTGCGGTGTTATGACATACACTGCACCACTGCCACACATGAATCTCCGATACTGACATATATATTATAATGACACAGAAGCAGTCACCAAGTGCATCCAAAAGCTGCGACAAACAAGTGCCACCCAAAGTGGTGAATGCCGCAACATAAGGAGGATCGGGTCCATACGACAGAATTCATCGCTCTAGCCACAGCTATGGCGATTACACGGAGATCAACGCACGAGCCCAGCAGCGAGGACAAGAATATGTAAGCAATCACCCAGCGTGCGGCTGGCAGCAGGCCGCAATATGCAAGGATGTAAAAGCCACAGTGGCAATGCCTTGGGCAACAGGTGCACACGAACCTCTGCACCATACATTTGCTACGTTTGTGGCCAGCTACTTGCTGTGCGATGCAGCGATGCTCTAGAGCTGGTACAAGCGAGTAGCACACCTCTTCGTCCCTGCATCTCAGACATGCGCATGGGGATCGATTGGGGATTCCTGATGTGTGGCTATGTTGCTGAAGACCCCTCAGCATTGCCGGTGAAACACAAGGCAAGCCTGCACTTTTAAATAATATAAAACAAAGCCCGCTTTTCCACGGCAGCGACCTGCCATGCAGTGGCTACGTGAAGCGCCGGCCACAGTGAGCTCACCTCCGTGATGTCAGGGTGGCGCGATTTGGCACAGATGTTCGACATGCAACACATGTATATACTGCACATGATGGTGGAGTGCGATGATGCCCTGGGTTGGTGTGTTACACTGTGATAGACCTGGGTTGGTGTGTTGTGTGTGTGCGCTGCCAGTTGTGTTCCGAGTGAGTGCTGTTCATGCCGATGCGTTGGGTGACCGTGATGCTTGTGGTTCGTTGTTTTGTTCCGTGCTTTCTTCCCTTGCTGCTGCTGGGTCGTTGATCTATCACAGTGTAGCACGTGACGGAGTGAGCAGGCGCATGTCCCGCCTGGGTTGGCGAACAGAAATGTGTGCCTGGGCGGATGGGGTCATGCATGAGCACGGTCTCCACAGCCATCGACAAGTACAGGAATGGTCTAGAAACTTGACACAGATGATCGACCAGTGTAGGAAAAGTCGGCATGCATGGCCTGGACTGGTGGGTTTGGGCAGAAGAGGGTCACGTGAGTGTTAGAGTAGAGACGAGACAGCTCAGGGGAGTCATGGGACATTCTGTAACTTAGATTTGTCATGGGACATTCTGTAACTTGGGTTAAGTTGGACACCGGGCGAGGCAGTGGTTCCGCACGGATGCGGCGGTACCCGTTCACTGGCACTGAGTGATGCATCCTGGCAACTCCCACGGGTTCGTCCAGCGTCCATCAGCTCTCTGTGCCCTCACACTCGCAATGTGGGGCCGCGGTTACCGGGCCCTCACAGCATCTCCATATCATGCTCTTCATAACATCCGCTGTTAACATGCCCTCCGGCCTCCAGAGTCTGGAGACAGCACTTTGGCATGCAGCACGGTTGCATGCATGCACCCTGCAGCGTCACCAGCCAACAGCACAGCCCACCGGAGATTGCGCCTCGCGCTGCTCCTGACATCGCTCCGGACATCGCGGAGACAGCCCTGACTGACAAGACAGCCCTGACTTGGGCTAGCGCTTGCCCAAGCCCCATCACTCATGCCATTATACCTGACCGCGGACCCCGTTGCGCCGCCATGAGGCGTGCACAGGCGGGCCTGGCCACACCGCAGCATGCAGCGCTTGATGCCATGCATTTACGGTGCAGAGCGGCCGTCGCAGGACCAGTAATTAAATATTTGAGCAGGCTCTGCCAGGCATCACCTCCACCAGCGGCAAGGGCATGCCTCCAAGTCACACCACGCCGGCACTGCAGCATGCACGGCGCATCGGCACATGCATGGCCGTGCTGTGACATGTGCAGACGAGCGGTCACCGCGCTGTGCCGCCGCCAGAACATTGCCACAAGTATGGGCGGCCGAGCTGAACGCCGCTATGCTGCTGCTGACCTACCCTGCCGGATTAGCACACCTTACCGCAACGCAGCGCTGCTTGCTGCGCCACCGTCGGGTACTTGGGCTGCCACAATGGTCTCGCTTATATGGTATATGTTATACCTCCCACGTTTGTTAAGGCAGTCAATCGATTCAGTCAACTTCTTCACTCGTCGATCGAAAAGCACCAGTCCTGCGGAGCAGATCCGCCGGCGGCCTACCTGTACTGGCGCGCCGCACCGCCGGTACTGCCGCGCCGCCGGTACTGCCGCGCCGCCGCCGTCACTACTACCGGTACTGCCGCGCCGCCTCCTCGAACAGCTGCCCCACCTCCCGCTGCAGCGCCTGCAGCTCCTGCAGCCGCCCGCGCACAACCTCCACCTGCTGACTCAGCGACTTCCACCTCTGCGCCTCCCGCCCCGCCCGGCCGCGGCCGTCCATCGACCGCCCACCCCGCCCACGCCCCGCCTGCCCTGCGTGCTGCGCTGCACCTGCCACCGCCGCCTTCACAACAGCACCCGCCGGCGCCTGCCGCGTGCTTCCCGCAGCGGCCCCACCCCACAACCCATGCCCGTCCGCCCCTGTAGCCGCGCCGCCCCACCGAGCGTGCCCGGTACCAGGCACCGCGAACGTCTTCCCGTTCCGCCCGAACCGCAGCGCGCCTCCCTTTCCAGCACCCCACGCCACAGCGGCACCTCCATGCCGCGCTTCACCCAGCCCCGCCGCCGCGCCACCGGCCGCTGCGGACGGCTCCGGCGGCGCCGACAGGCTGCGCACGCGCTCCGCGACGCGCTGCGCGCTGCGCTGCGTGCTGGCCAGCTGCTCTTCAGCATGCGTGATGTCCGCCGCGGCCCGCTCCTCGGCCGCGTTGAGCGCGCAGTGGCGCCACGCCGCGTTGAGCAGCGTAGCGTTGCAAAGCGCGTTGGTGCGGTCGCTCACATCTGCGTGTTCCTGCAGCAGCGCCACCCCCAGTGGGTCCCGTTGTTTGTTGTTTGTTCCTGCAGCAGCGCTGAAGGACACCGATTCGGTGCTGCAGGAACAACGGACCCACCTGTTGCTTGTTTTGTGTGCCTGCAACGGTGCCGCAGCCACTCCCAAGCCCGGGCCTGTGAGCTGCTTTGACCAGGTGACCCGGTTCCATACTGCATGCGGTATTCGCACATACCACAAAAACACGCTTCTTCGTGCGCCGCAGTCTGCAACGTCGGCAGCGCACAGTTCAAAGGCACCAGCTGCATCACGGCACAAGCTCCATGCGCTGTTCCGACGCGTGGTGCGCACCAACGTATTGCGGCACGTACACCGCATTGCGATCTGAATGTAACACGAGGTGCATTTCCTGACAGGCAAGAACCCCAAATGCCATTTTGGAATTGGCACGCGACGGACAGCATGCACGGCCGAGCTGTCGCTCAGTGGAACCTCAGTGGAACACACAATTTGACAGAGGGCTGCGTTGTAAGGCTCGCACCTTCACTGCAGCTAGCACGCGCTCATGCAGCTCTTTGTTTCGGTCGACGATGCCCTCTATCGCCGCATGCACGTCCCGCACATCCGCGTCCGCCGCCGCGGCGTCCTCTCCCGCCGCCACCACCCGGAACCGCTCCATCAGCCGCACATGCATGTGCTCGCAGTGCGCGACCCCCGACGCTATCAGCGCCGTCACCCCGGTATCCAGCGCCTTGAGTGCTGGAGCTCCCACAGCGTCTGCCGGCACCCTGTCAGCCACCCGCGGTATCTCCGGCCGCTCCAGCTGATACGCCAGTCGCATGCTGCGCTCCGCCTGCAGCACCGAATCGTCCACATCTTCCCCAGCAGGCGGAGAGCGCTCTCGCCGCACGCCAGCCGCACCCGCACCAGCTCCACTGACGTCCCGGTCCTCCCCCAGCGCAGCATCCCCCACATCCTCGGAATCACTGCCATCCTGCCGACTGCTGTCGCCGGCTGACTGAGGTAGCGGCGGCCCCACCGCCGCGACTGCGCCGCCGTCGCTCGAAAACCCTGACCCGTCGCCGAGCAGCCCGAGCACGACGTCGCCGACGAGAACGTTCCAGAACATCCGCACGCAGCGGAGTCCACGCGCTTCGACGGCCGGGATGTGCACGCACTCCACCCGGGACCGCGGCAAGCCGCTAGCAAGCCGCGCGGAGCGTGGAGACGCCGACGGGGTGCTGCTGCCAGCCCCATTGCCGATCGGGCCGGACGATGCAGCGCCGGCGCTGTCACTCGCGGCCGCGCCCGGCAGCGGAGCGCGGCCGGAGAGGACCGCCAGCGCCGGGATCTCTACCTTCCAGAGGCTTCCGGCCAGCTGCAGCGCGGCGAGCGGCGCCGCGGTGCCGGAGGAGGCGGAGGCAGCGTCCATGCGTGGCGCACGCGCCCACACGCGATCCTGCTGCCGGACGCCGGCGCCGTTGGCAGCGGTGGCAGCGGCGGTGCCGGAGCCGCGGCTGGCCGGCAGCTGCAGCTGCAGGTCATCGAGGGGCGGAGGAGGCTCGACGTCCTCGTCGGCGCTTTGGACGTGGCTGATAGTCTGGCAGACATGTGTCAGCACGCCGCGGCCTGCAGTGAGCGCGCGCTGAAGGTCTCGCACGGTGAGAGCCTCGCGTGCTGCCGCCGCGGAACATTTCATAGTGCTACAGTGTCTAGAGGTGCTGTTTAGCAGGTGCTGCGCGGCTCATGACACAGCGTGGCACAGCACGGGCCTGCGCACGCCCAGCCTGAGCGGATTCACCCTGCCTGTGCAAATGCTCTGGGACGGAGCGTGTATATCATAGACAACACTGCAGAACGCAGCAACAGGGCGCTGCTGAATGTGAAATTTCAGAATGCAATCTACACATAGCCTGTAGATCCTCTCTCTGGGGTCAACACTGCACGTCAACGCTGCCAGGATGATGCAACATAGAGTGCACAGATGTGGCGGCGCACCGTCGCTGTCGGCCACAGGCTCGCCGGCGCTCCAGTCCGGGAGCGGCAGCGCGGGCAGCACGCCAACCGCGACATACGCATGCACCTTCCCCGGTGCCCCGATCGCGACAAACGAGCTGACTCCGGTGCGCCGCGCGCCGGCCGCCGCCGCGGGCCGTGGCCGCGGCGGGGCCCGCGGTCGGCGAGGAGCAGGAGGTGACTGTACACGTCGCCGCGATCGGCGGCGCCTATGAGCGGCCCCTGCAGCACAGCACAGCACACACGTCGCACAGCACTTCTTTAGAAGGGTTCTCAGCAAAGGTAGCGTCATCTTGGTGGTCTGTGCCTATGCCACCTGCATCTCTGAGATACTGGACATGAATCATGTCACATGATGTTTACATGATGTTGAGCAGGGATGGCTCCCTGTTGCAGCTCCCAGTGGGTGCCACCGGCGCGGACGCTGGTGACCTGTTGAAGCATTGGTCTGTAAGCACAGACATGTGCGGATGTTTGTTATTATGAGGATGACAGGGGGGGTTTCATGTTGCCGGCTGATAGGGGGCTCGGCACCGCACTGACGACTCATGACGCACAGCACTAAACAAAAAAGGAGCATGCCCTACCATCTGCAGTCGTGTCATAGCACAAGTGTAGCAGAACCTATGCAAGAAGGCACCGAACTATCTGGCCTACATTGCACACAGGAATACGGCAGCTCGAGCCCCAGGTGCACAGTTTGTGCATGAACACACAGCATGCACAGCATGCAGAGCATGCACTTGGGGGGGCACTGCCTCGCACCTGCAGGGCGGCGACGCGGCCGGGGGTGTGGTGCGGCGCGATGCGCAGCTGCGAGCTGGCGACGCGCCAAAAGTCCTTCTGCAGGAGCGCCTGCCTCGGCGCCGCAACCTCTGCCGACTCTGTCGCCGCCTGCAGCCACGTCAGCACGGCGGGGTCGTCCTGGCAGGCGTCCTTGAGCGCGAGGACGGCGGCCGCGCTCAGCTGCATGCCGAACGGCGCCACCGGCCCGAGTGCGTACACGGCGCCCGACCTGAACAGCATGAGCACACCATGAGCACATTACAAGCCCATCATATTATTTACTTAAAGCACCCGGCACTGATCAATCTCTGCACCCTCTCGTTGCTCTGCCCCGTAATGACAGCTTCAACTTTGACAGCCAACACAAACCGGCGTTTCTGTATACACTACACATGTACTCTGTTCTGTATACACAGACCACCATGTACTGCCTGGCTGCGCTGCTGCGTCCGGTGCGACAGCACGGTAGCTGTGATGAGCAATGCCCAGAATATGCACATGCCTAGCTCAGCCAAGCTGATACTGCGTGAAGAACAGCAGCGGCGGCTGGCAGCTGTGCAGCGGGAAGCTTTGACCAGCCGAAAAAGCAGAAAAAGAAACCCCGGCTGTTGAGCAGTAGCGCAGCGTCGTATGCTGCTGCAGTTTTGAGGCAGACTGTTTGGTGTTGGTGCCCAGAGGAGCATGCGGGGGGATCGGGGAGACGGATGCATGTGTGCCTGGCGTACACTGTTGTTTCTGACTGCCTGACATTTACTTAATACATGATGTTGCATGGTTTTGCAGCACCCGTAGCTGGGGTTGCAGATGTGCTGCAAGTGTGTGTCGTGCATCAGAAGGGCCGCAGCGAACATTTTGTGCAGAGGCCGGTACACGGACCAAGCAGCGAGGGCAGCAAGGAATAATTTCTATAAATACGCAGGGCAGCAAGAGGCACATTGCTAGATACCTTGCCTATACCTGCCATACATGGGCACATTGATAGATTCCTTACTACAGGCACATTGCTAGATACCTTACCTATATCTGCCTAGATGCACGGGGAATACAGCTGGCATGGGGCCTCGGCTCGATGGGACAGCTGAGCTGGCGCAGCGCTTTGGCCTTGCCTTCAACATGCCAGCCATGAGCCACGAGTGCTGACAGCGTGAAACCATTCAGCACCTCTCGGGAGTACGAGTATTGTAGAGATGAGGATAGTTCAATGCAGGGACTGTATCGAATACGACTGATGGGGGAAATCAGGCATCATCTGTGGATGAGAAGCCGTACCGTGCCATTAGATACACCAGCAAGGGGTCCCATGCATGGACAGAGCCAAACGCGAAGGAAACAAACGCAAGGGGATCCGAAGAGGCTGCTTCCAGGGAAAGAATAGAAAACTGTGCGGGCATGGAGCTCGTGGGATTGATCTTGAACAGCTGCTCAGGTGTTGAAGGCTGGTGGAGTGAGAAGATGGAGAAGGCATTATCAGACGTCAGCACAGCAAAATGAGACGAGCTGTGTGCATGCCATGAGACCTGCACCCATCGTATGGCGTCAGCGCCATCTGATACTGCGGACTGCTACTCTTTGACTCTGAACTGTTGACTGTGGCCAGCATGGTAGTGCTGACTTGAACTGATCACAGCATCGAGCAACGCGCGCCGCCAAGTCGTAGAGTCCAGCAGAGTATCAGTGAGCGTAGGAATGGTTCGGCACAAAGCCTATACCATTGCAAACTGCAGCATGCGTCGTGAGAGAGGCAGCCCACCTGAAGCACTTCAAGCCTGTTCGCTGCGATGCGAGCTTCGTCCACTTCCTGGGCCAGACATGACGTCTTGTGAGTGATGAACACATACTCGCGCTGATCCTTTCCGGTACGGATTCTCTTTGGCTTTGGCAGGTCCTTTGGCACGGCAGCGTTCGTATCGACCAGGAAAACCACATGCTCACGCCGATATCCACACTCCTGCGATCACCACTGATATAATACATAGGTGATCAATTGTAGACAGTGTGGCCACCTGATCGGGGCCTTGTAAGCAGAGTAACAACGCACTTGTGTAGCGTGGATCAAGACGAACGCTCCGTCTGCGTGGGCGTGTAAGCTCTCACATGTGAGAGATGCCCATGATCGGTCAAGCCGGAATTTTAGTTCGTAGCAGTGAGCATCGTAGTATGCGCTCTTCTCGAGGTGCAGCAACCTGCCGTCAGCTCTCCACAAATGACCCTTCCTGTTGAGCAAGAAGGCCCGCCCCTTGTCTGCAACGTCAAGAATAGGCTCTTCACTGTTACCAACAGCTTCTTCGCCAACACAGCTTATAAACGCGTCCATGGCCACGCGCTCGAAGCACTAAGAACTTGCCGTTCCCCAACGCCAGAGGAAGGCGAACGGAACCGCGCTTGCGCAATCAGACCACGAATTGGCAGTTACTGCAATGTACTCATTATTTCCGTTTCAATTCATCGCTTTCCACATCGTGTTCAGGCTTGTTAACTCTGTTGAACACCCAGCTGCACTGCATTGCTGGCGAGTCCGCGCTCATGTGATGGCTAGAGGTGAATCTGGGCGCATCTCGTCCAATCCGCTGGACTTGAACTAGACACCTCGGTTTGTCTTGTGTCTGACAAGTCTTATGACATAGAAGTTCACAGTAGGCTTGTGTGCTGTCGTGAATTGGTAGCAGTATGATTGAAACAGATTGGATGGAGAGACTGCCCAGTTGGTGCGTGTGAACATCAAGACTCGGTCCATTACCAACATAGACGCCGCATCGATGCACCCCCTAGCGACGGCAGGGAGCAATAAGCAAAGTTGATGTCAACCACGCAAGGAGACGTCACGCACTTCTGCTTCAACTCATCGCTACGACAAGAACCAGTCCGCCAGTGAATGGCAACGGCACTGTTTCGACGCACATGCAGAGTCTTGCCAAGCCACACGAATGCACCACAGACACCACGCTCTTGTGGCACAGCTCTTCTGTCACCCCAACACAGCTCGCACTCATCATTACATATGGCCCTGAGACATCCACGCTCCACATGCCCTGGAACGCGCAGCAGCCACCATGATCAAAGCACGCAGCACGCAACACGTTGACTCGACTTTGCCGCAGTCATGCCTGGACATTCTCCTCAACCTCACCTGTGCATTCTCCGCAAGCTCAGCAAATCATGCCCTCA
>JALKAD010000140.1:0-11109 GCA_024500015.1 Ulva compressa | reverse complement strand
GTCGTCGCGCTGCCCCCCTCAGCCACGGCTGCGAGCCGCCCCTGCGAGTCCAGCAGGCACAGCGCGGGGTCGCCCGGCACGCCGCCGCTTGGCGACGGCAGCGGGGGGTGCGGGTGCGGGTGCACCGGCACGCCCAGCACGCCGACGTGTTCCACCGGCACCGGCCGCCACTGGCTGCCGCCGCCGCCGCTGGCGTCACGGCGCGTCAGGAGCGCGGCGCAGAGGAAGAGGGCGGCGGCGCCGAGAAGAATGCAGTTGAAGGCGAGGCACGTGCGGCGCCACGAGTTGGGGTACTCCTGCATGCATGCGCCGGCAGCTGTGATGGATGCATGCGGGGTACCACGTCTGATGCACTCTGATCCAGGGACACGGGTCGCACGGATCACAGACTTGTGGATCGAACCTGGCGGCGAGGTGGCCTCAGGACATGCTGGGACGAGTTGACACCAGAGTACGAAGGAGAGTCGAGGTGACGTGCTGTGACATGGTATTGGGCGTTGTGTGGAGAATCGCAGGAATGCACCGTTTCCGGCATGTACCCATCAAGCCCAAGCGCATCGATCACATGTATGTCACGTCCGACGATCGGGCCTGATGGGAATTTGTTGTAGGGAACCATTCAGCCTCTGGTGCTTGCATGCATGGCACCGAGGAGAGTTGGTGCCCTTTTCGCGCCTCGTGCTTCGCATGCTTCGCATGTGTCGCGTGCTGCGGTGCGCGAACAAATGACTCAGGGCTGCACACAACAAGTCACCAAATCCAAGTCACCTCACGGCAATGACTGCACAGGGAACTGCGAAAACGATGACTCAGGGGGTGGCCCAGGCGGCATGCATGCGTCTCGGGGCAGCTCAGGCGGCTGCTGCATGTGACTACAATGCTTGCAGGGTGTCCGTGTCAGCATCCGGGCAGATTCAAAACCACATCCAAACGCCCGGCTGATTTCGGACGCCGGCTTTGCATTGGGAGCGCCATGCCAGTGCTCAAGTAGGCGACATGTCCTGACAGCGGCAACCGCAGCCAGGGCGAGCAGCTGAGTCGCATGCAGACGTGCAGGTGCATGCTGTAGCTCAAAGCTCGTGCAAGGAGACGGGCACAGCAGGTCCCTGCTTTGCCATGGACATGCGTTTCCTGCTTTGCAACGGACATACATGCGGCCAGACGGCCTGCAGCTCCGGGCAGGCTGGCCATTGTGATGGAGCCGGACAGACAGCATCACTGCAGCGGCCGATGCTGCACGATGCCCGATGGGGGACCGCATGGGGAACACACGCATGCATCGGGAACACATGCATGCACGAACCGTGCTGCGCTGGAGCTGTAGCGCCAACTTGGCGCCGCCAAGAGCGATTACAAAGCTACACAGCAGAGAACCAGAACAGAGCAACATGACGGAGCTACGCAACAGAGCTGCAAAACGGAGCAGCAAAATAGAGCTGAAAAACAGAGCTACAAAATAGAGCCACACAGTAGAACTGCAAAGAAGAGGTGCAAAATAGGGGTATACCACCAAGTCACGATTCACAGGGTGTGCGCGAGCGGACCACACATACACAGAGACGCGCTGCGCAGGCGAGTGCATGCACGCGGGAGCAACGAGGGTGGAGCAGACAGTCTGGGGGGCGCACGTAGTCGTTCTTCTGGAAGATGTAGTCGTGTATGAGGCCGACGAGCGGCGGCGAGGGCACGTCGCCGAGGACGTGGATGCTGATCGTCTGCAGGCTGAACGCCAGTGGCTGCAGGTGCGTCGGCGCCTCGAGCAGGATGATGCGCGTGATCGGCGCCTGCACAGCACACAGCACGTTGCAGCCAGTTGGGGGGTGTGACGCGGTTGGGCAGCGGGTATGCAGTTGCGGTGGTGGGGCGGTTGCGCAGCGCGCCGCAGCATGTGCGGCCGGAAAAGCGGTGTACATGCGGCGCTTGGGGACGGTGGGATCACTAGAGGTGACATGTCCGATTGTGCCGTGGTGTTACTCAACAAGCAGGTGTTTGCGTCTTGACGGCTGACAATTGTCCAGCGCTCAAGGAACAGCGATGCGCGATGGCTGCTGAGACCTCTGGAATCGAACAGCTGAAGCTCCTGCCCGCATGGCATGGCCGCCCTGCGCGGCTGCAATCCACAGCAACGCATGCACCGCTCTGACGCGAATGCTGTAGTTCATGCACACCACAGTGGCAGCACAGCAGGGCGAGTCAGCACAGCACGCCGCACCTGGATCATGAAGAGCAGGAACTCCCCCGCGGCAAAGAGCACGCTAAACGCGGTGAGAGTGCGGCCGGCGCCAAAGGCGGCCTGCAGCAGCAGGAAGCCGCCGCCGACGGAGAGCAGGCAGACGCGCGCTGCGGCGTGGCGCGGCCGCGCGCCGGCGCCGCCGGTCGCGTCGAGGAGGCTGCCTCCGGCGAGCGTGCCGAAGATGCCGGTGCCGACAGTGATGGCCCCGAAGAGGACGTCGGCGGCGCCGGGGGGCATCAAGAACATGAATGTCACTGCCTTTGGGCCCCAGTAGGCAAACATGCCGAGGAGCGCCGTGTGCAGCGAGTTGCCCAGCACGGCCAGCGTGAAAACGCGCCGCCTGCGCACATGCGTGGCCGTTTGTGTGAGTTTGGAATTAAAAAAGGTGCCTTTCAACTGCCCGGATTGCCCCTTGTTGAGAACAGCACGTCACACAGTAAGTCATCGCGCATGGAGGACCAGTGCAAGCGGATCGCGTCCGCCTGTGCCTGTGTACCAATGCAACGCATGTTCAGCCGGGGCAGTGATCAGCCGTGGCAGCACAGCGTGGCGCGCTCGCACCTCAGCAGCCACAGCGTCTGCCGGCGCATGCCATCCCGCGACGACGGCACGTCCCAGCTGAGAGCCCCCCCTTCCGCCACCCCCGCCTCAACGGCCCCACTCCCGTTGCACCGACGCGACCGCAGCGTCCCGGCCGCGCCGTGGCCGTCGGACCGCTCCATCGCAGCCTCCAGCAGCTCCGCCTTGTCGTCCTCTTCTTTCCCGATCGCGGCCACAACGACGTCCCCGTCGTCCCCGAACGCCGCGGCGGCCGCGGCAAGAACTGCCGGGTCCTCAACCGGGTCGGCGTGGGCGTGCAGCGGGGCATCGCCGTGCGGCATCCCGCCGTCGCCGCCGCCGCCGGAGGAGCCGTTGAGCGCGTCCTTGCCGAGGGGCACCGGCTTGGTGAGGAAGGCAAAGACGGCGAAAGGCAGCATGAGCGCGGCGGCCGACATGAAGGCGCCGCGCCAGCCGAGCATTGTGCCGACGACCGCGCCGTAGATGTAGCCGATGGCGTAGCCGACCGGGATGGCCATGAGGAAGATCGCGAGCCAGACGGACTTGAGGTGTGAGGGCGCGTACTGGTCTGCGGGAAGTGCGGCCGGTATTGTGGTTGTGTGGGACACGGTTACTGAGAGTGCTGCACTGTACATGTGTGTATGACAGGATGTTGCTATGCGCCAGTCATGCCAGTAGCACATCCGACGCACTACAACACGACTCTTCAGCCGGGTGGGCAGAGTCCGCCTGCCACGGCTGCCTTTCCGGACACACCAGTGCCTGTGTGTGCATACTACTGGGTGGTGTGTGCTGGTACACCATGGTGCGTGACTTGCGTGGGGGTGCCGGGGCAAGGTCTGATACAGCCTGGTCAAAGAGGGTGATGCTGTGGGGCAAAGGAAAGCAGTGTTGCCTGGGATGGTGCAGATTAAGGGATATTGTTTGGCGGTGGGCGTGGACAGTGGGGTAGACCATGCGTGCCTGAGGTGGTGTCAAGACGTTGAGTATGCAGTTGGTTGCGCACGGGTGTCGCAAATGGACCTGTGAGTGGATCTAGCGGTAGGCACAGTGTGTGAGGATGTTGGTGGGCACACAGTGGCACTGGGATGGGGCAGAACGCTGGTCACTGCATCGCAGCCACGGGGAACGTACTGATGAACGGGGCTGCCAAGATGACAAACGAGGCCTCGCCAACGCCCACGACCGTTCGGCAGATCAGGAGGCTCCAGAACCCCCAGGTGAGGCCGCAGGAGAAGACTGAAGTGAACCATATCAGCAGCCCGATGCCGACCAGCTTGAACGGCTCCACGGTGGCACTGAAATGCACGAAAATGGGCGCGGACACAAGTAGACCTGCCATGAAAGCAGCAGGAAGGCATCCATCTTCGAAGTTCGTAAGATCAAATGCTCCCTGCAGACCAGTTGGCCGTAATCTCGCAAAGTAGTGTCGGTGCGTACGCACGCCCCGCCCGACGTGCTTCAAAATGGCTTACATGCATCGCATCGCAGCATATGGATGTATCATACCTGTATCCCTGCGCCCTCATGCTTGACCGTCGCGCGGCGCCCGTTTACTGGAGTACTTGCGATCAGCCCTGCGCGCTGCAGGATTGTGAGGTTGTCTCACATCGCAGCCAACTGATGTAGAATTGCAATTAATGATGGTGATTGAATGACCCCGGTGTGCGAATAGTCTGTACAGCATCCCAGGTGCTCTCTGCAATTCGTGTAAGTGCACCCATGCCAATCAAGCAACCGTACAGGGGCGCAAAAAGAGGTACTGTGAACAATTCAGGTACACGCACCTCGATCCAGGTAGACAATAGTTGACATACATGTGAAGATACATAGCATCCGAAGGGGTGTAAACCACTTGGGAAGCTCGGAAGGCGCTTGCATCGCGACAGGCGCGACAGGCGTACGCCTGCTTCTCTGTGATTACAATCCTATAGCTATGAAAACGCCGCCGACAGCGATAACATGAGAAGAATGATCGGCTGTGGGCGCAGTACTCAAATCGCGCGAGCGTTAGTTGTACACATTCACGTTGAAGACGAGATCTGGACCCAATGTACATCGCTGATAATTTGATTCCTTTTCATCGGAAAGATGTCAAGGGATCGCTGCGTGTCCTCTTGGAGTGGCTTCTGCGGAATTCCGCCTGCTCTCGGTAGGTCAGGACGATGCATGGGCAGTTCATGCCAGTGCCGCGAGCAACTTGCTACCGTGCGTAACAGCTACAGATGGTAGCTGAAAGGAGCCCCCTGCGACTGTGCTGATTTGCGTGCTGCATGCAGGTGCTCATATGACTGGCACTTGCCAGCTGCATCCCAGAACATGCCAGCTGCATCCCAGAACAAAGCCCTACATGTGGACGTAGCTCTCATTCATCCGTATCACACCCGACAGCCACCAATGCAAATGCGAGTTGTAAGCATGCGATGACAAATGCGTGTCGGGTGTATCCGGTGGCATTTATGTTTGCCATCCAGGCACAGAGTACTTGTTGCAGCTTATTCCGCCCGTGAGCTGCAGATATCTGCTTCACCGGTTGCGACAGACAGAATTCATACCACCTACTGCGTCAGCACTGAGAAATGCTAACAGTGCTGCTGGAGCGCAATGCCTTGGTAGGAGGTGCGCAGGCCATTGAATGGGCAGGCTACTGCAGGGATATCTTCTTTGATGGAAACACACAAACATTCAAACACCAAAGCGAAATAGTTACGTGTCATGGCAGTCCTGATCATGCGTACGGCATCGGGATATCTAGGCCTTTTCTGGTGTACCGCTTGGACTGGACTCAACACCGGCTTGCTGAACCAGATCTGAGATTGACTTCTCTAGCTCATCTAAACGGCCCCCCATTTCATCAACTGCAAGCATTTATCCCCAGTCACAGTCAGGACAGCAGGCAGTGTCGCAGAGATGGTGCAGTGCTATTGCAGTATGACCGGCATGTCCAGTGTAGGTTGAATATGATATCAGAACATACGTAGACACAGTGATACCGAGAAAGAGATCCACCCCAACGAGTTCCTGACTACACCATGGGTCAACGGCATGGCGTCTGGAGCGACAGGCCCAGTGCCTGTGCCAGCAGCCAATTTGATCCCAACATACAACCCAGGAAGTATCAGAACGCACTCCGAGCTAGAATGTTTTCGGACATGCCTTGAAATCTGGCTTGCTGCAACACAGTCATCACATGTAACATCAAGACTGGCACAACCTAACAAACGTCAAGCATCGACAGCTGTGGACACCACGTACCATCTGTTCCAGGAGATTTTGAACCTGCAAACAGTATATGATATTAACGATCCAATGAGATGGATAAATGTGATCAGCACGCTTCAGCGAACAAGCGGGGAGAGCGCACGAACGTCGCCAGGTCGGGGGAGTTCCCATCATCCTGCATCCATTGCCAACTTCAGCAAGTACACATAAGGCCATTCTGTGCATACCAACCGGAGCGCGTACCATCCTGGCAACTCCACTGCGCAATTCACTCGAACAAACTGCAGCCTTTGGATCTGACAGGCCAAGACTGCTTCACGTAGGATGAAACACGATAACAATCCGGTTGAGTTGTTCAATGTCAGTATGTTGCGCTCGTGGCGCAGGAATCGCAAACATCGAACTTCCTTGACCCATGCGTGCATGCCGGGTCGTGGTGGAGCTCCATGCAGCTGGAACTCGATCATGTCCCGATCTCTAACAACGGTTTCTGAAGCTGTAGCCTATGCACGTTGAAATCGATTCCACATTCTCACGTAGCGAGATGAGTGCGGGCGCCAGGCTTCGTGCTGAGTAAAGATGGCTCTTGCAAGCGTTTGGCATGCTTCTCGTTGCTGAGCCCGCTTTCCACGCTAGCGCTAGCTATTGACGACCTGCCCGGCGCGTCATTCAGCACACCGTTGAGCATTACAAGTCATGTAGCATAGATTTGAATCGTGCGACTGTAGACATTGAATCTCCAGTGTAATATACCAGCAGTCAAGATTGCAGAGCGCTGGCATTTCTGTGTTTGTTGGAAAAGTTTGCGGTGCACACAATCAGTTCATCAGAGTGTCGGTAACTGATATGGAACGGATTTAGGGGCAACGCCGTATGTGGAGCCACCGGGTGGGGTCACAACCCAAGTGACAAGGTCTAGAGAATCGGTACAGAGGTATGCTCCACAAAGTGGTATAACGCAGATTCAAAGAAGCATTGACATGCATGAAAAACATAGACCATGGCCGAATTCCGTTCTCAGGCTGAAAACAACACCCTCGTTCAACCGCAATGGTCTCCTAAAATCGTTCTCACAACCCATTCACCGGTGCTGCTAACATCACAACTCAGTACAGCTGTACACAGTCTCATATTATAGTTAAACTGCTGCAACAACAATTCAGGCTAGGCATGAAGAGCTTGTCAATCACATTGGGATGGCTGGCATTGACTGCGCATACATGTTGGCGTCACCGTTCTGCAGTGCTACTGGGAGCGATGTGGTTGTATGTCGCCCTTCAGTAGTGTCACCGATTACGTGACGCTGGTAATTACCACAAGCAGTTTAACGATGACGTGACGACGAGTCTTGCGACCTTTACGACAAATTTTTGAGAATTACGGTGTTTGGTATTCCCGAGGCAGCTGTGGGGCAGTTGCGTCCAGATATCTGGACGGGAAGACTGACGACCGCCACAAAGCGTTGACTGCTGCCAAACTTGACGCTCACGGGAGGAAGTGGGCAGTTGTGCAAGGCTAAGATTGTAGTATATGTGTACGAGCGTGGCAGATAGGTACTGATCCTGTACGATTACTGGGAGCGATGTGGTTGTATGTCGCCCTTCAGAAACGTCGGAAACGCCGCTTGCGGCCTGAAAATTTTGTAGGTTAAATTACGTCGTAAGTTTGTGACGAGAAACTTTACATTAAAATGGCGACGTAATTGTGTTTCTTCGTCGTAAGCCACGGCATTCCCACGCGTTCCCAAATATGCACTCACCCTACGGCCCATCCGCCCATATGACTCGGCAGCGAATACAGAGAATTCGTATTGCAGAGCCTTTGCAGGGGCTCGGCGTGCACTTTAAGGCTATGCCAACAACCTTTAGAACATGCCTTTGTAAGACATATACACCACAAACCATGGTGGGGTTTCATGAATCGGGCCGTTTGCATAGGATTACTTGGCCCGATTGGAAAACTTTTTTGACCGCTCAGGCATGTGTTGCAGAAACGAGAGAGGTGGGTGTCCACACCGCAACCGAGGTGAGGATTACCATGCCGGCACATTAAAACGCAACTAGAGTGGTAAGGAAACCTAAGAAGTACAACATGCTCGGAAACATTGACATCAGGGGGCACTGTCCACCGTCAGCTGCAACTCCATTTTTTTTAATACCACAAACGAAACTCACAATGTTAAGATAGACACAACAACTTTGACAATGTTATGTTATGTCCTATTAACATGGTGTACTATCGGACTTATGTTGTCGCGCAGATTCGCTTGGTAAAAGTAACTGAACTGCCAAAGTTAGGGTGTCACGCATGCGTGGTTTGAAACTAAAATGCACTATCCGGACCAATTGCAACTGTGTCACCCTTGACTCTGATTGTGCTGTGTTATGTTCACTACGGCCACGAAATCACGGTGGCTCTTTTAAAGGGTGCTAGTAGGTTGCACAAACGTGCCAGGCCTACATGTGCCACACATCCTATTGGCCATGGGTTTGTGTCTGCCGGCATTTGCAGATTTCCATTCAACCGGTCTCTATCATTAGCGGTGTACCCCATCATGGCGTCTCGGTAGTCTCATCCCCCAGGTGATTATATACAACTTCTGCAATGGTGCATATGCATGGGGCCTCGCACGTCCGTAGACTGTGCGAGGAAGAAGTGCATGCATATGATGCCCACGTTCAAGACTCCGGCAATACCCCTCTTGAACAAAGTAGGCGCCAAGTTGAGCACATGCTCATGACCTGCCCCCATAGCTGATGCGCGGACTCTCCATCGCTCCGCTAGTGCACACTATAGCAGACACAAGCAAGGGCACGCTGATGACCTCGTCCTTGATGGTATCATACTTTGCCCAACCTCTGTTGCGACGTCCTAGGTGCAACGCCACGCCGGTTGTATGCATGATGGCCGGAGTCGTGTTGGCGGGGTCGTGTTGATGGAATTTATAGGGCCGTGGTGACGGCTCGGTGGACAGTTGTCAAGATGGCTTTGTTATTCGGTGGGAGGGTGTGAAGGGCTTACGCCCCAGCACGAGGGCTGTACACGGGCAGCTAATACACACGGCATGAATAAACACCGAATGCGATGAACAAGACAAAATGGGCTGTGAGAATATTAGGCGCCCCAGTCAGAGCACAAGCGCAAGCGCATGTACATGAACACTGACCCCAGCAAGCGCACGGTATAAATACCGCTTGTGATGCGCCCAGGACCTCCCTGATACAGCTGGCCTCGCCGAGTTAACGAGCATCCCGGTAGCCACATTATTGGCACACCAGATGACTCTGACCTTTACGAGGCGAGTATGGATTAGGCTCGCTGTGGCTTTGACATTGCCACTCATGCAGCTCCGGCTGACACCGGCAGTGGAGAGTGCTGAATCACGGAGTGATGGTGCACAGCGGCATGCAATCTTGCATGCATGAATCGGTGCCGTTGAAGCTGCGGAGCGGTCAAAGCCACCTGCCAGCTGATTGGAGGCCGAAGCGCACTCTTACTAGCTGTGCGTGGGATATGAGATGTGATTATGTAGGTCTTACTATCATATATGATAGGCTCATGAATGCATGCCAGGCTTGACCTTAGGCGAGATGTGCATCTCGTAACAACAGTGCAATTGCAAATGAACCGCGTGAGCGAGGCTTGGACGGACATGAAGCAATTGACGATTCTGGTAGCGTTGAAGTGGCTGCTGCATGTGGGCTACGTCAGCGCGGCGGGCACGCTGACCATGCTCGCCTCATAAATACGCACATCCGCCGTAACTACAACGCTATCACAGACCATGTGAGACCACGTTTATTCGTACAATGCTGCTGCGTGTAGCTCAGCGTGGTGTGCCGCGATGGCCTCAACAGCGGGTGCGTTTTATGCCGCCCCCCTCGTTGCAAGCCCTTCCAGGCGCGCTAAGTCCGTTTGACCGCTCCGAGCCGACCGACTCGCTCATCAAGCAAAAATGACCATATTGACACCTAGCCAGATTGCGCAAGGCATCAAACGGATGCGAGTCGGGGGCGTCATCATGTTGTGAAACACTACCACACGCCCATGTGCAAAGGAACTCTTCCAGGTACACGTTTGCCGATTACACCATCATGCATCATCTACCAACAAACTTCCCATGATCATGCATGACCCCGTTCCTTCGGATTACCTGTTTCAGACCGGCATTGGCATCATTGCCCTCATTGCCCTTATTCCAGGCGAGGTCGGCACTAGCATTCCAGCCGACCTAAAAATCCCAGTTGTCAACAATGACCACAAACTTTATGAGACCTGACTTCGAGACGGGCAGGCCGGGTGCAATGTCAACATGAAGCTTCTCCAGCGGCGCAGTGGGTTTCTTTGCGGCACTTGGGAAAGGTTGTCTGGATGCTTTGACTTCAGCACAAGGCGGACACACAAAAGTCGTAAACCAGTGGACCTTGGCCTATGGCCTGTGGGATCACGTGCATGCCGTAGCTATGCGCAGGGGTTGGTGCTGTCACATACCTTGCTAGTCTACAGGTATCTGCCCGTGACTGCACCAGTTGTCTTCAGTGGAGGTAAATACACGTGAGACCTAGACAGAAAGAAGAGTGATTACAGTACGATCAGTATAGTCTATATCAGCGTCAATGAACGTCTCATACGGGTACGACCGGAATCAAATGTCTGCTTGCATGCAATATTAATTTGCATGCATTGCTCGTGCATGTGGTGAGCCACTGGTGCATGGCCTCCCACAGCCACTCCGGAACAACACCGCGCATCCACTCCATGCATGGTCACCGTAAAACTATGCATGGCTGGATCACGACAACAAAATCAGACTTGAGTGCATCTGTGAAGTGCGGAGCATACGGCAAGCCTGTAACAGCATCCTTGGCTTTTCGCCCGACCTGCTAGGTAAAAAGCAAAAAACTTACCCGATGCGGCTTTTGAGGGCGTCATATGACCAGAAATCGTGAGTGGGGATGCGGGCACTTCTCAGAACTAAAAAAGTCGGTTGGACGGCTAATGTAACGTCCATATTGGATTCGTAACCTTGTGAGCCACCGGTTGTAGGTACCTGACCATGCGGAGGTGCATGCAGCAAGGCGCCAAGCGCCGTGTCA
>JALKAD010000139.1:32307-48972 GCA_024500015.1 Ulva compressa | reverse complement strand
TGAGATGGTCTATCTGTCTGTGTGTAACACAAGAGCCGACCGCAGCACCACGCACTACCACACAGACCACGCGCACGCCAAACCCAGTCAGCATGCTCCCAGGGCAGCATGCTCCCGGGGGGCGCGCACGAAGGGTGGGGCTGAGGGCCTGCACAGGGCAGACATGTTGGCCATCCATGTGAAGGGTGAGCATGTCATGGTTGACGTGACCATCGTACACACGGGTGTGAATCATGTGTATCCCAGGGCGGCTGACACGCCTGGCCATACGGCCAAGCTTGCTGAGCGGGGCAAGGAGCGTGACTGGCTTGCGTTTGTGGAGGCTCCGCAGTATGAGTTCTTCCCGTTCGCGATGGAGTCGTACGGGCGGATGGGCCAGAAAGCGATTGAGTATGTGAAAAGGCTGGGGGACACCGCGGCCATGTCGGGGCGGATCTCCAAGTCGGTGTTTGTCATGAATACGTACAAGAAGCTGTCTTGTGCGTTGCAGAGGGGGAACGCCAACATGTATGCTCAGTCGCTGTCGGCCATTGCGCGTGTGACCGGCAAGCACTTCATGCCGGGCCTGGATGTGCCGGTGGAGCAGTTCTGAGTGAGCCGTGCTGTGAGCAGCACTGGAGAATAGTGTGAGGGAACGTTTCAAAGGAACAGTAGCGCAATACAGAAGCTGCTGTGTTTCTGGTTGTGTACGGCATTCGGCCATGGTGAATGTGTTTGATGCATTGCCATGAATCGTACCTGTGTGTTCTTCCACCTTGTGGAGCATAACTCTGTAACGTATCTAGCAGTCAGCATGCTCCGGGCCCACCGGCGGGTCCACCTGTGAGGCTGTAGCTTGAGGTTCACCATGCTCCCATGATGCAGTCTGGCCTCTGTGGTGGGTGGGCCCAGGGCATCGAAGGAAATTCCCTTGCGATGCGCAATGCCCGTGATTAGCGCACTATTTGCTTCTCGCCAAGATAACCTCACGATACCAAACAGATATGCACTACCAGCGTTGTACTATCGTGGAATACATATACTGATACAGTCAAATATCCTTTTGTTTATTGTTTGAACAGACACTGAACAGACACTTTGTTTGAATGAACAGAACTGTTTGAACAGAATGAACAGACACTGAACAGACACTTAATTGTTTAAGTGTCTCGCAGATGTCTGATTCAGGCACCCATTTCGTCAGACAGTCCGTTCTCAAACTCGATATAGCTCCCAAAAGAAACCACAAATACGCTAGAGTATTCCCTGTTCTAATAGAAACTGTGTCAGCACTTCTAAGATAAAACGATGGCTGTGTGGATGTATCATGTGGATGTATCAAGGTCAGACAACAAGATTGCATAGTGGCAAAGTGGCAAGAGAACCAATCGACAGAGGCAACGTGGCACAAGCTGGCTGTGTTGGTTGCTAGCTATAGACAGCCGAAACCACAAACAAGATAGTGCAAACTGGTGTCAATGACACTGACAGCCATCTCCCACTACCCGCTGCGGGATCTGCGCGACCTGCGCGCACACAGCCCACGCCGCGCCGCCACGGCAGCTGCCCCAGGTGGCAGTGGCCCCCGAACGGCGCTGCCGCCGGCAGAACCCCCCACCTGCATCCGTGCGGCACCGCTGCTGCATCCGCTCCATCTCTGGCAGGCCACCCGTGTGGCCGGCCCAGGCTTCGGATGTGCCCCAGACCCCTATCGGCAACCAAGCCCCAACTTCCTCCTTCCCCACCTTCACCACCACCCCCGCCACGGTCCGGCCATGGCGGGTGCTGCCCGCCGCCCCGCGCTTGCCCAGCCTGCCTCCGCATGTACGGTGTGGTTTGGTGCCGCCTTGCCGCACATTCTAGCAGTCATTGATCGTCTGGTGAGGGCCACGTGCACGCCCCTCTTTCCCGTGGCGACGCGTCCTCCTGCGGAGGCGCCTGTGCCGCCTTTGGGCCTCCCACCCCCCGCCGGAGTCGATGTGCCAGTGGTGCCCCTTGCCCACGATGCGCCCCCCGTCTCTGCCTGGGCACACGTGCAGGAGGCCGTGCCCCTTTCCCCGCGGTCGCAGTGGCGCCCGCAGCGGCGCAGCCTGCTGGCCTTCCTCACCACGCGCATGGCGTTGCTGGACTTGGAAGGTGATGCAACCGCTTGCCCGATCCCATGTCCGCAGTGCGGGTGAGTTCATAGGTGCGACTGCTGCGAACTCAAAGGGAGAAGTGCATCACGTACTGCGCCGCCGAATTCATTCCTTTTGCGCATGCATGAGCCGGGCTATAGCTAGATTCGGGCCAGAGGCACATCGTTCCCTCCACATGCATGTACATGATTGCAGAAGTGTCAGCGGGGCACAGAGCGGTATCCAAGCGCACGTTCATGACGCCATGCGTGATCGCCATGCATGATCACGCCATGCGTGATCTGGTCACGACGCTCTGCCGTGCGGGCCAGGAACGCGCGGCCACTCCCGGCTGGCCGGCGGGCGGCTGTTGCCGGGCCTGGCGGGATGCTGGCCACGCAGCAGCTCCGGCACGCAGCTGAGTGTCACTGGCGGGGTACTGTTGCCGGGCCTGGCGGTCCCGGTGGCCACTGACGCCCAGTTAATGGCAGAGCTGAACTGGTATCACGCTTGGGCCGCCACCCATGGCATGTCCCCTCTGGCCCCAGCTGCAGTGGCATCTGGCATGCAATGTATACGTAGCTAGCCCCCCCAGGCCTCACCCCGCGCACTGCAGCCGGCCCATCTCAAGATTAATGCACCGGGTGCGGTGGTGATGGGCGGCACCTTCAGCGCGGTGGGGCCTGAGGCCGAGGGCGCGGCGCTCACGCATGGCCGCGGCAGAGCACCATCGTTGCGTGTCCGTGGCCATGCTAGCTGCTCTGGCTGGCTCTGCGCCGACTTCGCGGCGGCCTGGCGCCACGGTGCCCCGCACCTGGGGCCTGTGATTGGACTGCGCCATGCTGTGCCATGCTGCACTGGGGCGGCGTGTTATGTGTTTGACCTGCCGGTGCAAGCTTAAGCAAGAAAGCAAGCAAGCAAGCAAGCAAGCAAGCGAACAAGCAGGCAAGCAAGCAAGCGACCATATCTCTGCAAGCACGATATCGAGAGATATATCGATATATCTCTGCAAGCACGTGCACGCAGCAACGTGCAGCGACATGCATACTATAGTATGCACAGGCGCCCATGGGCTTGGCCAAGCCACAACGATCCGACACAGTCGCACACCAGCGTACTCTGTGTGCACTGGTAGCGCCACCATATGCATGGTGTCTGCAGTGTCCGTGCGCGATGTGTGGATACGCTGGGTTTGGCCGTGGCAGTGTGTTGGTGGGTGGTGTTGCCCGGTGTGGCTGGGTGGCCACCCATGGCGTGCATGGCATTGGCGCGCGAGGGTGCAGTACTATAGCTACAACCACTATAGTACTGGGCGTGCATGGCATTGGCGTGGGTGTAGTACAGGCCATGCCAATGCCATGCACGCCGAGTACTATAGTGGGTGGTGCTATGTAGTATACACAGTGCACAGGTGGTGTGTATTGGCCAACCGGTGTAGTATTACACCGCCACACTATGTAGCGCTAGCTATAGTACTACAGCAGTATACACTCCTGTAAATGTGTTTACACGGAGATCAACGCAAGAGCCCGGCAGTGAGGGCAACAGCAGGAAAGCAGACGGTTAAAACCCCCAAAAGCAGACAACAGCAACAAGCAGCAACTGTCTCAGGTGAAAAGCCACAACGAACCGACACAGCCGACACAACCACACCCACGCGCACTCCCGCACCACACCACCACGGCACCCACGCCACAGCCGCACACAGCAACCACCAGCCTCACTGCGTACTACAGCCCACCCCAGCAAACCCGGCCACCACCGACCCCCCAACAGCAGCACCCCCAGTACAGTCGGCCCCACTCGAGCACTCCATCACGGGCCCCCCGCCCATGAGAGCCCGGGGGCTCACGCCCCCCACATCGCAGGGCGTACCAGCCCTCCCCCTCCGGATGCCCGGCAGGGGCCTGAGGGCGGGGCGCGAAGGGCACTGGCGGCGCTGCATCGCTCTCCCCGCAGCAGCCCACGGGAAGGCAGGGCGGGCCAGCACGACAAGACGCGGGGCCGGCCTGCGCCGCTGCAACCGCGGCCTGTACATGTGCTGTTGTTACAGTGCGTTGGTCGACGGAACTTTGCTTGTTGCTGCTTGCAATTGGTGCCTACTGAATTTCTGTTGCTTGCTTGGTGTTGCGCTCTTGCGCTCTTGCCCTCGCGGATGGGCTCCTGCGTCGATATCCGTGTAACACCCCGTTCTCGGTTTTGAGAAATTGACCGCGAGTCCCGGGTTCTCATAAGATGCCCGTGGATGCCTGACTGCAAGTATACTTTTCTACGTAGATAGTCGATAGCGGAGTTGATCATATATATGCGCATGCCATGGCGCGCGGCCCGTATTGATGAGAAGCGCGTTGCTGACCCTAGCCAACCTTGCAGGCTCAAGCAATCGATATCGATGGTAGCGCTGCGAACTGCCCCGACCCGGCAAAGCCTGCAGCTGGCCATTCCGGTCCATGGCCGGTCAATCGTGCTGCGCGCGCGCGTCTGCGACTGTGCATCTGCGCTCAGATGCGTGCCATGGCCAATGACTGCGAGAACAACTGCTGGAGTGATTGCAAGTGTGCCGTCGTGACGGACATGATCGTGTGCATGTTTGTACCTACAGCTTCGTGCGCTGCAGCACACAAGCCGTATACGTACTGCCGCGTATATACGTGTTATACGGAGATGAACGCAACAGCCCGGCAGCGAGGGCAAAAGCAGGAAAGCAGACGACCGCGTATACGTGTACGCACTAGCAGCAGTACTGCTGCTACGTACTGCTCCGTCAAGCTTATGGTTGTTCATGATCAGCCCCCGCGCGCCGCTCAAAATTTTAAAAGCAGGGATATCGAAACCGTGCCAGCGCTGCGCAGCTGGGATGGGTCGCCGGGCCCGACCAGCCCAAAATCCCGACTTATCGGGCCCGACCTGAAAAAACCCGACTTATCGCCGGATCTGCTTGGCGAAAAGCTAAATACTTATCCGATGCGGCTTTTGAGGGCGCCATATGATCAGAAATCGTGAGTGGGGATGTGGGCACTTCTCAGAACTCAAAAAATCGATCAGACGGCTACTGTAACGTTCATATTGTTCGTCAGCTTGTGAGCCACCGGTAGTACTTAAGTACCTGGCCATGCTGAGGTACATGCAGCAAGGCGGCAAGCGCCGTGTCGTCTCAATTGATTGGAAGGCCGACCTTTCAACCGTTGAGCATGTCGAAAACACAACAAACAAGTGCATGGACGTTTGTGCGTATTGCGGATGCATATGGTGGCGGGTCGACGTCGCGACGTCGATGGAAGCTGGTGCCGACCAGTGCAAGGCACACATTGCCTGCGATCAGCCACGCAAAGCCGAGGCTTGCAAACAAGTATCATAAGATATAAAACATACGGTCAGCTCCAACGCCTCGGCATCTACTTCGCCGTCCCGGAATGGCGAAGCAGATGCCGAGGCGCTGGCAGCTTTCAGCGAGGGCCCTGCAATCGTCGCCGACAGCTGCGACCAATTATGACTCAGTTTTTGCTAGCCTGCCTACAATGTGTGGTATGCAATCATGCTCTCATGATGTGGCTTTTGATGCCTGCGGCTGTCCACTTGCGCGAAATGGCTTGAGTTTTCCATTTTTTCAGCATGGTGCAGTTCAACCAAAAAAAAATCCCGACCTCCAAAAAATTTCCCGATTAATCGGGCCCGATCTGGAAAAACCCGACGTCGGGAAGTCGGGCTGGCCCCATCCCAGCTGCGCAGCCACACACATCGATGTCCGGCCGCTTGAGGTCACTCGAGTCACTACTCCTAGTAGTAGTAGGATCTCCGCTGTATCGTCAGATCGGTGCAGGCCTACGCTGCTCAGCCGTGCCCGCCATCTGCGCAGCTAGCGCGCGCGCTATCGTGAACTCGAACTGCGGCCTCTAACCGACTCGCGATCGGTTAGAATCGGATTGCAGCGCTAGCGTACGCATGGGCTACCATGACGCACATGTACAGTGCTCGCGTTCCAACAGCGCCGGCGGCAATATTAATGTGAGTTAATGTTCCTGCGAACACGAACAGTCGAGGTCTTGCACGAACAACTTGATTTCTAGCTCTGAATCAACTGCAGTTCAGGATGTCCACGGGTACCCGCCAGAATTGCAATTGATTCGGGATTCGAACCGGATCTGGCAACTCGAGTGATCCCTTGCAGGATCCCGTGCACAGCTGCCATGGGGCAGCTGGGTCAATCGCGGCCCGCCGCCTATTCTATAGCTCTAAAGCTATAGCTAGGCAGCAACATGCGTCTCAGTGTGTGTGCAATGCATGGCCATGGCATCTGAATGCACTGTGCGTTTGTTGGCACCGCAACAAAATGCCACCACTGCAGCTGGTAGCTGGACTGTCGTGACTGCGCGCGACGCGACGGCCAAATTCACTGACCATTCATCAGAACTGGCCAGTTGCATGGGTCCATGCGTTGCACGCATCCACTGCCAGTGATTGCTCACGGCCGAGCGCACCACACCGTGCTGTGCTGCATGCGCATGCATGTCCACACAATGTGCACAGCGCGGATACGAAACTTGTAGGTACGAACGTCTCAACCCTGGCGGGCGGGAGTTCATGAACAGCGGGATCCGCGGAAGTCCAGCTGCAGGGCTAGCGGCCGCGGTGCAGTTGCAGATGCAGATGCATGCTGTTTGTAGCGTACGGGTGACAGCGAGAACTTCAGCTGCGTCGTGCAAGCAAATCTGAGCAGATTTCACCCGGACCTGCCAGAACAGACCGCGGTATCCATATAAGCCTTGGACGCGAGGACTCCAAAGCACATATACAACTGCAAGACCACCGCGGTGACAGCGCATCGATCCCGTTTCGTCCAGATATCTTTGTCACTGTCGTCCATGGTGCACTGGCACGTATCTATGTCACTTGCTCTTCAGCTATCTGCATTTCAACTTGAACGCTCGAACTTCTCTGTGTAGACGAGTGCTTACGCCCTGCAGCGGGCATTGCGTATATTGTTTGCCACATAAGTATACCAGAGCTGCCAGTGTGCGAGGTGCGTTCGATTCCAATGACCTTCAATGCATATGCCTTGTGATGCTGTGCATGCCCGGGCTATATATATGCGCATCTGACATCGTCTGCTGTAGCCCATGTGCTGTCATCCATGCACGTTTCGCTCAAGCGTCACCAGCAATCCTCACCAGCGTTGCATTTTGTGCTTTTAGCGTGGGAATTCTAGGATGGGGCTGGGTGCGGTGAAGCTGGTGCTGGGGTGATTTGGAGGGTGCAACGTGGGGTGTTACAGTGTAGGCGGCCAGCTGCCCTAACAGATGGCGCATGGTGCGGACAGTTGACAGCGTGGCTTGGTCTTGTGCTGGTGTGGTCGTGTGCTGGTGTGGGTGTGCTGGTGTGGTCGTGTGCTGGTGTGGGTGTGCTGGTGTGGTCGTGTGCTGGTGTGGGTGTGCTGGTGTGGGTGTGGTTGTGGACGGTGGTTGTGTCGGTTCGTTGTGCTTGAAGCCTTTGCAGGTGGCTGCTTGTTGTTGCCTGCTTGCAGAGGTTTGGTTTGGCTTGCTGTTACCCTCGCTGCTGGGCTCCTGCGTTGATCTATGTGCAACATTAATAAACCAGCATTTTTGGGGGTGCAAACGTGTAGGGTGCCTGTGCTGCTTGTGATTGTTTTTTCGTGACATGATTTCTTCCCTCAATGGCATGATTTTTCACAGTGTCAACACATCATGTGATACCAACACCACAGCTTCAGGGTCCTGCTCTTGCAGGTCTTATTCACACTAGCACTTCCAACATTAGCACCCAAAAAAAAAAACAAGCAATCGTGCATCACGCCAAACCCAAGCGGGCATTGGCAACAGCACGCGCACATGCAGTTCAACGGATTCACGGGTGTGTGTGTGTCTGTGTCTGTGTCTGTGTTTGTGTGTGTCTGTGTGTGGTTACAGTGTAACCATAGTCGTGCATCTAGTGAATACTCGCAATTGAAATCACGATGTTTTCTGATTGAAGAACGCGTCCTCTGCGCCTTGCGATTTCCAGCACAGCGCAGCACCTGTGCATGTGGCTTTGTGAAAGGCTGATCTGCAGGCCAGTTGGCGTGTTGCAAAGCAAATGTACCAACCCACAGCTCAGCAAAAGTTCGGAGTGGTACTGTACAGTTATCGTTATGTGCCCGCCACAGCAACGTTTCCAGACACAGCTCGAGTGCCACAGCGTGAAGAAATGTGTTTGACTTGGTTGTGAGTTCGCTAATGCACAGCAGTATACGTACAGCGCACCCCAGTACCCCAGTGAGTCACCCTTAAGCTTGTGAGAACGATTTCTGTATGCATGCTCCAAGAGCATCATCTGATTCTCTTGGAGCACTAGTCTAATAGCATACATAAGGTACGTTCAACATGCTCGATCGGTGATCAGCGTGTTTGCATGAGCAGTGTCTATGTACATGTTCAGCAAGTTGCACAAACCATCTGTTCTAGGATATCCGGAGCCGAGGGTTGCGTGATGGCGCAAGGGCGAAACTTGCAAGCTTAAGCTTTGTACATGTTGCATTGTCGATCCATGCTCACACAGGAATTCATGCCCATACGGTAACAGTGCACTGTGGCTATGCAGGTCCCACTACAGCAACTACCACGGTCTTAACATCATGCACTGTCCAAATTCTTCAGCCTGGTTTGGGGGCGCACGGCTGCAATCTGACGGCATGAAAGCCGCAGCTGGAACGCAGCCCGCCAGCCGCATGCTTGATGCTACTCCCCCGCTGCAATTCCACCAACGGTGGAAGGTTGTCATGCTGCGTGCTGTGGCCCTTCTCATCCTTGCCACTATCGCGTTGCCCGGTGCCTTAGCCGCATCCTCATTTTCGACTGCCCCAGCGCGAGCGCGCTCCCACGCCCAGCCATGGCGGTCCACTCTGTCTCATGGCGTTGGCACGATTGAGGACGGATTCAGGGCCTCTGACAGCGGGGCAGAGACACTTGGCACCCCCCGCCGCCGCCTCTTGCACCCAGGCGGTAGCTCAACTTCGCAACTGCCGGTATGCAGTGCCTGCCAGTGGTTGGGCTGCTCACCCAGTAGCATTATCAGAACGGGCCATTGCAAGAGGTACGGTAAGAGGAAGCATTGCAGGAAGTGGAAGAACGGTGGTGGGTCAAAAGCGCTCAAATCGCAGTCGTCAGGGGGCAATTCGACAGTGAAATCAGCTGAGTCTGCAAGGGCAGGGCCGCTTGACGCCGTGTTCGAGCAGGCTGTGGGCAGTGACACTCTGATCGTGCGCGGGATAGCATGCTTCAGCGACGCTGATTGCGCGCTGCCACCAGCGCGTTTCGCAGCAATCAACGGCTCCGCCCCAGCCAGCTCCAATGGAGCCTTGTCGGCATCCTGCGTCCGGGGTGCAGCGGGAGATGACGGCGAGTTCTCTAAACGCGAGCCGGGGGTGTGCCTGTGCGCGTATGGCGGCCCGAAAACCACAGCGGCCACAGATAACAGCACAGCGACAGCGTCGGGGACTGCGTCCGCCGCTGCTGGGGTGACAATGAGCCGCCGCCGGGGCGTGGGCTCGACGCGGGCGCTGCTGCAAGGGGGCGGGCTGCCGTTCCAGCGGCGCAACTTCACAAGAGAGGATCGCGGCAGCCCCGTCTCTGCCACGGCTCAGATTTCTGTTCGTTCGCCGGTGTTTGTAGATCTGTGCGTCCAGATACCAAACAGTGCACGTGACGGGGGGCGCCTCTCCAACGACTCTCTGGGGGTGCTGGTCCCTGCGGGCCAGGCAAACAGGAGCACTGCGGGCCTGGGCGCGAACATAACGCTGGGTCTGCCGGTGGGCGATGTGAATGTGACGGACGGTGATGTGGGCCCTGGTTTCTTGCTTCCCGATGACTTTGCACAGTCTGTGTATGGCACATATGAGTATGAGTATGCGTATGACTATGACGAAGGCGAGGGGTTGACTGCAGTTGCGGTTGCAGCGAGGTTTGAAGAGGCCGCTCCGCCAGCAGACAGTCCTGCGTCCACTGACAGCACTGCAGCTGGCATGGCTGGTGCTGGTGGTGTCACAGCTCAGTCCAATACCACAGACAACTTCAATCTGACAATGCGGATGGGGATGCGTGGCTGACAATGCAGGGCAGCTGTTGCGCTGACGACGGTGTGGCAGATCTAGGCTTTAGGCAACTGTGTGCAAGCTAGTCGTTGATGTGGCCGTAGGTGCAGTGCAGCAATGCATGCATGAGACTGCGGGAGTAGGACGTTGATGCATAGATTGCATGGTGATCAGCGAGTTCGCTGTCACATATAGGACTGACTGCCAGTTCACCAGTCATTGTGTTTGACTGGCTGAATGGCAGGTACGTGTTTCTTAGACTTTGTTTGCATGCTGCTGTGAGTTGGCATTGATTTCTAGGGCATTGATTGAGCTGTGTGCGAAGTGCAGGCTGTGACGCTGCATGTTGCTGCGGGCGAACATCGTAGACTCACAGTGCACATTCTGCCACAGACGGCGGAACTGTAGTGAATCAAACCCGCTCGACAGGTGTACTGCGCCCCACGTATATATGCGAGTAGCTGCAGACAGGGTCAGGGCAACCTAACGATATCACATCAGTTGCCATGCCACAGATGCCAGGCAGTAGCCTGCAGTAAAAGTCCAGTCGATGATCCAGCCCAGCGAGGATTGTAATGTACGTAACTGTACGTGTATGCAAGTGTAAATAGTTTCAAGCCACTCAAAACTGGGTTGAAGCAATGTGGAGAGCATCTTTGCAATGCATTACAGGTTGATGTGTCAACTGTGGTGCGTCAGCTGATTGGTCATGTTGAAGCTGTGCGATATAACAGAATGTTGGCCTGTTTGGGATGGTGGCGCTGCTGCCTCTGTGTGTATATGCCATGTGTACTAGTATATGCCATGGGTACTAGTATATGCCATGGGATATGCAGTGCCTTGTACACCATCATAAGTGAGTGAGACATAATTTTCAGGACATTGATCAGCCTAGCCGGTGTGCATTAGCTATACTGGACTCGGGCTATGTGGCCCCATGCGCTTCATCTTTCGCCCCTGCTTGGTGTGTGGCCGGTGCCCGCCCGGGTAAAAAATTTTCTTGATGCCTGATTCCTTTCCCCCGGCCGCCCCTCTCATACCAGATCCACTCCACCGTGAGCACGCATGCGACATCCGAAGTTGTGCACGAGAGTATCGCCGCCCGGACGGTCACGCGCGCAGCGCCGTCTTCCATATGCATTGTACCTGCTGCACAAATGCACAAATGCACAAATGCGCAACTCGTCCAGTAGCCTCGCTGAGGCTTTCCTGACCGCCATCCGCCATGCAGCACTGGGTATACGTTATAATGATGAGTTTGTCATCGCCGTGTGGCACCGCCCGGGCCACCGTGCCCGACCGACGCCACGGTGGCCTACCCACCATGCACGTCACTATACATAAGAGAGGAATATGGTCAGCCATCAGTACGCTTAGGGCCAGAGGCCAAGCCAGTGTCACACGGTTGCGCACAAAGCACACACTCTACTCCTAATGCCTCCATCGATATCGTTGACACAGCGCTAGCCGATCCAAAGTAGCGTGCGACAGCCAAAGCTTCAGCTCACGGCACCCCCAGCCATAATCCCCCTTTAATCTACTGAAAGCTATGCAGGTGTCGCCAGCTCGCCCGCCCATGCGACGCATATGATCTGCAGGCAGGTGGCAAAACAGAACCAGACGCGCCGTGATACTTTGGCTGTTGTCTTCAAGACAACTTGTACCAGGTCTGTGCTTTCGCATCAATGCATGCTGCAGCCTGAGTCAGCCGAGTTACCGGAGCCGCGCTACAACGCCTTGTACAACATGTCGGGTGGGCCATGTCGGTAGGGCCAGTGCGCGTTGATTCGGACAGCTGGGGCCACACGGTCATCCTCCTAGGCCTCCCGCGCAACCTGCGGATGGCGGTGGATGTCATCGTCTTGAGATTCTGCACGCCGCGTCCGAGCCGTACGCCGACGTGGCGGCCCAGACGACGGGCTGGATCGCTGAAAGCGCCGAGAGCCGGAAAACCGCAGCTTGCGGAGTGATATGCAGAGCGCTACCATGTTTGAGGTGGTGCCGTTCGCAGTTGAAACCTGTGGGGGCTTGTGTAACATTTATGGACATGTGTAACGATTATTAATGCAGTGCAGCCCGTCAACCACATCAGGGACGTGGGAGCTGCGCATGCAAGCGGCCGGCGCCGCACTCCCAATTGCAAGGGTGCGTTTGTGCGCTGGGCCATGCGGGTTCCCCTCCCCATCACCAGCACCGCTGCACACAGCCCACCCGAGAACTGGCACGTAAGCAGCGCCATGCAAGCAAGTGTCAAAACAATCATCACAAGCAGCATGGCCGCCCGGAACGCTGCCGTGAGCCTGATGCATAGCACCGTGCTCAACTGCTTCGCCAAAAAAACAGCCCCAATCGGGCATCACGCCAATCCCAGACGGGAATTTGCCACAGCACCCCCGCCAACAAGCCTTGCATGCAGGCCATGCATGCAGGCCTACAAGGCCGCAGACCGTGACTGCGTGTACTTGCAATATAAATTGTATATAGCTTATCCATTTTCAACTACTAGTATGCCCAACTTGAAAGGGATTGCGAGGCGGAGTACGGGCAAAGATGTGTGCTGGGTCTCATTGCAACGCCTAGGGCACCAACAGGGAGTAATGGTGTGGCTGAGGGGTTGCCCAGTAGTACAAATGCCCACTTGCCATACAGTGCACGCGTGCATTCAAGAAAAGAACCATTCGTATCAGGTTGCTGTGCGCACACATGTAGTATGTGTCGTATGATGAAAGGCCTGAGGGCCAGGGCAAGCTTAGGATTGTGGTCGCCTAGGCTTGTGGTCGCCGTGGATCATCGGCCATTGTGGATGATCGGCCTTTTTGGTGAGTTCTGGTCAGCTGTGATAGGTGTATATTGTAGCACTGTCCATGCAATACCGACCTCAAGATAAACCTGCCAGTGAGCATGCATATGCGGAGGAGGTTTACCTGTGAGGATGTAGCTTGAGGTGCACCATGCTATCATGATGCAGCCTCGCCTCTGTGGTGGGTGGCAGGGCTTCCCGTGCAATGCGCAATACCCGGTAGATGACGTGCCACCAGTGGAATGTAATCTTACTTATGGTGGGAGTGGCGACGGTGGACCGAAAAACTCTGGCCTTCGGTGTCTAGAGGGGTCTGCAGCTCTGCTGCAGGCCGGAGGCTGTGCAGACGGTGCTAGACAGCCACAATCGGGACAAGATCAGCCTATTTGCACAGAGCACGTCATGTGTCATGGTGAGCAGCCGGCTCCGCCAAGCCCCACAACTTAAGTAAGGCTGGCCTGTACCGGTATAGCCATATATACCGGTATAAGGTATATGGGTATATATACCGGTATTTTTGAAAACAGCGGTACATTCGGTACAATCGGGCGTATACCGTTCGCCCGATTTGCGGTATATTTTCCCATCGCGATATACCGCATATACCGCGTTGCTTGATATACCGAGAAATATACCGCCTGCGAACAGCGCTGCACGCTCGACGATGACTGCGTGCTAAACACGAACGAGCCTAAAGAAGCAAGCGCGGACTCCGCAGAACATACCACTACGCATCATTAGATGTATTAGATTCGATCAACAGGCAGTATGACGGAAAACAATCCCACAAACAGCCCTAACGCCAGCGCTGCCAGTCCTCGCGAAGTCCGCTTGCCACTTGGCGCTGCGTAGCCGACCACGACAGCAGTCAATGGACCTGGAAGGTGCAATGGGGTGAAAGGATTGCCATGGGCTCAAGCAAGATGCAAGATCGGGAGTCTGCAATCGGGAGTCTGCAATGTTGCTGCAGATCAAGTGCATTGTGGACACTGCTGATTTCTGGCTGCTACTGGACAAGGCAGCAGCTTTCCTCTGCCCCATCTTTGACTTCGTACACCAAATTGAAGCAGATCGACCTGCTCTCGCTCGTGCCTATGATGCAGCTTGACACGCATGTGCGCCGCAGCTGCAAGGATTGGGAGAGTTAGACTATTGGGAGTCTAACCCACTCACTGCAGACAGTGCCAACACTTGTACGCAGCATTGGGATCTGTGGTTGTCAGGTTGCTGAGTGTGCACGCCACCTCCGCAGCAACCGAGCGCAACTGGGCGTTGTGGAGGCGTGTCTACACAGCAAGCCGGGATGCTCTCGGGCTGGAGCGAGCCAGGAAAATGATCACTTTCTGTTTCAACAACCGCTCTAAGGCTGCTAGCATGGATGACTTTGCCTTGTTGCTGTCTGTGGTGGAGGGGTGTGATGATGTTCAGTGCGACACTGGTGACCACAGCACGACTTTGCAACAACCGTCATGCCATCTCAGAAACAAATTCAACCCATTGAGACGCACGTAAATACGCAGCATTTCAATGCGGTTCTAATGATATCTCTTGCGCGGCAATCCGATAAGTATTCGAATTAGAAGTACCCAGTTTGTCAGAGACCGCATTTAGCCAATTTTGCACAAACCACAAAACACAAGAACTGCAATAAGTATCAAATTACTCAACCAATCAGATCACAACAATATTCATTAGAACCGCAATGTTATGGACTTTCATTTGAGTTATAGTGTGCTAATTTTGGTTATGTGTGGGGGTAGCTGCGGGCTGGAATGTGATTCAGCACCCCTCCCAGTATACCCATATATACCTATGTACCGGAATAATGGGATATTATTCCCAATATACCGGTATAATTCCTGGAATATACCGCCACTGGCCAGCCTTACCCAAAAGTCCCAGGAAAAGCGACTGTCTTGAGCATGTGCAAGTGTGTGATGTCAATTCAATGGCAATCTGGAGAGTTTTGTGGTGCCCTGGCCCTCCATTTTGCCACAGTTCAGCACATATGATAAGGTGAGAGTCGAATCATGTCAGGCCTAGTCCCCAGACTGCCTCAACTCATTGTCTGCAAGCTGTGGAACCTGTCCCCAAGGCCCAAATCCCAATGTGCTCCTCTTGCCCGACTGCACCAGCCCAGCACTATACATGAACCATTCTGCATCTATCATGGCCTGCAGAGCCTTTAACGCCACCTCAGCCTCTCAAATCTAGTTTTGAGCTGTGCTCCATGCCTCAACACGCGCCTGCTTCACCACTCTTGTCGCGGAAAGCTGCTGTGTGTTCAAATCCACATTTCGAATTCAATAGCATCTACCGACGCGGAATCGCCTTTCGACGCCATTTGCATCGGCATGGATAAATAAGCGGCTTGTTTACATGATGGCGCGGTTGTGGTGTACGTGGTGACGCGCGGTGCACACGCATCGCGTTGCGCTGTTGTCCCGGTAGTCGATCAAAACCACTGAAGGGGTGGTGGTGACTCCAGCTATATCACCCGCAGCGCCTCCAAAGTGCCATAATTAGATCACATAGCCATGTAGAAGTACACATGCGGAGGTGCGCGTGGAAACGGCTTGATTTACTTAGTTGGGCTTCGTGGCAAATCTCCTCTAGGTGGCACTGCCAGAATATGACCGCTGAGACGCGTTCACGCGCACGTCACCCTTTGAGCCCACTCTTACCTAGTCCATCTTCTGCTGTGTCAGCCTGCACGCGCTGATGTGAGGGTGGCAGTCGTCCCCGGGGACGCCAGCATCGCACACGGGCAACGCCCCAAGGAGCGCATTCTGCTTCGGCATGGGCACTGCAGCCGCTGATCGCACGCATGCCGCCACCATGAACGTGTGGTATTCAACAGATCATGGATGCGAATGCTCCTGGTGTTTCTGCATGCACCCCAGCCAAGCACCATGCATGCATGCCAGTGATCACAGCTAACTGCTGGTAAGGACTTCAGTGCTTATGCCAGCCATCTCAGTCTGCCGTAAAAATCGACATGCAGCTTGTCCTCATGGATATTGGTGCATGTGCAAATTTGCAGACAACCCTGACATGGCATGCATGGTTGATAGGCCAGTGCATGTGTGTTACACAGTGATAGATCTAGTTATGGTCATACGACGGCGGTGTTGAGTAAACACCGGTGCCCGGAGGCACGTGGAGCCCGGAGGCTCCACCCCTTGAGGAGCTCCACTACTGCCTAGAACCGCTGAGAACTACGCAGAATGTACTGGAGGACGCTAGAGAACGCGCACCGCGCGCCCACCTGCCCGTGTGAGACCTAGCTCTGCTGCCATCTGCTCCCCAGCCCGCATATACTGCAACACAGTAGCTGATTTCCATCGGCCCCTGAACTTGATCGTACTCAGCGCCACACCATCCCCGTCTGCGTCCGTCGCTGCACCAGCTCGCAGCGAGTGCAAGCCGTATTGTGAAGGACTGCCACCTAGGACAGAGCTAGCCCGACTCTGAAACACCCGTCGGACATCTTCTACCGACCTATGGAAAATCTTACCAGTGGCGGGGCGTCCGCACAAGCGGCACCAACGCTTCAACAGTGCGACTGCGCATACCGCGCCAGGTCTAGCCCTGATATGGAATGAAATGCTCTCAGAATGATTCTTGAAGATCTGGCGTCCGGACACGGCCAGCTGCATGGTGACAGCCGCCATGCCATCCTCCAA
>JALKAD010000139.1:0-25690 GCA_024500015.1 Ulva compressa | reverse complement strand
CGCCGCAGGCGTGGTTCGCGGGCGAGGGGCGCGCGGCGGTCATGCTGGGCCCCTGCTGCGGCCATGTTGCCGCGAGAAGGGTGCGGGGGTGTGGACGCGGCGGCGTGGGTGCCGTTGTAGAGTGACCTGCACACATGTTGTGTTACACTGTGATAGATCGAGGCCTCAGAGGCGTCGAGGGGGGAACACAGGAAACAAAACAGCCAAGACAAACAAACAAGCACAAGCAGCATGGTCCCCGTCTGCACCACCATGACCATCCGTGACATCCCTCGCCAACACAAACAGCAGCGCAAACACATGCCGACGCGCACACCGCACAAAGCGAGCGCGACACCGTGCTGTCAATACACGTGCTACGCACAGGCTCCAGGTGCTTGATTGGGACCCCGGCGCCCAGCCGGCGCCAGGCCAACCTGCAGCTGAGCAGGCCGGATAGACACGGGAAGGAGACCCTGTCGCGCGGGTCGGCTGCCACCAGCTGCCGTAGTCACTGCCGCACATGTTGTATCAAGACGGCCACAGCACGCAGCATGAGCATATGCATATGATGCATGCGCGGCCACAGCATGCAGCATGCTGTGAGTGTGCGCGCACATCAGTCACAGCTTCTTGAGGGATTTGTCAATGCAAGGTGCACTGGTGCAAGGTGGAAGGGTGGCACACTGGTGGAAGGGTGGGTACACTGGTGCACTGGTGCAAGGTTCACCGGTGCAGTGTACCCGCGGGTACACTGGTGCATGCCCGCGCTGAGCGCTCATGTGTTACACAGTGATAGATCTAGGACCCAGCAGCGCCGAGGCAACAGACCAGGTAACACGCAAACAGACAGACAGCCCACCGCAAGCACCAAGGGTACTCTCCGTACGAGCAAATGCCAGAACGAATTTGTTCAAACTTGCGCCGGCATGAAAGCAAACACACACTGCACACACGCTGAGCGCTCATGTGCAGTGTATGTGCAGAACACTGGCAGTGATGATGGTGTGGTGCCTTTGCCAGCCCAGTACACGTGACGTGCTGCACTGTGATAGAGTGAGGCTTGAGCAGCGCCGTGGGAACAAAGCAGGGAACAAAACAAACAAAACAAGCAAAGAATCGCAAGCAGCACGGTCACCGTAAGTTTCAGCACGATTCACACTCACCCGGAACAGAAGCAGCAGCGCAAACCCACAACACACGAAGCGAGCGCAGCACAGCGCATGTATGTACATGCCATGTGCAGGCAATAGGCGTCGGAGACCACGGCGCCCTGCCGGCGCCGAGCCGACTACAGCAGCCCGGACGGACACGGGAACGACACGCTGTTGCGCAGGTCCGCGGCCACGCGTGGCGGCCGTTGCCCCTGCCACCAAACGCCGCAGTCCAAGCTGCGGCCGAGGACGGGTCGGGGCGAGACATGGAGGAGGGGGGGGGGGGGGGGGGGGGCAGGGTGATGGGCAGGCTGTACATGTAGTGTGTGCTGGGGGATGAGGGGATAGGCTATAGGTGGCAGCTTATGCGCGATGGCACTGCATGGCATGATGCAGTGCATGCGATGTGCAATAGCACATAGCATATACTGTCGATGTAAGCCCTGTGATGGCATGCCGAACCTTAGGCCTTAATGCAGCATGTCGCGAGTGGAACAGTCACAAACAGTACACAGAAATACTAGCATCGGCCTAGGCCTATCCCAGCTAGCGCTGCTTCATGAATTTCCTTGGGCACTGCAGCTGCAAAAAGCATCACGCATGAGACCCATGAATCACATTTCTGGACCATGCCTACCCCGCTTCGTCATCCAGCACAGAACTATTGACCAAGTGCCAACAGCACACCAAATGCAAGCCATCCAAGCGCCGAGGAACGCATGCTTGCGCAAGCACACAGCACAACGAGCAGCGCCACTGGCAGCCTGATGGCAAGCTTGCCTTAAGCTTAAGCAGGTCGACGTTGGGTTCCCAACGCTGGTTACGATCTGCACATCACGATATACCTGTGCTGTGTGTTTGCACAGCCGGTGGTTGGTTGTTGGGTGGTTGATGGTTGCTGGTGTCTGTTTGTGTGACACGGAGATCGACCAACCGACCAACCGACCGACCGACCGGCCGACGGACGCGCAGATCGACAGACGCCACGCATGCGCATGCGCAATATCCCAAAAGCAAGGAAGCAACAAGCTAGCATGCACGCAACCGAATCGCAGCAGGCGATTGTTGTTGGCGTGTTTCGTGCAGATGTGTGGGATGTGTGGGGGCGAGGTGCCGGCGGTGCTTGAGATTGTTCCTGCTTGCCAAGCAGTGTGATTGTTCCATGCTTTCTTCCATCGATCCGGAGATATCTACCGGAGATATCTGCCCTGCTGGGGCGCTGGTCTATCACAGTGGACCACCATGGTACACCAAATATTATCAGTGTTAGTGCTGACAGTGCAGTGTCAAGTTTGTGTAGCATGGGCTACTAGATGGTGAGTAGCCAGCAGGGAGACTCTTGGCTGGGTCACATGATGTACATGTGCACATGCAGCAGGTCACATGACCATCTCCCACCCAAGTTTAGCAACCCCACAGCTGCCAGTTACACACAACTTGCAGGGATGTGCATCACAATGAGTGACAGCCAGGCCAGGCCAGGCGGGGATGCAGGCTAGGATACTTGAGGATGCCATGCATTACATGTCAGACCAAAACTAAGAATTGGCCGGGCATCAGAAATCAATGAACAGAGTACAATGTTTCCAGACAGGCAGTCCAAGCACCTTGCAGAGTGTGCCACACTTGGCACCTGCAGCTGGAGCCGTTGCTGGGTTGCTGGCCTGCTGCGGTGATGTCCGAGTCCGAATCAAACTTGGCAGCTGGAGCCAATTGCAAGCTGGTATGCTACGTAGTACTGACGCACGTGCTGTCTTCAAAAGATGCTTCTGATGCAGCACTTGGCAAGCGCTGACAGGCTTACAGAGAGATGCAGACACCAGCACAGAGAGATACAGAGAGGAACATCATGCTAGATGTACCGGTGCCTGTACGTCTAACGACGCTCACAGCGCTCCAATAAGCGCTCCAGGCCTAGGGCGTCTCCAATTGATATCTGGACGAACCTGAGAACACGGTCACTGCTGTGGTGTTGTGCAGGCCCGGTCAACACGTCCAAGGCTTATATCGCGGTGTGACCGGATCCAGAAATACTGCAGTTGGGCAAGCCGCAAAGCTCGCCGTCAATTTCAATTCAAAGACGTATGCTCGCGCCACGCACAGCATGCATCTGCATCTGCATCTGCATTGCAACCCACACGCACGTGGACTGTGCACAATTGTGGCAGTGCAATTTGGTTGATGGCTTTTCAAAGTGTGAGTGTTTGAACCGACGCTGTACAACCACGTGGTTTACACGTCACAGTGGCACAGCGCGCAGCGTCACAGTGCCAGTGGTTGCCGACAAAGTCGAACTAGTATCAGTTCGATCATGTGGCTCAGAGCTCTATAGCTAGATTGCGCACACACACTGGTTCGCCAAGCGCGCAGACTACACGGGACATCCGGACAAGAGCTTTTAGATTATCCATGCATAATTTGGATGTACATTTGTGCATCCCGTCACACTGCAGATGCAGCTGCATCTAAAGTGCTCTTTCAGTTCGGCCTCGCCAGCGACGTCGACGAAAGTCGTTGCCGGACAGCAAATGAGCGCATACGGCTTCTACATATATAGACGGAAGGCCTAGAAGCGGCGCCGAGAGGCAGTTAATAGGCATGTTAACTTAACGTTGAACGTTGAACGTTATAATTACGCGACCATTTGGGAGATTTCCGTACCTGGTACACTGGCCAACTCAAACTGCAGCTGTTCCATTCCAAATGCATGGCCAGCCGTTCCAGCAGTACATGCACACCAGTGCACGGCCGTTGGTGTGGTTGTGTCCGCTGCGTAGGTTCGTTGTGGCTTTTCTCCCGGGTCAGTTGCTGCTTGTTACTGTTGTCTGCTGTCGAGGGGGTTTTGGCTGTCGGCTTTCCTGCTGTTGCCCTCGCTGCCGGGCTCTTGCGTTCATCTCCGTGTAACACACCAGTGCACGGCCGTGACCCATGACATGCACGGGCTGTACATGCGGCCGTGCACGGCACAGGTAGACACCTTAGCTCCTGTTTGACTGGTCGAACTCGTTCTTGGGACGACAGGTCATCCATTGGTCCACCGTACGCGTAGTGACACGACCTGCGCAACACAACGGTGTTCTCTAGCTAGAAAATTCAAGCCCCGCTGTTTCTCTAGGCACTGGCATATACAGCGCAGCGTAAACATACCTGTGCGCAGAAACTCCTAAATTAGTAAAGCACGCTGTCACAGCGTCGCTGTGTGCACGTAAACTTTGAACCAGCGTGTACACGCGCGCATTCTGTGGGTGACCCTGCCGGAACTCGGCGGGCTCGGTGCAGTTCACAGCATCGTCTGAGCTCTAGAACGTTCACGGCCGCGGGCGAGCCTTCAAGCCCATGGCCAGACGGCCGCGGGCTCGGTGATGCATCTATGCGGCCGCCATGATTATGGTCGCTGCTGATCGCATAAATATTAACTCCCGATGCACTGTGCCACCACTGCAGTGGGGCCCAGGTTGCGGCCGATCCCCGCTTGGTTTGTTTTGTTTTCTCGCCGCAAGTTTGTTCCTGCAGCTGGGGCCGCTACAAAAGCAGCCACGTGTGTGCAAGCGGGTGGAACGTTTGTTGACCAAACGGATGACCAGCTAGCAGGGAGGCATGTTAGCTGCTTGGGCACGACTCCTAGACCTTCCCGGTGTGAAGGGAACGGTGGACGCTCAACCATGCGGCACGTCGCAAACGAGGGCGTTCAGGAACTACCGGCCGACGACGGCGCGCGGCGCATGCAGCCACGAGCAGACACCATGAGTAGCTCCCAAAACTAAAGACCCGGCATGCACAGGGCACAGAGAATGCACCACTACTTTCACTACAGTCACTGCGGTCACTTTACAGACGCTCAACTCAGGACTTGAAGAGCTGTATGGGTATAAAACGGCCCAAACTGCCAATTGCAACACCCAGTATCCTCAACTCGCGGGAGGATAGCTACATGCAAGCAGGATGATAGCTGCATGCAAGCACAAATGGCTGTGTGCAGCGGTGCCCAGTCAGCAGGGGGCCGCTGCTGGGAGATGGTAGTGAGCCTGCGGGCTTTAGTCTACAAGACAATTAGGTGCTATGCATGTCATGACCTGATTATATGATGGCTCATCAGCGGCAGGTGGTCATTTTACTGCAGCGGGGACTTGGCCCAGCAGGAAAGCCCTAAGTTTGCCAGGTAGCCTGCATGTAGGGTTGTTGATATAGGGTTGTTGATATAGGGTTGTTGATATAGGGTTGTTGATATAGGGTTGATGGTATAGGGTTGATATCGACGTGCATCCGAATGTGCACATGCACTGCATGGCAAGTGGGCATGTGTTACACGGAGATGAACGCAAGGGCAAGTGAGGGCAACAGCAGGAAAGCAAATGACCTAACCCCGCAAGCAGGCACCAACCAGCAGGAACAGTCTCAGGCGAAAAGCCACAACGAACCGGCACAACTGACACACCCGCGCGGCCACACACGCATGCTCCACAGCACCCCACCACCGCGTCAACCACGCCAAAGCCGCACACAGCGACCGTCCGCACCCCGCACCGCCGTCCGCCCCTGCTCGGTCACCACCATCCTCCCAACAGCAGCACCACCGGTACCACTGCAACCAGCCCCACCCGAGAACTCCACCGCGGGCACCCCGCCCATGAGAGCCCAGGGGCGCACACCGCGCCCTCAGGGCGGGGCGTACCAGCCTCCAGGTGGGCATGTGTACTACTGGACAACCCCTCAGCCACACCGCTACTTCCTGTTGGTCCCCTAGGCGTTGCTGGCAGCCCCAGCACACATCTGTGCCCGTACTCCGCCTCGCAATCCCTTTCGAGTTGGGCATACTAGTAGCTGAAAATGATTAAGCTATGTACAAGTACACGCAGTCGCGGTGTGCGGCCCTACATGCAAGGCCTGCATGCAAGGTGTGGCAGATCTAGGGTTTAGGCAACCGTGTGCAAGCTAGTCGTTGGTGTGGCCGTAGGTGCAGTGCAGCAATGCATGCATGAGACTGCGGGAGTAGGACGGTTATGCATAGATTGCATGGTGATCAGCGAGTTCGCTGTCACATATAGGACTGACTGCCAGGTCACCAGTCGTTGTGTTTGACTGGCTGAATGGCAGGTACGTGTTTCTTAGACTTTGTTTGCATGCTGCTGTGAGTTGGCATTGATTTCTAGGGCATTGATTGAGCTGTGTGCGAAGTGCAGGCTGTGACGTTGCATGTTGCTGCGGGCGAACATCGTAGACTCACAGTGCACATTCTGCCACAGGTGAGATCCATACAGCCTAAGTAGTGTACAGTACGTGAAGCTGTAACAGTTGTGTTTGACTGGCTGAATGGCAGGTTGTGACGTTGCATGTTGCTGCGGGCGAACATCGTAGACTCACAGTGCACATTCTGCCACAGGTGAGATCCATACAGCTTAAGTAGTGTACAGTACGTGAAGCTGTAACAGTTGTGTTTGACTGGCTGAATGGCAGGCTGTGACGTTGCATGTTGCTGCGGGCGAACATCGTAGACTCACAGTGCACATTCTGCCACAGGTTATGGGGCCCGTCACGAGAGTGTGAACCCGCTGCAGACAAATTCCGTAGTTGTGCCGTAACTGGGCAACAAATCCCGACGCAAGACGTAACTGTTTGCGTGGCCAGGCCGTAACTGGGTGGCAATATGGGGGATGTCGGATTTGGCAGTGGCGTGGGGCGGATCCAGCAGTTGGGTCGGGACGGTAACTTCCGTCAGTAGTTCGCCCACATGGAGGCAGCTCTCACCATGAAAGGGTGGGAAAGATGGCTGACCGAGGAGCCAGCTGAGGACGATGACGCCGGGATAGCCGAGGACAGAAAGGGCGAGAAAGCAAACGACCTGCGACAAGGAGATAAGGGTGTCCAAAGGTACATTGATGAGGTCCTGATGCTCCGTGAGGACTTCGAGGACGCGGGCATGGAGGGGCAGGCAACTTTGCTTGTCAGTCAGTTTGTCAAGGGCATCCGACCCACATTGGGAAGTGTGGTTGGGCCCCAACTTGGCGCGGATGTGCGGCGTGGAGCTTCACTGGAGGCCATCTGTGACAGCTTCAGGGATCTAGTCACTTTCCTGCCAGAGCGAAAGTTAACAGGACATGCAGCCGCGGCGCGGGCTCCGACGCAGGGGCCATGCCACTACTGTGGTAAGGATGGCCACAGATGGCGGTCATGTAGAAAGCGAAAAGAGGATATGTCTGCGGGTCGGGAACTGAAGTGGTTCCGGGATCAGCAGCGTGAAGGGGCTGGTGGCAAGGAGAGTTCGCAGCCCGGGAAAGCACTGTCGGTCAGGGCAGGTGCAAGAGTCGCAGCGGCGACTGTAACGGTCCGTGCAGACAGGCCGGACATGCTGGTGTTCGACACAGGCGCAACTCACAACTTTGTGAGTGACCTGAGCTTGGTCCACGACAAGGAGGACACGCCGGTTGACATTGCCCCTGTGCAAGCGGAATGTGCATGCCACGTACGCAAATCTGAGTGATGGTCGACATGGATCTCCGGAACCCGGGGGCGTAAGTGATGTCACTTTGTGGCAGAATGTGCACTGTGAGTCTACGATGTTCGCCCGCAGCAACATGCAACGTCACAGCCTGCCATTCAGCCAGTCAAACACAACTGTTACAGCTTCACGTACTGTACACTACTTAAGCTGTATGGATCTCACCTGTGGCAGAATGTGCACTGTGAGTCTACGATGTTCGCCCGCAGCAACATGCAACGTCACAGCCTGCACTTCGCACACAGCTCAATCAATGCCCTAGAAATCAATGCCAACTCACAGCAGCATGCAAACAAAGTCTAAGAAACACGTACCTGCCATTCAGCCAGTCAAACACAACGACTGGTGAACTGGCAGTCAGTCCTATATGTGACAGCGAACTCGCTGATCACCATGCAATCTATGCATCAACGACCTACTCCCGCAGTCTCATGCATGCATTGCTGCACTGCACCTACGGCCACACCAACGACTAGCTTGCACACGGTTGCCTAAAGCCTAGATCTGCCACACACTTTGAGCATGTGCTGTGTTCCCGCTGGTGTGTGTAGCCTACAGCAGACTTTGAGCAATTGCGTGGGATTGAGCGTCTCTGATCTGCTGCACACGCGTGCTGTGACGTACATCATGCACCGCGGCTTGCGGCTGCGTTCTGGGCGGCCATGCTGCTTGTGATGATTGTTTTGACACTTGCTTGCGTGGCGCTGCTTACCGAAGTAGTCACGGACTACTTCGTTTTTGGTAACACATCTCCCACAGCCACACAGCTGCGTATACAGCGAAGAGTACTGTCCGCCCCGGTCCAGGGGGCGCGCGCGCCACCGGCTCTCATGGGGTTCGCATGTCGGGGCAGGCGTGCCAGTTCTCGGGTGGGCTGTGTGCAGTGGTGCTGGTGATGGGGGGGGAAAGGTAGGGGGTGAGAGTGGGCGTTCCCGTGGCTGAGTGCTGGCGGACGATGGTGCGTGGTTGGGACGGTTGGGAAGCGTGCTGAGGGATTTGGCGTGGTGGACGCTATTGTGGAGTGTGATGGTATGCGCGCGGATGTACATGTCGGCTCGTTTTGGCTCGGCGACCTGCGTGTGTTTCTGCTTGCTGCTGTAGCTAGCTATTTGCTTGGGTTCAGCTTGCTTGATGTTGCCCTGGCTGCGGGGCTCTTGGGTTGATCTCCGTGTCCCAGCCAGTTCGAGCTCCAACGCAACATTGCCATGCATGATTAAAAGTCTATGACCAAGTCTGAATGTACCTCTATGGACATGATCATTCGTATTCAGATGCATCACAAATGGAGTCACAATGGTCATTCAGGGCGCAGCACGCATGGATGATGCCGGCCCAACAGGGGATCCGGACAGTCCATGGCCGTGGGCTATAGTGTACGTATACGTACACAAGTGCTTGTGGCTCGTGAGACAACAGGGGACACGCCATGACAAAAAAAATGCTGCACATGAAAGAGCCAATGTGTGATGGTAATGTATGTTGTGGCCCTACCATCACTCCGCAAGTGAAATATCGATCATCATGATATGAGATCCTGCCAGTGGCCTTTGCTGTCGTGGCCCCTGCGCATGCTGTCGCCTTGTGGCCGCTTTCCTGGCCGGCACAGCTTCCCGGGCTTCTGCCTTGTGCGCGTCTGCACCCGTTGCTGTGCCGCATTGGACCCGGCTGCGTGTGTGGTCGTCTGAGATGCGCACGTTGCTTGAGCCTAGATCTGCGTGCACGTTGCAAGTCAAGATTGCCAGCTGGAGCTGCTCTAGAGTACGGAATAACTTGCGTTAACGCAGGTTATTCCGACTTGAACATTCAAGTCGGCTTCTATGTATGCGCTTAAGGTTGGGCCTGACGATATGTGCTGGTCAGAGCCGTATGTGCAGGCGCTGAGTGGATCATGGCTGCAGGGGCATTTGCTGACGCGAACAACGCTGACAACGTGACTGCGTCAAAGTCGATAGCGCAAGCACTGCACTACAAGAACGGCCTGCACCCGGCTGGCTGTCGGGTGTGTGAACTTCACCCGACCGCATGCCCGACTTGCACGTCGAGTGCGGACATGTCGAGTGATCACACACGCTTTTCCATGGAGTGTGTGGTACTGCGCGGTGCTGCGCTCGGTTCATGCGTTGTTTTTGTGTGTCTGTGTGTGTATGTGTGTGTGTGTGTGCATGCGCGTGTGTGTGTTCGCTTTCATGGCAGCGCAAGTTTGAGCGAAATCGTTCTGGCATTAGCTCGTGCGGAGAGTAGCCTTGGTACTTGAGATGGGCTGTCTGCCTATTTTTGCGTGTTGCCTGGTCTAGTTGCCTCCTAGGGCGCTGCTGGGTCCCTAAGCTCACAACGTGTACACACGCTTTTCGCGCGCTAAATATGGCCAATTGAGTCGTATGAAGCATGAAGTATCTCCGTCAAAGACAAGTAATGTTTATACGCGTTTCTGGCGCTTGATTTAGTGAAGTATGTATCATTTGGCGAAGATGACCTGTGCTTTCACCCGACAGCCACAGAGCGACGGGCGGTCGAAATATGTGCCAGTCGGGTGCCGCAATAACGGGAACGTGCAGAGGTAGGCGCAGAGACATGACATGATGTTGACTGCAGATGTGTTGTGTCCATACATCGGATGATGAAACATGCAAACGATTGAGTGTGACCAGTCCGAGGTTGAGCTTCGCGTCTCGCGGCAGGTAGTACTTTCGCAGCTTGCACCTTGGTCAACTCGCGCGCGCAAGTTCAAGCAACTTCCAACTTCCAAGATTGCAAGCTAATTTGTTAGGGCACGTGTGTAGTGGTGTATCGAGTGACGTGTTTGCCCGATGCTTGGTGGCGCTCTTGCTACAGCTTGCGAGTGGTCTCGATGGCAAGCGCACAAGCTTATGCAGCAGGGCACATGTTCGTGTTGAAGATGCTGGAACTATTCTCAAGATGTGCTGATTATGTTCGCTTGGCCATTCAGCAGTGCTTTGCTAGGCAAGTGTCGACTTCTCCACAACACCATAGTGGACTGGCCATTGCAGCAGAGAGGAACGTGCAAAACTATTCACCATCGGTTTGACTGTTTTTCACTCATATTCCATGCAGGTGTTGACTCTTCAGGTCATGCCATTGCTCGAGACCTTGAGCGCAAAGACGACGACACATGTTGGCAAGCATTTGTGAAAACTCTGGCCAATTACACGATGCAGCTAGGCTGGATGCGCTAGCAACATGATTCATCAGTACATACAGATTCAAACTGCGACTGTGCTGTGGAACTGTGTCGCCTTGCCAGCTAACAAGTCTAATGTTGGAAAGACCAGGTCCCCGGCTCGTAGCTCTTCTGCCTGCACAGTCTACAACTGTAAGAGATGTGCATAGGAGTTGGAATCAGGCGCAACACAGTGGTCAAGACGATCTGCAAGATCAACCAGACAAGACTCTTGCATACATCAAGTCTCACGTGGATGTCATACATCGCAAGTCACAACATGCTATCTCAGCAACGCAGACGCTACCCATGCACGCGCTTGGAAACCTCATCGACTCTTGGATGAGCAGTATGGTGCAGCAGTGGGTCAACATGCCAGGTCACATACATGGAGAAGTAGCAGGCATTGGCTATATCCGAGACTGATGTAGCCCACGGCCATCTGCATGACCAACGCAAGCTCAAATACACACCTCCTTGAATTTGGTGTGGATGCCGAAAAACTATGCTGCAATGATTGATGCAATAGATGATGCAATGGATGATACAGAAGACGCATTCAAAGACAGGCATGGCTGTGGCAATGCCAACGACCGTGGCGGCAACAGAAGTGCAACCGCAACACCATTCCACACAGGAGCACAGCGAACTGGCATGTAGGTGCGCATCCCGATGATTCATGTTGGCTGACTGTCAAGAATGTTCTCAGCAATGGTGTTCAGATGGTCAAGCGAACCTGTTTGCAGAGTCACACAGGTGCAAGCAGACTTGGTGAAGCGCAATCATTCGCAGTCGGTGAGCGGTCACATAGTGCAGGTCAGCTGCAGCATGCAAGTGAGGCTCATAGTTGACTGGGCGCATTTGTGCATGTGTACTGTTTCATGCTGCTGATCACAACTGTTGGAGGAATAGCAGGCACCAACAGATCTCACTGCAGCTGCTGACAGACCTCCCATGTGGGCAGGAGATGGCAGCCAGATTGATTATCACAAACTTTCCATCGGAATGGCACAGAGTCAAGGAATGCCATGCTTCAGGAACGCCATGCTTCAGCGACAGTAGCAAGGAAGGCACAAAACGATCAGAAGAAGAAGTCAGAACCAGCAAGTAAGCTCAAGAAGGGCACTGTCAAGGTGTGTGCTACCACATGTACAAGGATGACTGAACAGGCTGATGGCAGGAAACTCCATGCTTACATGGATGTTCACAGCAGTGAATTGCAGAAACGGGGCAGGCCATCCACAGGCCAAGCTGAGACCCGCACCAGAAGGAAGAGGATAGCCAACAGCGATGAGGGCTTTGAGATCACCAAAGAGACTGCCACTGTTCAAGAGACTGCCGCTGAAGGCAGACACAGTGCCAAGCCTATGGGCTTCCGGCAGGCGATCAAGGTATTCTACTACGTTGAATCTGCTACGCTGAATCATACTGCTGTGATGTTATTAGATGCAGCCCACGCTATAACCAAAGGGTTGGCTACAGGTCTGATGGTTTCGAGGTCAGGCAAGATCTCACCAAGCAGACATAGTTATAGTATCAAGATGCAAGAGCCTGAATACTGTTCTAGCATACTGTGTGTACTAGCGGGCGGGCAAGCCGACTGCCCGGTACGGGCAGCCGGCCCATTGATAGCCCGGCACCGAATCGGCCGGACTCGGTGGCAATAGATACTACACCATGTAACAATAACACAGAACTTTAAAGGACGTCGTTGCAATCATCGTGTGCACCGTTTCGCGCTGTATCAGTTCACCCGTCACAACGCGCGACCCGACATGCACCCGGTCGACAATCTCCCCGTGTGTCGGCTGATTCCAAAATGTAGCGAGCTAAGCGAATCGAGAACAACAAAGCATTTAAAAAGGCATATACATGTTGACTTTGGTCAGTCGGGTGGAAATTTTGCGAAGCGGGGCGCTTTCGGCCCAAAGCTGTCACTGACTGTGACAGGAGCTACAAGAACTTAGCAACCACAGGCAGCTGAATCACCAGCTTGCAATGTCGACATGTCTACATACCATAGCATCAATGCGTTTGCCGGCATCCGTGAGAGTAGCGGCGCCGTGGTTCGCAGCGCAGGTCACACAGTCACCAGTGCAAGGTGAGGGCTGATGGCTGCAGCATTTGCACAGTGGACCCACCAACGGCGCATCTGAGCATGGGAGCCCTTATGTAACCTGCCTGAACTGTTTTCCGAAGCCGAACACTCTGATAGGTGGTTGGCATTGCGTTTCTGCGGGCTAGTGCCAGTCGGTGTGCACAAAACCTTCGATGCTGTAGTGCATTAAGAACACCAAAAACAATCCGAATGTGTCGTCAACATACAGCTGTATTCTACTGGCTTGTTGCCTGCTAGGTTATCCTTCACAACAGGCGGATCCGGCGAGCTTTAGTGGCAGCGGGTGCCAACGATCATGAGGTCCCGAGGTCACAAGAGAACGCAAAACTCCGCGACGACTGGCGCATTCCATACCAAACATTATCCGTTGTTGTCACACTTGTTTTCGGCTGTTTCTGTGCACTTTTCGCTGAGTTTACCTTAGGTCGACATCAGCCTCCTCGCGGCGGTGTCGGGTGGCAGACCGGGTGCAAGTCATTCTTGTAGTGCTGTACCAATCGCTGCGGTGGTACGCAGAACTTGCAGCTCGTGTCCGTGTCAGCGATGGTCACTTTTGCATATTTTCTCGCATGACGATGATTGTTGTGCCGGTGCGGAATGCGTTCGACGAATTTGATGCAGTGCCACTGGCAGTTGCTCCGCAGCGCATCGGCTCGCACCAGGTCACACCAGCTCATACCAGCTCACACCGCTTAACTTCGCGGAAGCTGCTGTCGGGCGTAACGGTCGCGGCGTGAATACGCTCTATAGCGATTCATATATGATCTCCACTATCGCGATTTAAATCGATATGGACTATAGTCGATATATCTACGTAGAGAAGTATACTTGCAGTCAGGCATCTACGGGCACCTTGTGACAACCCAGCTGCAGGACTCGGTCAACTTCTCAAACCGAGAATGGGGTGTTACACGGAGATCGACGTGCTGCCCGTCGCCACCGCGGCCAGTGCAGGGGGGTGTGCACTCAGCCCTATGGCACGTCCAGTGTTCACGCGGAAACCCGGGACTCCCCCAAACAAGTTCGGGACGTCCATAGGGCATATGTACATGCTCCGGGACTGCCTGTGGGGGTTCGGGGAAAGCGAGTCGATTTCCCCGACAATGGGGCAAGTTTTCGGCGAAAAGTGCTCATTTCCCCGATAGTCGTCAACGGACCGTCATTTCGATCCCAAACCACTCCCGATGGTCCCAAAGCACGCACAACACCTCAAAAACACTATACTTTCACCTCCTGGTGTAATGTGGGTGACACCTTGCTCTGCCTCGTCAGCTCTTGCTGGTGATAGGCGCTAGCAACGCGACGCGTCGCAGCGGCACCATGACGCGATACCCGTGCGTGGCCATGAGATGTATCGATGACCTGTCCAACTGGGCAACATGCAGGCTTGCGCAGGAAAGCAAAACACCGCTCCACACTGGAGGCCACAGTGCTGACCTCAACTTCCTTGCCCCATGGTTTCATAATTATACAATTGTTAGTTAATTTAGCTGGGAGTGTTCATTTTCAGCCATTCCATATTGCCCAAGGTGTCTGTGGCAGCCGTCCTTGAAGAACACAGTCAATGTTGCTCACAGTGCATCATCTGCTATGTCATCTGTACTGGAGGAGGGTTTTAGACTCGCAGCATTGCCATGTGCATGACAATTATTAAATCAATGCAGCATGCAATACAAGCAGTCACATCCAAAGCCAGTGTAGGCTCTTCCCCCTTGCTCCACAGACCGTGACACACGTGCACATGATGGTGCACATGATGTGCGTGCATGAGGAGATATGGCACTGTGCCAAGTAGGAGCATAGGTACTTACAAGTGGCCTGGAGTGGCCACAGGCACCCAGTGGCTAGCAAGCATTGGCAACAAGTGGCGATGGTTGGGAGGCACCCCGTAAGGCCACTTTGAGACATAGGGGGCTCCCCTAGACCAATTGGGGGGCCATTGGGAACGCCTAGATAGGTTTGGGAAGGGTTTGGGGATGTTTGGGAAAGCAAGGTCCATTTCCCCGGAGATGAGGGTCCATTTGGCCCTGAAACGCCCGTTTCCCCGATATCACAAAACAAGGCTACAGGCAGTCCCGGAGCATGTAGATATGCCCCATGGACGTCCCAAACTCGTTTGGGGGAGTCCCGGGTGTCTGCGTGAACACTGGACGTGCTATAGAGCTGAGTGCACACCCCCCTGCCAGTGCATTGCTCTTGAGATGGGCCGGCTGCAGTACTAGTGCGTGGGGTGAGGCCTAGGGGGCACTACAAGAACGGCCTGCAACCGGCTGGCTGTCGGGTGTGTTACACAGTGATAGATCTAGGACCCAGCAGAGCCGAGGCAACAGACCAGTCAACATGCAAACAGATAGACAGACCACCTCAAGCACCAAGGCCACTCTCCGCATATGCGGATGTGTCTGTGATTGACCCTGTGGCACAGACGTATCGCAGAGCGGCAGCCCGTGGGGATGGCGCTGCGGCGGCGGTGCGCGATAGGCGCAAGGCGGCTGCTTATCGTCGCTATAATCCGCATGCGTACGACTTTGTTGCGTTGTCGCATGAGACATTTGGCAGGTTGAGCAAGGGTGCATTGTCGCATCTGAAGTATCTGGCTGATATTGTTGTCGAGTGTGGTATACAGGATCGGGCGCAGTACATCACCAATGTGAAAAGAGATCTGAGTGTAGGTTTGTGCAGAGGCAACGCGCTGTTGTTCAGAATGGGCTTGCAGATCATGACTGGTGTGTCTGGAAAGGCAGCCGTGGCGGGCAGAATCCGCCCGGTTGCTGAGCTGTACATGTGAGGTAGTGCGTCGGATGTGCCACTGGCATGACTAGCGCATAACGACACTCTGTAACCACACACACACAAACGGCTCCACGTCTTGTCGTGCTGGCCCGCCCTGCCTTCCCACGGGTGGCATAGGGCTGCCGCGGGGGGAGCGATGCGGCGCCGCCAGTGCCCTTCGCGCCCCGCCCTCAGGCCCCTGCCGGGCAGCCGGAGGGGGAGGGCTGGTACGCCCTGCCGGGCAGCCGGAGGGGGAGGGCTGGTACGCCCCGCGTGAGCCCCCAGCTCTCATGGCCGGGGGGCCCGTGGTGGAGTGCTCGAATGGGGCCGGCTTTAGTGGGGGTGCTGCTGTTGGGGGGCCGGTGGTGGCCGGGTTTGCCGGGGTGGGCGGTAATGCGCAGTGTGGCTGGTGGTTGCTGTGTGCGGCTGTGGTGTGGGTGCCGCGGTGGTGAGGTGCGGGAGTGCGCATGTGTGTGGATGCGTGGGTGTGGTTGTGTCGGCTGTGTTGGTTCGTTATTGTGGCTTTTCACCTGAGACAGTTGCTGCTTGTTGCTGTCTGCTTTCGGGGGTTTTGGCCGTCTGCTTTCCTGCTGTTGCCCTCGCTGCCGGGAATTTGCGTTCATCTCCGTGTAGCACACACACAAATACAGCGCAGGCACGTCGAAATATGTGCCAGTCGGGTGTACACGGGTGCCGCAATAACGGGAACGTGCAGAGGTAGGCGCAGAGGTACGATATGATATTGCCTGCAGATCTGTTGCCTCCATATATGCATCCAACGACGAAACATGCAAACGATTGAGTCTGACCAGCCCGAGGTTGAGCGTCGCGTCTCGCTGTAGGTATTACTTTCGCAGCTTGCACCTTGGTCAATTCGCGCGTATAAGTTAAACCAAACGCCAATTTCCCTGCTTGTAGGGAACTTTCAGATGGCACGTGTGTAGCGGTGTATTGGTGGCGATCTAGCTGCAGCTTGCGAGTGTCCTCAATGGCAAGCGCACATGCTTATGCAGCAGGGCGCTTATTCGCGCTGAAGATAATGAAATAATTCCCAAGATGTCTGACCATATGCGCTTCAGCGGTGCTTTACCAGGAAAGTGTCGACTTCTCCACTGCACCATGGTGGACTGGCCAGTTCAGCAGAGGGGGACGTGCTCGTTTTTTCACAACAACACACTCGTCATCGGTCTGCAACCATATTTCATGCAGGTGCTGACTCTTCAGGTCATGGCATTGCTCGAGACCTGGAGCAAGACTAAAACACATGAGTTGGCAAGCATTCCCGACCAGTCTGGTGGATTACGTGGAATGTAATCGCACTTAAGGTGGGTGTGGCGACGGTGGACCGAAGGACTCTGGCCTTCGGTGTCTACAGGGGTCTGCAGCTCTGCTGCGGGCCGGAGGCTGTGCAAAGATTTGATGTTTTTAGGCTGGTGCGAGCAGCAGCTCGCCACGCAGAGTGGGTGTTCGTTGCTAGTGCTTCGCAGCTTTCAGCTAAGATCCCGCCCGCCCGGGCCCTGTCTGATGTGCAGGTATAGATGATCCGGAGGATTCCAAGTGCTCCGCGGGGCTTCTCCGCGTGTGGGCTGCTGGAGCGTTCTTCCTGTGACCCCCCATCGGATCGGGCCCATGGCCTCTCTCTCAGCGGTTCTAGGCAGTAGTGGAGCTCCTCAAGGGGTGGAGCCTCTGGGCTCCACGTGCCTCCGGGCACCGGTGTTTACTCAACACCGCCGTCGTATGACCATAAGGCCGGTTACACGATGCAGCTAGGCAACAAGATTCATTAGTACATACAGATCAAACTGCTACTGTGCTGAGGAATTGTCTCGCCTTGCCAGCAATCGAGATAGAATATTGGAATGACCAGGTCCCCGGAGGGGGGCTGGCACTCATGACCTCCAGTGGTCCCAGCGACGGCGCGGAAGGGGGCCGCTCACTCAGCCCTATGGGTACTCCCAGTCCTGTCGCGGACACCAGAAACACCCCAGACTGACTTTGGGAGCACTATAGGGCATAACTAGGTACTCTGGGAAGGGCTGCGGGCCGTTTGAGCGATGTGGCGAAATGCCCAAACCTCACGACCTTTTCGGTCGAAAAGGCCGTGTTTACCCAAACTGCCTCAATGACGCCTCAAACTCGCCCCAAAGCACTGCCATCGTTCCCAAAGCATACACCACACTTAAAAAGCACTAACTATTGGTTGTACTTGCACCAGCTTGGATAGTACCTGGTCTCGACCGTTCGTGATCCGTCTGTGGTCCGCCGGCGTGTCCGCCATGGGTACGGACCGCTGACAGAGTGCATTAGTCTGCTCAAAGTAATGTATAAGGTAAAAAGCAGGGGGCTTGAGGAGGCTCAGCATGCCGATGTTATCGGCGGTGCGGTTGGAGTCGCGCGGCAACATGCACAGGCCATCTCGAAAGGCCTGGTCATCGAGCAGTGACCTGTGTAGGTTCGTGAGACTATCTAAGTAATGAAGCTGCCTGATCTACCGTATCCCCGCTAAATATTGTACTTGCAAAGTATTGGACCAATGCAGTCCAGCCCGCTAATGAATTGAACCAGCGACACAATCCCCGCAAATATATTGAACCACTTGCAAGATGGCCCGGTAAAATTGGACCGGTCCAATTATGGACAACTATCACATTCCCGCAGCCCGCTAATTATTGGACCAGACCCCCAACCCTATTGAATGCAGTGCATGCATGCATGCATGCGCCCTGCCACAGAGACGCTCCACCCACCCACACATACTCACTCGCTGACCATGTCTGCATCGGGGTCAGGGGCTGCAGCCTCTGCAGTCCGTGCACGATGTGCCACCCGAGCAAACAGGGGGTGCAGAGGCTTGCGTTTGCACCCCTGCGGACCTGCTCTCCGAGCAGAATGCGCCGGCATCGCCTCCTGGCCAGCGATGATCTGCTGCACATGCCGCACGACATCAGGAAGCTCTTCATCGAGCTGCTTCTGCTGCTCTGCGAGCGACAGATCTGGCTCATCGTCTCGCAGAGCTACTGGCTCCATGGTAGGCTCCTTCACATCATCGTCATCTGCATCAACTGGCAGCGCTGCTAGCTTGTCTTTCCCCGTCTTGGGAAAGAGGGGGTACAGCTCATGTGACTCATTGTGCATGGCTTGCTGTGCTTGCTCCAGCAGCTCACTTTTGCGCTCGCCCCATGCTCCACGCAGCCCACATGCAGCCCACCCACTCCTGACCATTTCAGGCTTGACAGCAGACCATCCAGCATAAAGAAAGCCAGGAAGGTGAGGCTTCATTTTGGAAATCTTGAAGTCGGCCAATTCAGCATAATTGCCTGCACTATCACAATGCGCTGCAAGCTCTCATCACCTTGATGAACCACAGCAGAGACTATGTCAACAGGTTTTGGCCATATCAGTATCATGACATACCTGTCTCACGTGCTCTGTCGTAGGCTTTGACCTGGTGGCGAATGAAGGCAGTCTTCATGCCCGCCTTGAACGGGGTCTGATAGAACTTGTCCTGGGGCTGCAACTTGGATGTGCAGCTTGGCGGGACATACAGCACCAAGATCCATGGATACTCGTTCTGCATAAATGTCCGATACTCGATGCTCGTGTGAACTGGCCAGCAGTCAATAAGGTGAATGGCTTTCTGTGTAGCACCCAGCCCCAGTTCAGCGATCTTGCGTTTGAAGTACGGTGCAATGATGTGCCTGATGAAACTCATCTGTTCTTGCACGTTCGACCAGTGGTTTTGTGTGTATGACCACAGCCACCCGGGGAATCGTATGCCATGTCGTGATCCAGCCATGCACAGGACTACGGTGACCATGCATGGAGTGGATGCACGGTGCTGATCCGGAGTGGCTATGGGGCAGCCATGCACCGATGGCTGACCATATGCACGAGCAATGCATGCAGATTGTGTGCACGCAGACAATGATTCTGATCGTATCCGTATGAGACGTTGAGAACGCTTATATAGGCTCTACTGATCGTAGTGTAATCACTCTTCTGATCTGTCAAGTCTCATGTGCAATACCTCCATTGATTGACGAGAAGGTGCTGTCACGGACGGAGCCTGTATACCAGCACAGGTATGTGACAGTACCAACCCCTGCGCATAGCTACGGCATGCACAGGATCCCACAGGCCCTACGGCCGAGGTCCACTGATTATGACATGGTATCGGTGATGATTGTGGGTGTTTCTGTGATGTCTATTTGCTTGCGATAGAGTCCAGGGGAAAATCTGCGGCTACGGCTACGCGTCCCGATGAGCGATTCACACCGCTCTAGCGTTTAGCTGACCGTAGAGAGACTAGGATACACAGATGCAGAACGCTACGGCTGGAAGGCATTCTGTTAGTGTGCTGGTCTCGCAGAGAGGCCTACGGGTCTGCGTGTCCTGCGACATACGATGGTCGTGTTGCAGGATGCCACCACGCCGTGAAGGTCCAATGGCATCTCGCCAAGGATCTATCGGTTCTGACGATGAGGATGGAGGAGAAGTCCGTCCACATCTACGCACGCGCTCCACAGCGCGACGCGAGCAGGCCGCGGAGGATCAGTTCATGACCTACGGGGGAGAACATCGTGCTGGGGCCCACGGGTACCTCAATACAGATCCTCTGCAGGCCGCTATGCCGGGTAATGCTGATCCTACGGGGGAAGCAGGAGCTCAGGCCGAGGCGCACGGGACGCAGCAAGCGCACCTCGCAGCGCCAGCTGTATGGGCAGCGCAGCAGATACCGCCTCCGATACAGCAGCCTTCGCAGGCTGCAGTGTCATCAAGAGTAGCAGCTACGGCTGGATCGATAGATGTGAGCACTCTCGCGCAAGCGCTGTCGCTCGCGATGCCTAGGCCCGCACCGGGAAAGTCTCTAGTTGAGAAGCATAAGTTTCCGGTGTGGAACTATAAGCATGATCACTTCCGTATATTCAAGAAGGAAGTAGAGAGTTGGGCGAAGATGGTAGGCGAGAGTAGCCTGCTGATCAACGATCCACTTGCTCAGAGCAGTCAGGCTCATGAGCAGGTTAAGCATTGGCTGTTCACTACATTGCCAAAGGAGGACAGGGATTTTGTAGCAGACTGTAGCTTCGTTCATGAGGTTTGGTCGTTGCTGCATGCAAAGTATATGCCATCAGTGGAAGTAGAGATACAGAAGCTGTATCACCAGCTCAGTAGTGCCCAGCAGGCTGGCAAGCCGCTGGAGAAGCATGTGAATGAGGTGGTGGGCATAGTGAACCAGATGAGGGGATTAGGCGAGACTGTGTCTGATCAATTATACAGAGCACGGTTGCTGGCAGTAGACAGAGAGTACAGCCTGTTGCAGCCTATGCTGCAGGCACTGCCAGTGCAGCAGATAGTGTCTACTCTATTGACACATGCTCAGACCAACAGCAAGTCCACACCATCGCGGTTCCCACGGGACGATCGCGGTGGGCAGCAGCGCTATGGGGGACGAGGTTATCGAGGTGGACGCCACGGTGGTCGCCAAGGTGCACCTCCACAGGTTGCAGCAGTGGGAGCAGGGGCAGCAGGAGGAGCAGACAAGCGAAAGTGCTTCAACTGTGATAAGCCTGGCCATCTACAACAGGATTGCCCTTTGCTGTCTGCAGAGGTCAAACAGTATCTACAGAAGAGAGCAGCTGCTGGGCGAGGCCGTGGCAGAGGCCGCGGTGGCCCACAGGTGGCTGTGATTGACCTGAAGAAGCTGCGGAATGACTGTGCTGATGGTCCATCCCCAAACATGCCATACACTTTCCTAGTTGACAGTGGCTCAGACATAAACATATGCTTTGATTATGATATGTTCTGTGAGATCAAGCCAGCAGATGTGCCACAGTGTCAGCCCCTTGACCAGGGCAGGCTGGATATGTATGGTGTGGGCACAATAAGAGCAAATCTGGGAGAGTATGTCATTGAGAGTGGCAGTATCATGCCAGTAGACATAGAACTGTCGAATGTCTATTGGGTGCCAGCCAGTCCCATCAACATCCTGTCGACGAAGGTGTTGAAAGAATCTGAGATATACTTGCATACTGGCAAGCATGCTAATAGAGTGGTGATGCCTGGATTCCATGACCAGGCGTATGGTTTCCATAAGGGCTGTGAGCAGGGTGAGGATGGAGACGGAAAGCCCACTCTGACATGGCTTTGTGGGAAAGGCAGGCCAATCTGGCAGATGAGACCGGTTGATAGTGGAGCAACCTGGACCAGTGTGAATAACCTGTTCCATAGAAATAGCAAGTGGGTGCATGAGCAGCAGCAAGTGGCTGCTGTGCATGGTGTACCTGATGGACAGGGATCTTCCTTCCAGGTTGACCCATCATTCCTAGTGCATATTGCCTTTCACCATGCTGGCAATCGGGTTCTTCGGTTGATGTATGACAACCTGGACCTGTATGATCTTAAGTTGCCGAAACCTACGGGGGTGGCTCTTGAGTGTCACGGTTGCCATGTGGCTGAACAGAGAAGTGGCGATAGAGCACAGCATGGAGGCAGAGTGACTGAGAATGCCACATATGCCGGAGAAGTGTTGCATGCTGACCTAGCAGGGCAGATCAAGCCAGTGGGCATCGGGGGTATGAACTACATCCTCGTTGTGGTGGATGAGTACTCTCGGTACACCAACGTGATACCTCTAAAGTCCAAGAGTGGGGCTGCAGAGATGATATGCCTGCTGATAGAGCGAATCCGCACTCAGATTGTCTATGACAAGGAGATTGGGGTGCGGAGACTGCACACTGACCAGGGTGGTGAGTTCAGCTCTAACCAGCTAGCTGAGTACCTTGAGTGGCGAGGCATTGAGCACACGTATACTGCCACGTGCCAGCATGAGTCCAATGGGATGGTGGAGAGAAAGATCGGTGTGCTGAACAAGTGTGTGTGGGCAAGCCTGCTGCAAGCGGCTGTGCCTGCAATCTTGTGGCCTGAGGCGTACATGTGTGTGAACCATGCGCATAACCTGACGCCGAGCACAGCCCTAGAGGGTGTTAGGCGGAAGGAGGTCAAGCACAAGCTGGAGGAGAGGCATGTTGCCTACAGCTATGAGTCGTGGTCAACGAATGAGACTGCACGAGCTACGCAGCTGAAGTCCAGGAGAGCGAGGGCTCAGGAGATGAGCCTGCAGGCTCTGGTGGATGCGGGGATAGCCAGGGGCGATGAGGTGTTCGTGGCTGAGTGGATGCAGAAGGTGGATGTCAGACAGATTGTGCCATATCTGTTGTGGTTTCGGAAAGTGAGTGAGGACACATTCCGACTGGTGGTGGCCCAGGTGAAACCATTCGGGTGTCCGATATATGTGTATGCCCGGAGAGAGGATTTCCGTCACCTGGACGAGCGAGGAGTGATCGGTTTCTATATGGGACCGGGAGCAGGTCCTCACATGGACAGAGCTTACGTGAAGCGTGGGAATGGGGGAGCTGTGCGCATGTACAGGCACATAGCCGCTCCGCCAGCTCTGCTGAGAGAGTTCGCGAAACGTTTTCACATGTCGGAGCAAGCTACGGTGGATCCGGTCGTGTTGGAGAACTATGAACTGGGTGAATTTGATGTCATGCCTGATGAGCATACTCGAGTGGTGCCTGAGGCTGAATTTCTACCGAACATGAAGAAGTGGCTGAAGTCAACCAGCGTTAGGGCGGTGCGACCACCGGCTAGTCGTGATCACATGATGCCAGAGAGGGGCAGAAATGTGGATTGGGCTGAGGGGGAGCATCCAGCGCTGGGACACATGCACTGGGAGCCGGGCAGGCAGCTGCGCAGGCGATTCAAGCCAGACGATGAGTTGCCTGAGGGTAAACCGCCGTTCTCGCCACGTGTGCTGGGCTCTGAGCTGATAGCACGGCATGAGCGGTGGCACACGCCGGAGATCAGTGAGGCAGTGGTGACAGCGCGTTGCGCTTACGCAGCCGAGGATTGTGTGACTAGGGTACCAAACTGGGAGTACGATGCGGCGGTGCAGCCGTCCGGTCCGTACAAAGCTGAGCGCAGACCGAGAGATGTCATCCCTACGAGGGACAGAGCTGTGCTGAACATGGGGCGCACCCGCATCGATCCACAGAGCAGTGATGATGATGTGTCTGAAGAGGAGACACAACATGATGATGAGGGGGACGAGGCTTCAGGGTCTGAGTCGGACTCAGAGGAGCCAGGGTCCTCAGGATCCCAGTCCAGGTCGCGCTCGCGGTCACCGCAGCGAGTCCAACGGTCGAGGGGCAGGGAGCCGAGTGAGTCACCCCCACCTGCGAGAGACGATAGCCACGGGAGGTACGACCGAAGGCACGGGTCCGCGGTGTCAGGACGTGTTGAACGCTGGGAGCACGATAAGCCACGGCATGTGCAACAGCGGGAGCGTCAGGGGCATGATGAGCTACGGCATGTGCCTAGAGGAGACCAGGCAGGCGGAGCTGACTCAGTGGGAGAGTTAGCACCAAATGCTGAAGGGGGCAGCGGAGAACATCTGGCTCCACCACCAGAGGTGAGAGTTCAATGGGTTCCAAAGCCTTTCAAATTGATTCGCCGAAACTTAAGACCTGCTGTCCATGCTGTGGGAGTGAATGAGAGAGATGATGTAGCTGTTGAGCGCATCTCCCCGGAGGAAGCACGTGAGCATGAGTCTGGGAGCTCCACAGTAGTCAATGTTGAGAATGGCGTCGGTGACTTGTCAGAAGGAGTGTTTGCTACGGCTGACAGTGTGACTCCTGATGCAGAAAAGACGACGGGGCAGAAGGTGATTCCGAGCAGTGGCAAGACTGCTAGCCGCAGTGAGTCCCGGCGTGCAGCTGCTGTGAGGAAGAAGGTCGAAGCAGTGCTGGACGATCCAACGGTGCAGCAGGCCATGAGGGGCTGCCATCGTGAGCAGTGGATCATAGCAATGCTGGATGAATTGACCTCCTTAAGGGAACATGATGTGTTCGAGCTGGTCTGGTGCCCAGCAGGAGTGAAGCCTGTGACAGGCAAGTGGGTGCTTAAGATTAAGCGAGGAGCACAGGGTGAGATCGAGCGTTTCAAAGCCAGATATGTAGCCAGGGGGTTTACGCAGGTAGAAGGCGTAGATTTCTTTGAGACCTGGGCGCCTGTGGGTAGCTATGCTACTTTCAGGGCTCTGTTGTCGGTCTGTGCTGTGGAGGATCTGGAGACGAGACACATTGACATTAAGTGTGCTTTCCTGAATGGTGTTCTGGAAGAGGAAGTGTATGTGGCACAACCTCCTGTACTGGATGATGGGTCCGGTATGGTGTGGCGCCTGAAAAAGGCGTTGTATGGTCTGAAGCAAGCTGCCAGGGAGTGGCACAAAGCGCTTGCAGAACTCTTGCTGAGTATGGGTTTTGTGAGATCGGCCAGTGACCCTGCACTGTTCATTTGCAAAGTCGGACGATGTCTGATTTTCCTGTGGGTTGATGATCTGTTGATTTTTGGCCGGAAGGAGCAGATGGATGATGCCATCGGTAAAATCCTCGAGGCATTTGAGGGTAGAGACCTGGGGGAGCTGGGGTACGTGTTGGGTATGGAGGTCATACGTGATCGGCCTGCTCGCACTATCACCATTTCGCATAGAAAGAACATCAGGGACATGCTGGAGAGGTTCAGCATGAGTGAGTGCAGAAAGGCACCAACGCCGTTGGTACCGAAACAGAAAGTGTTTAGTTTGAAAGATGATCCTAGCCAGGAGAAGGCTACTGTGGCAGAGCATGAAAGGTTTATGCAAGCCGTAGGAAGCATCCAGTATGTGGCTGCTGTGTCGCGTCCTGATATTTCCTTTCCGGCAAATGTCTTGGCCAGGCATATGGCTGGGAGTGCGAAGTGTCATTGGGCTGCTGTCCAGCATGTACTGAGATACCTGCGAGGGACCATAGATCTGGGCTTGACTTTTAGTGGCTCTAACGAGGGTAGTGCGGTGTTGGAAGCATACACAGATGCTGACTTCGCCAATGGTGCATGCTTGAAGAGTGTGTCAGGAGTGATAGTCCGAATGCATGGGAACTGTGTGTTCTGGCGTT
>JALKAD010000138.1:621975-646511 GCA_024500015.1 Ulva compressa | reverse complement strand
CTGCATGTGCGCTCTGGCGTGTGCAGTGCAAGCGCCGCTGTTCCACAGGTAATTACAGCCGTGGTGCCAGCGCAGGTGCTGCGCAAGGAGGACCTCGTGCTGGCGCTGTACGGCCGCCTCAAGCTCACGCCGCACCAGCTACACCTTGCCGCCGACATCTGGCAGTACTGGTGCCGCCGCCGCCGCATGCATGACGCCATCTTCAATGACGTGCTGTGCCACCTCGGTCACATCGGCGACATCTGCACCGCCTCCCGCCAGCTCCGTAAGCCCCCCCACCCCCCGCTACACCCACTCCATGCCACCGATGTGGACCTCGGTTGCGTAGCAGCGCGGCTTCACTGATTTCACATGTGCAGAGCGGCTGCTTCACGTTCCATGATGTGTCAAGTCCTCAGACGGCCGTTGTCAGACATGTGATTGCACACTGGTTCATCACTGCATGTGGCCACGGTAGTTGTGGGAATAGGTAGCGTGTTTCAGCTGCGCTGCATGCCCGCCAGTATGTTGATGCCTGCTTGGGAGCACAGTACGTTGACCTGATGCCTCTTTCCCGACTTGCCGAGGCCAGCGGTCATGCTGGCATGCTGTGTTTGCTGCACTGGTTGATGGCGCCCCGCATGTGTCTCAGCCCTGCTGCGTGTCTGTGACGGCAGCAAGAGGCGCCCTGGGCAGGGCGTGCAGTCTCAAAGCATGCATGACACGCAGTGCTGCCGTGCAGTGCTGGAGGACTACGTGGCCGCCAACTCAGAGTGGGGCGGCTTCGGCATGACGGACTGGCTGGAGCCGCCATTGCCGGCGCCGGCCGGCACGAGCCCCGGCGGCCTGGGCCCCGTGTTCGACGCCCTGGAGAGGCTGCGCGCTGTGCACGCTGCGGACGGCGACATGATGGCGGAGTTTGTGCGCGTCGTGCGCATGCCTGGCGCCGTCTTTCTGCCGGAGCAGCTCACGCTCGCCGTCTCTCTCACCACCGCCTGCAGCATCACTGCCGTGGATTGGCTGTGGGTGTGCCGCTGCGCTGCGCAAGACGCGGCGCGGCGAGCCACGTTCGCTGGCCTCGCGTGAGCTGGGCGCCGAGTGCGCGCGGCAACCGCACGGGTTGTCGTACACGCATGCGTGATGTGCATTCGTGCATGCTTGCGCGGGGCTGCTCCAGCGGCGGGCTCGCCAGGTGTCCGGTCGGGGTGAGGGAGGTTGAGCTCGTTGCTATGTCATTGCATCGCAGCAGACTGAGGGGTGGGAGGCCTGGAAGATCCAGTTGTCAGACTGGTGAGTGTGGAGGTGCGGGTGCCCCTTTTGGGCACCCTTCCGCCGGCGCTGGGGCGGGCGTAGTCCGGCCCAGCGATTTGGTTGCGCTACGGCATCATGTTTGACAGGATGATAGCAGGAATGCATGAATGCGATGTTTGAAAGATGGGACATGGTCGGTAGGGATGAGGAGTGCTTAGCCGCGTAGCGGCGGCACCACAGGGTTGCACCCCGCCGCAGGTGGGGGCAGCAAGCGCGGCGGCAGCGCGGGTCGCGCATTGCCGCCGTGCGCGGGGGAGGGTCATCACGTAGCTTGAAGCCTGCAGCAAGCTGTTGCTGCTGAGGCACACATGGTTTGTTGGAAACGCGTCGGCGATGAGCCGCGGAGAGTAGCATGCAGCCGTTGTGCGCACGCGACGCAGTGCGGCGGTGCCTTGTACGCAGAGATTTGCCGCTGACGCATTGTGCGCTGAATCAGCGTAGAGGACGAGTTGAGAGATGCAGGAGCAGCAGTGTGGTGGCTGCTTACGGTACGGCCGCCGTGACGGAGGCCCGGGGAGGGGGGGGGGGGGCGGGTTGTGGATGTCACGCATGCGCCAGGGTTTGCTGTCTTGTGCAGCCACAGCGCCGTGGCCATGCTTGATGGTGGGTAGGGAGTTGATCAGGAGTGCGGGTGCACTGTGCTGCGCACGAGTGCCTGGTTAACTGGGGAGTGGGCAAGGTCACGCTGCAACAGTTGATGCCTGTGCGGGCGCGTGTGTTTTTGGTCCGTCTTTCTGTTTTGGCGTATTGTGAAACAGCCCGGCGGGGTCGCAGCATTGAGCTGTGCATGCCGTGGAGTGCTGGAGGAATGTTAAGCTGGCAGTGTGCCGCGTACCTGGTGTGTGCGCCTGTTTGCAGGGTGCCCAGTTACATGCATGGGGCTGAGAAGCGGCACATGGGCCGGGGCGGGATGCAGAACAGTGTGGTGGGTGTTAAGCGGTGCATGCATGTGCCAATGGAGGGGTGGGAGGGGCGGCGTGGATGTGTGACTGATGTACAAAACATTCTGAAGGGCCTGGCCAGGAGCGCATGTGTGCCTCCGCGCCGGCCATTTGAGGTCAACTGTGATGGGGTGTTTGGTAGTGTCTACAGGTGGTTATTCAGCGCAGATCGCCCTGCTGCTGTGGACAGACACACATCCCCACGACTGTGTGAATGCGCGTGTAGATGAAACTGACGTGTGGCAAGCCTGCCGAAGCGTTGCCTGGCTGCTGGTGAGAGCTCCTGGACCCTGTTGTGATGTGCTGCGTGACATGACACTGTGGTGGCGCGCTGTGGTGGCCTGCATGGCACTGTGGTGCGCTGGTGTTGCAGATCCGCCACAGCAGCGGTACTGCTGGTGCCAGAGATGGCAAAAGAGCAGTTCGGACGCTGCGTGGGGCTTGACTGCCGCGCTGCAGCCACAGCCACGTGTGGCCAGAGCAGTGTGTGCAGAGGGCTTTTTTGGAATGTCACACTGTGACAGCACGAGCCAAAGGGTGTGAGCCCAGCAGGGCCAGCACAGCTGCCGGGCGTGCAGCTGGCGTGCAGCTGGCGGGCGGGCGCTGCGTCCGTTGTACCATGTGTTTTGTTTGTCACTTGGACCAACTTGTAACAGCCAGTAATGTATGCGTTTTCGACAGTCAGCAAACGCGCAAACATAGAGTGCATTCCGCAGGCATGCATGCTATACGGTGGCGCCTGTATCATTGCTTACAACATGAAAACGATTGTGCAACATGAAAACGATTTCGCAAGCAACGATTTCGCAAGCGATGCGCCATTTTTGTTTTGTTGGTCGGGAGCCAGCACGTTAGCCGGCAAGCCTGCAACCGTCCTCAGTCTGGAAGCACCCCGACTTTGTAGGTACATGCCTGTACCCGGCGGGGCCAATTGCAATTGCCAATTTCATTTCCAATTTCGTTTGACGCATGGCAGAACATGCCAGGATTCTGCAGAAAGAGCGACAGCAGATCAGAAACCATGCATCCATCCATTGGTGGCCTCAATCGCTCAATGTCAGAGCAAATCATTCTGCATGTACTGACCAGTGGACTCTGCTACACCCACCAGGGGCGGTACTGGTGTGGTGTTACACAGTGATAGATCTAGGACCCAGCAGCGCCGAGGCAACAGACCAGGCAACACGCAAAAAGACAAACAGCCCATCGCAAGTACCAAGGCTACTCTCCGCACGAGCAAATGCCAGAACGATTTCGTTCAAACTTGCGCTGTCATGAAAGCAAACACACACATTGCATGCACACACACACACATACACACACATACTGCTGTCGAGTGTGGTATACAGGATCGGGCGCAGTACATCACCAATGTGAAAAGAGAACTGAGTGTAGGTTTGTGTAGAGGCAACGCGCTGTTGTTCAGATGGGCTTGCAGATCATGACTGGTGTGTCTGGAGGCAGTCGTGGCGGGCAGAATCCGCCCGGTTGCTGAGTTGTGAGGTAGTGCGTCGGATGTGCCACTGGCATGACTAGCGCATACCGACTCTGTAACCACACACACAAACAACGCATGAACCGAGTGGCGTCGGTACTGGTGTGGTGTGGTGTGCCATCCGCACGCCAGGCATTGCCCACAGAGATCCGATCTGGATCTCGAAATCTAGAGTGCATCTACACCTGATGGCATGATATGACTGTGCCAGTCTAGCCGGTAATTCTGCACAGAGCCACATAGCATGCATGGCTATCTGGTGACAGTCCGGACACAGGTTGCCAGCAGCGCCGAGCAACAGACCAGGCAACACGCAAAAAGGCAGACAGCCCATCGCAAGTACCAAGGCTACTCTCGCACGAGCTAATGCCAGAACGATTTCGCTCAAACTTGCGCTGCCATGAAAGCGAACACACACACGGGTGTTGCACACAGGTTTGTGATTTTGCTTTGCTGGGTGCAGTGCGGAAGACAGCATGTTGTGCACAACATTGGGTTCCGTTGTTGTCCAGACACCAAGCTGTCAAGACAACACAGTTGGGCATGCACAAAGCGGATTGGTGTAGTATATTGGAGCCTGTTTTGCTGTGCATCTGTGTGCTTACCCTCGCATTTGGATGCAGGGAACAGGCAGCAGCACGGCACAGTGGCAGTGCTTGCCCACATGCGCCTGCACGACCTACCTGGTACTGCTGTCAAAGTAGTTTATTCGGGTCAGCACATGCCAATACATTGCGGAGGGAATCAATCATGCCTGGTGTTGCCCTGTAGTACTGTGCCTGCATGCAAGCTCTGCTGAATCGGATCTAGACCACTGAGAGACAGTTGGGCTTGACAAATAATAATGCGTACACGGCCCGCGGAAGGCACAGACTGCCCGACTGCCTGGCAACCACACATACAGATAGCTTGCTGAGATTCCGGTGTTTGCTTCCTGCTGCTCTCGCTGCTGGCCTGCTGCATTGATCTCAGGGTAACATGTGTTCACATGTACAAACAGATTTGTGTGTTGCCAGGTCTGTTGCCTCGGGGGCACTGCTGGGTCCTAGATCCATCACTGTGTAACACATGCACAAACAGATCTCGATCGACGTAGATCTCCAGTGGCTGGGCATATTGATCATGATTGCAAAGGTGGCATGTGCACATTTTCGTGTTCCACTCGAGCCTACCTGCAGATCTGAACTCCGCAGAGTTCCACTGTACATATCAACCGCTGACATCTACATATGCAGCAGCGGGGCAGCGCAGTCCCAGCGCCGCTGCGCCGTGCCAACCAATCACCCGCTGGCCGCGTGCAAGACGCAGTATCCTGCCGGCGCCAACGTGCCAGGCCTCGGGCTGCTCACGACGTCTGGGCCGTGATGCGTGTTGCGTTAAACTCGTCGCACCATGTGTCCCATCGATGCTGTCGGACGTCCGATGAGTCGGAGATGATGCATGCCTACTGGCCATGGTACATGGAATTCGAAGTCATGTGCAGCAACTCTGTGTAGACTGCTTCGAGAACTGAATGCGATATGAATCACTGAGCACGCCAGCTTGGCTGTTGACAACATAGATCTTGCATCTGCGACCCAGCGCGTACAGAGAAATAGTGATCAGGCTTGTCAACGCACACAGATCCGCCGCGGCCGGATATCCCGACTGGCAAAAAAGGGGGCCAGCACAAGCGCCCTGCCAGCAGCACTGTGCTCTTCCTGAACCTCTTCAAGAAGATCTCTGCAAATCCCTGAAATGCCGTGGCTTCCGGCACTGCAGACCAGCGCACATGCACCGGAGACCGCGGTTAACGTTATGTGGCACTAGCTACGCAGGAGTTCTCAACACAAGGCACGGAGCTCTGGCCGCAATTCTGGCCGCACCCAACGGCCGCAAGATTTTGCGACATGGAGCCGGTGCGGTTTCCTGGTGCTATGGCCCCATCTCTCCAGGCCTGCAAAGCCATGCGAGCACTTGTATGCATCTTCCGGAGCTCCGCGGAGCCTTTGTTTTTGTCGCACGTAGCTACGCGTAGTAGCACGTGTTCGACAGAATTCGGCTCGCGGCCATGACGCGGCCCGCAGCTGCGCACCGCAGGCTTAGTACGTGGAGATTCAATGCAACGTAACCTATCCATCGCGGTGTTCCGTACCGCACTTACACCGCTGCATGACAGCACTAGTGCGTTAGTGCCGCCTGGGCCAGCAGGACTCGGGCACGCTGGCCCTTTGCCTTTTGCGTCTAGGGACCTGGCTGTCTAAGGTTCTGACTGATAGCGCATGCGAAACCACTGGAGATGTGGACGATATCATATGTACATACAGCCATGCTATAAGGAGCTGCTCAGTGCACTCAGTGTATTTCGGAACAGAGTCTTGGCGGGGTACGTGATGCTCGATTTTCATTTTTACGATCCCAACACATGTACACGATCGAAAGGAGGCGCATGGTCGACTCGGAGGCGGATCATGCTTTCGCGCGGCGGAAGCTGGTTGCTGACCCTGATCAGGCCTGACTCGGAAGCATGCTTTACATGTCGACCCTCGACATGCCGCTTCGGATGTGGACTGCTCGTTACGCGTGTCTCCTGCAGCGCAGGTCGCTCAAACTGCACGTCTGCCAATGTCATAAAGATTGCAACTGGCGCTGTGTCGGATAGGTAGGGAACCCGGCATTCAGGCTGAACCAACACTAGTACTGCCACTGCCTCGATTTGGATACTGAAGGCGTCTGGAACCCTTAGGCTGCAGCAGCGACACATCAGGCTGCAGCAGCCGCGCACCGACGCCACTAGTGTGTGCGGCCGACGTTAGGAGCCGGCCTCCCCACTGGTAATTGTAAACCTCCGCCGAAGTCCGTCTGCGGAGCAAACGAATAATTTATTTTGGGCCGCCGATAGGCTTGGACCGGGACAGATCACACCAATTAATGTCAGCATGCGCCGTCGATGCACCAACAAGTCGGACGTGACAGATATACATCTTTGTTTCGGGCTCTGCCGCTCATGATGGCGCATTCGTCCGCCTGTGCACATGAATACTGCCGTCATGGCTGTCATGCATGTCATAGCGAAGGCTGGTTCGGTCAAGCACATGCATTCGAGTCATCATCTCTCAGTGTCATCCACAAATCAGCTTGTCCGGACGGGCTCTTCAATGCCACATGTACTGCCTTGCCATGTGCTGAGGACGTCAGACAACGCGTTGCAACGGCTGTGATACAGCCATCATGATGCATCACGAGGGCGCATGCCTACAGGACAAGGCTGCCAAATGCCAGCAGTTGCGCCGACACACGTGGCCCGGACGGTGGACACGAGTTCTTTTTCTTTGTGTAGCGTCGCCTCCGGACGCCGGACAAACCCACTTTTCCCGCCGAATGAGGCATGCTCCGGACGGGACGTCGGCGGAGTTTTACAATTACACCAGTAAGCGTTCGATAATGGCGTGTGCACGCGTACGGCCTGGCCTGGACTGATGGGTTACATATGTGGCTGATACCTGGTTGGGTCTGGCGTGATGCTCGGCCCTTTTTTTTGGTTGATGAGCGGGGTCGCGAGTGGCTTTGGCGGGCGGCCAGGACATTGCAGCGCGGCATACGACGCATGCATAATACGCCATCACATGCGGATCGCCGCGGCGCGCGCCGCGCCGTTTCCGTTTGCATGCTACGAGCCGCCCGCGCTGGACGTTCCCCTGTGGAGCGACGTCTCCCTAACACGAGCGCTTCATTCTACATGTACAGTGTAACAATACTGATCAGCCCGGGAGCATATAGATACTGCACTCCTCGTCAGGTGACCGGAGGTCACACCTAGGAGTTAAAACGACTCCCAGTGCACTGCGAACTGATGTACCCGTCACGCGGCAACGTCACATTAGCAGGTATGCACGTTTCGATGAGTGATGTTACCACCCTGATCCCGGGAACGCATGGTGACATTCAGGCATGGTCCAGCATTTCAGCCACAGGTGTCCCGTAACCCAGACTTTCTATGCTTCACGGTGTTACACGGAGATCGACGCAGGAGCCCAACAGCGAGGGCAGCAACATGCAAGGATGCAACCAAATTCCAGCTGCACGCAGCAAGCAGCAACGCAGCAAGCAGCAACACGCGAGAACCCATCAACCACAACGCACCGCCACTTTTTCTATACTTCACGGTGCACATTCGTACAGTCCGCACGTTTCTAGATACCAGAACATTCCATGTCATGAATGATGGTGCAACTTGGCTCCATGCCATCTCATACACTGCACTGCCCAAGTGGCAAGGGCATGCCCGGGCACTGCAATGACACAATGGCACATACATACAGGGGCATTGATACAGTCATAAGACACGCAGTCATTGAGACGACCCTGCAGGGCCCTGGCCAGTGGTAGTCTAGCTGTCGAGGCAAGGGTTCATACCTGCGCAGGTCTGGGCTTTGAGTTGGGCATCAGGACTTGGTGAAGTTATCCAACACCCCTGTATGTCACAGCAGGTGTCATATGCAACACGGCTGCATGCACAGTACGACACATACCACCACACGCTGCAAGAACAGTATGGCACATTCCTAATATGCGACAGCTCGTGTGGTTTACAGGCTATTGCTTGACGCAGTATGCAACTGCTCAATTGGATATGCAGTGCTCAGCAGAGCTGCGATAGCATGGCATGCTGCAGTTCGGTACGACGCAACATAGCCTGAGTATCTGTTGCCTCTCTCAGACTGTTTAACAACTGCCGGGACTTCAGGTCGCTCTGTGTGTCTCCTCTGCCGTGTTCGGGCGTGTTTCCGGAAGCAGGTGTCGCCGCGAGTGTGCGGTGCTGCGCGCCGCAGTGTACAGCCCGCCTGCGTGTGGAACTAGCACGTAGACGCTGATGACATGCCAGATGCTTTAGATTTATCTTAATAGATGTGACTGACCGGCATCGTCGCGCGCAGCAGCAGCCGAAGCTCATCGCATCGACCCATCGAAGCAGCGCCAGGAGGATGCAGCCCAGCATCGCTGTCATCGATGGCAGCATCAGCGAGGGGGCCCACTGCATGCCTGTACTGTGTCAGGGCAAAGATGTGGTACGCGACCTCCAACGGCACGGTTGTGCAGCCCGTGGGCTGACTCTGACCTGGCATCGTCGACAACACTGACCTGGCATCGTCGACGCACTGTGTAGCACCCACGCACTTACAGGCATTCATGTTGTCGTATCACTCGCAACAACTCAACGAAAATTCTTCCTCGGGCGTCACTGGCCTAGTATACACCGCATTGCCCGTAGGTCTCGCAACCGTGCCCTCTATCTCAGAGATCGTCCCTGACGCCCGCTTGCGAGTGTAGCGAAGAAGACAACGTCGCGCCATAGACTACCGGGAACCAGCCAAATCTTGGTGGCATGATTTTCAAGCACAGTATTTATATCCGCCGTTGTGTGTCCTGGCCGCTCCTGGTGCACACTCTTGACAGCTCTGTGACAGAGCTGTCCTCGACATGTCATACCAGACAAATTCGCAAACATCTGCCCTCTGTCTTCCCAGCAGAATAATCGTGTCTGCTACAGAAGGGTTTACTGGGCTATCTGTTGTCTGGCCTCGTCTCTCCACAACCATGTATACTGTCTAGAAGGTTGTCGATGCAGAGCAGCAGAGCTGCTGGGGCAGTACCACTGGGTTCGAGTACTGTCTACCCATCATCACCACCGAGAACACTTGCAGAGCCCCCTGTACACTTCATGTCTCGCAGAAAACTCATATGCCCTCGCAGAGAATTTATGTGCCCAAAATGCTGCTGTGCAACAACTGCTGGGCCTCGCGGGCAGTGTACAGACCATGTGCCCGAGAATACTGTACTACAGTACACAGGCATCATGCCTGACTTGATGATTGTCACCTCGATGGGTTGTAGTGGTCTGCACATCGCGCTCCTTGCTGTGCCTGTGGCCGGACCACGGTCTGGCTTCGGCCAGCGAGGTGGGTGGTGCTGTGCATTGTGCCACATCACTCAAAGCTACCCCTAGTACCACATCATCCTGTGGCGCTGGCACGAATGGTGCCTCTGGGTTTGGTTCTCCTCGCACGCGCTCCATGCTGATGTGGCCATCAGTGGTCTCCAAGGCAACCAACGTGGCCAGGGCAGGACCACGCCAGCACCACCTGCGGCGTCCGATACGGCTCACACAAGAGAGCAATGCATGCAGGCGGCCTGAATGTCTGCGCGAGCACGATCCGCAGCGCCACAGTCCATGACATCATGCGCTGGTGGCAGATGCGGCACCCACAGCACTGAGCCTCGCACTAGCAGGCCATCACCAGCAAGCCACCGGTGGCCACCGTGGCCACAGTGCACTACACAGCAGTGCCACTATCACAGTGTAACACAGCGCAGTGCCACTACTCAGCGATGCTGCGCCCGCTTAGTGCGTTGTGTGCCTGTGCTGCCGGTTCTGTTCCGTGCGAGTGTAGATCGTGCTGATGCGGACGGTGACCGTGCCGTTTGTTGTTTTGTTCCCTGCTTTCTTCTCTCGGCGCTGCTGGGGCCTGGATCTATCATAGTGTAACACACAGCAGGGCCTCTCATGCAGCGGGTGTTGCGGGATGTCCTGCAGCGGTGTTGCGGGATGCCCTGCAGCGGGTGTTGCGGGATGTCCTGCAGCGGTGTTGCGGGATGTCCTGCAGCGGTGTTGCGGGATGAAAGGCAGGTGCCTGCAGGACACACCAGCGTGGCACGCAATCCGGCACTGCGCTGCATCTTGCGCAGTGCCGGATTGTTGTATGGCGCGGTTTTGCAGTAGACTAACATGCTCTGACCTCTCACGTGTACCTTCTTCATAAGCCATGTTCCAAATTGAGCACCAGCAGATTCGAAATTTCCTCAGAGTCGGACGACAGCTCGCGTGCGAGCAGCTTTGGCAGCCTTGGTGATATTGATAGGGAGTGTTCTATTAGCAAGGCCTACTTGTCAGAGATTGATGAAATAGCTGACAATCTGCTGACTGTGGTGTGATGAAGCATGACAGCCACACACATTTTGTGCACAGGGCCGAACCCACAACTGCGACATAGATGATTGATTTGCACGAGGGCCATTTTGACCACAGAAATACGTGACAGGCCCATCTGGGGGGGTGTGACGCATGCCACTCGTTTGTTTTGTATACTGGGGAACTTTTACAGCAGAGTGCCGGCGCCAACCATGGTGATCCTGGCAACTTGAATGACATCAGGCGAATGCTGACGGGTGGCTCCTTCGCTGCAGGGCAACGTTCTACCACCCACCTCGGCCACAGTTCCAAACAGTGCCGCCCCGAGCGACACGCATGCCACCCCCGGCTGCATCGTGCCGTCAGCTGAGCGCGAGGCTGCAGCTCAGGAGCTCTTGCGGAGCGTTCGCGAGCGGCGCTCCGAGCGGCAGCTCCTCGCGAATACTAATAAGCTCCTCGTGCAGCGCGAGCACCGCGCGGCGGCCACGCTGCGGGACGTGCGCGAACGCGGCGTGGCGCGGCAGCCGGTGCCGCCGACGCAGGACCCCTCTCTGAGCGGGGGCCTCGTGTCGCCGGAGGCCGGGCGGCTGACGGCGCGCGTGCAGCAGCGGCTGTTTGCGTCGGGGGACGACCCCGTGCTCGGCATGGCCTCGTTCAAGGCGCACTGCAGCATCACGGTGGACGCGCTGGTGCGCATGCAGGGCGGCACCGGCTGCGAGCTGGACCTATCGCAGCAGAACCTGCGGCTCGTGATCGACGACTACCGGGCACGCGTCGCCGCGTCCATCGGCGTGGCACGCGACGACGTCTGCTGGCACTACACATGCAGCCGCCAGATGGCGCCGGGGGTGCCGCTCTCGATGGGCCTCGGGCTCACGACGGCCCCCTGCGCCGCCTCCCTCTTCGTCCTCTACTTTCTCTTCCAGCTGGAGGCCGCGCTGCTGCTCGAGGAGGGTGTGCCCCCGGCCACTCCCTCCGGCCATTCTGCGCTCTACATGCGGAGCACGCATGCCGCATCGCGTAGTGCCTGATGAGCGCTGTTCGCTGCTGACGGAACACGGCTTTGTTGTGTGCTGTGCGCTGCGGGTTTTACGGGGCGCGAGGGCTGCTGTGCCGACGGCAGGGTGCGTGCAGGTGACGTCTTGGAGACGGCGCCATGCGTGGACGAAGTGGCGGCTGCGGACGGCGCAGGGGCCAGCGGGGGGGTTGCTGCCGGCACGGCGCAGGGGGCGTCAGAGCTGATGGCGGACGCAGACTTGCGCCGCTCCGGCAGCGTGAACATCGTCAAGCCCGCGCAGCTCCCATCAAGCCCCCGGGGCGCGTGCGCACCGCGCCCGGCCTCGGCCACTATGGAACGCGCCGTGCTGCGCTCGTGCGACTGCAGCAGCGAGCTGCCAGCAAACAGCACACCCGACGTCCAGGAATCTGCAGCAGGCAATCCTGAAGAAGCCAGGCAGGCGGCCGCGCAGCGTGCAGCGTCCTGCTGCGCGTCCGCGCGAGCGCCTGAGCTCGCTTCTGGCGAACCTGACACCGTGGACTGGCACGCCGTTGAGGAGTTTGCAGAGTCGTGCGGCAGCCACGGCGACTTCTTGTCGGAGACGCTGCGTGACGGGGAGTTTTTCCTCGGCACGGTGGACAGGGACGAGGAGGAGGAGCGCGGCCGAGTGCGCACCGGGCTCGCGTCGTCGATGCCGCTACGGCCAGCGGTCGACGGCGCGGTGGCTGCGATGGTGCGCCGCTACGAGCCACGCATGCCGCGGCACCGGCTGCTCGCGCCCCTGCAGCGCTTCGTCAGCGCGCTGCGCAGCGACCTCCCGGCAGAGGAGCCGACAGGAGCAGACGTTGCGCCGGCAGGTACACCCCTGCCACCCTCTGCACGCTGCATGCTCAACCCGGATATCTGAAAGTTTGGCGCCAGGCCATGCATGCTGCCGCGCTGGCGACGGCATCACGCATGTGCGCTCGATGTGAGGATTGTGCACAGCTGTGTGGCACGTGTGCGGTGCGCTGGCAGGCGTGCAGGCATGACTCGTGTAGCACAGGTGTTGCTGTGCAGGCAGTCCGGGCGAGGAGGCGCCAGCCGACCCCGCGCTGGCCGCGCTGCAGGCTCACCACATAGAAGGCAGCTTGTCAGTCATGGCCGCAATGCACGACGCGGTGGACAGCACAGTCAAGGCAATAAAACAGGTGCGCCTGCTGTGTGCCGCTCTGAGTGTGACCATCTCTTGCGCCCCAGTGGTGCCCGCCACCTATTGCATCCACTTGCAATAGCTCCGCAGCTGGGCCAGACTCTCCCAGCAACTTTTCCCAACCACCTCCTATGATCTGGCTCTGCTGTGTGTACGCTTGTCTGCGCCATCACAGTCAGACAGGCCGTCCGGATGCCACTGCTGCTTGCCCAGACGCATGCTTGTGCACGGCCGCTGCCGCACTGCCGCGCACGCATATACACAATGCATGTGTAGGAGGGTGACCGCCTGTGGAGCGCGTCGGGCGAGGCGCATGCGCGCGACCTCGCCAGCGCGCGCCGCCACGCACAGGACTTTGTCGTCGCCACCATCGCGCTCACGGCGTACGCGCAGAGGAGCTACTTCAGCATGGCGCTCAGCCTCGTCGTCCCGGATGCCTTCTGCCATGTGCGCCCGTGACCCCCCCACAATCCAGTCACGCTGCTCCCCGCCCCGCACCCGCTCCTCCGTGTCGATTCCGGTTGCCGGCCTGGCTCCGTGTATTTGCTGTGCTGATGTTAGCGCAGGGAGTGTGGCAGAGGCGCCGCTGTTGTGGATGCTGTCGACCGTGACTCTCCCCGCGCGCGGTTTCATTCAGATTCGTGGAGAGGATAGTGCGGTTCTGGGGCGGGTTTTTTTTTCAGTTTGCATACAGCACTCGGCCATGGTGAATGTTTTCGATGCGGGCTGCTGCTGGACATTGCCATGAATTCCTGCCTCTGTGTTCTACCACCTTGACTCTGTAACGTGTCTCGTTCGTGTACAGGTGGAGAACATGCATGTGCGGCTGTACCGCCACCTGCGGCTGCCACCGTCCCAGAAGCTGGAACTGGCGCACTTGTTCACCGACTGGGTTGCGAACCGCCGCATGCTCACTCACCGCCAGACCGATGCGATGCTGCCGCTGTCCATCTGGTCACCACACGCCGGCGACGGGCCGCTCGACTTTGGTACCGTCGTCGCCGCCTGCGCGCAGGGCGACCCGGCGTTCCGGCTGCGGAAGCTTCCGGAGAGCGCGCGCGTGCTGCACACGCCCGTCGCCGGGCGCCTGGTGCCGGTGCTGCAAGGCGCCGGCAGCCGCGACACGGCGGAGACGTTGCCGCTGCGGCGGTTCTACGCGGAGGATGGGCGGCTGCTGCTGGACAGCCCGGCCGCGTGGGTGATGTCGAAGGAGATGGCCGCGGCGGCGCCGGGGCTCGTCGGGCAGTGTTCCGTGGCCACGATCGCGGCGGCCGAGACGCTGCGGCGGCTGCGCTCGGTGCATGACCTCACAAACAATTTGTACCAGGATCTGCAGTCGCGGCTGATGCCGGGGGACGCGCTGACAGTGCAGCAGGTGATGCTCTGCATGTGGTGCCCGGTGCTGCATGGCGTGGGGCCGCCGGACATCGTGCTCCTCTGCCAGCTGGCGCATCAGCAGCAGCGCCGGGACGAGACGTTTGCTGGCATCGAGGCTCTGGCAGTGTGAGCCGGGGCCCGGGCCCGGGCTGCCGCCTGGCTGACCTCTGATAAGCCCGCGTGCTGGCACCAGCTGCATACGTGCTGCATAAGCATGCGTACATGCTGCATAAGCATGCCAGCAGGGGCCGTGGGCATGCATGCGCCGCGGCTCGCAGGGCGGACGGGCAGGCGGGCGTGGCGGAGTGGGCATGCGTGCGCGGGGCTGTCAGGCACTGCCGCCATGACCGCCTGTGCCATTCCCTCGAGCCGCGGAGCTGCGGGGTATGTGCTGCGGGGTATGTGCTGTTGGAGCTGTGCCTACGCGATTGAGGCGTATCAGGCTGCGGCACATTCTGTTTGGTTTTGCACAGGCCACAGCCGTGTGTTTGCTTTGGCAGGGGGTGTGTGGATGCTTGGCCGTTTGCAGGAGCCGCTTGGAAGCTCTCGCCGACTGACTGCCGCACCGTGCACAGTCAGCGAGTGGGCGGGCGCTGCTCTGTCTGCGTGGCGCAGGTGTTGTGGTGGTGATTGACATGTGTTGTGGTGTACAGTCTCAGGAGTTTTGCAGGGCTAGGTCGAAATGTGGACGTGTAGACAGTAGAATCATGGCGCGGGCTGGTTGGTGAGAGTGGACGGGAAATGCCATTGCCGTGCGGCGCCGCATGGGTTGCCACAGCGGACTGGCTTGTGACTTGGGAATCGTCAGATGGCTCCAGCATGCCCCTGCTGCTACGCTTGACGCACGGATAATGAAGTGATGGCCTTGGGACATGCTCATGCCACACGTAGATGACCGCAGCAGCCCAATGACGGCCTTGGGACATGCTGATGCCACACGTCGATGACCGCAGCAGCCCAGCCAGGGATGTGCTGGTGTACAATGTACTGTTTGCGTGGATGTCAGGCGAACCTGTTGCATGGGGTGAGCAGTGGGGCTGGGATAGGCAGGTCAAATGAGGGGGGCCACATGCTACAGCTGAATGTGAACATACCGAAATGCGTGCACATGCATGGCGTGCATCAGATATTGTAAGGCTAGTTGGGGTCTGCCTTCCTCTTCATATCGATGCTGTGAGCACGTGTGACGAGCAAAATCCGCAGCACAGCGACTGCAAACAGTGTTTGCCAAGCGAACTGGCAAGTTTCATCTTATGGCAGCAGTACAGTGTTGTTGCCAAGTTGCAATCCTTTGTTAGTGCGAGCATCGAGAACATTCAATATGGGCATGGGCCGCCCAGACTATGTGACCCGTGCATGGCCACCGTTGGCGGAGGCTACCGGTGATAGCGTGCTCGTGGAGGTACACCCAGAGCCAAAAACGACTACATATGGCAGTCTGCGAACGTGTCAGGCGGCTGTTGATGCCTTTCCACTCACGGCCAATCAGAATGCAACGGTAAACATCAGGGTGGCGCTTGTGTACAGCCCTGAATGTGAACATTCTTTATCGCTACGGCTACGGATGCGATCGAACATGGCATAAAAAAAAAACACATTGTCAAGTGTTCTGCTGTGCATCGAGGGCACAGTGGGAGCAGGAAATGGCAGATACGATGCCCACTCGTGACCCTGGGACATTGCAGACTGCACAAGGCCACTGCAAGTGCATGATACTACCGTGGCTTAAGTCGGTAGTACAACGTTTCTAGCCTTCTGATCAGTTGGCGTGAGAGTCAGCTGATACTGGGCCAGAAGACAAGACAAGCACACCTTGCGACCAACTCGCGGACCAAATTCCCCAGCCAAGCCTGTGCTGGAATACAGTACGCTTACATGGAGAGCAGCCGCAAGGCTAGATCGGAAGCTGGTGTGGATGACACATAGTCAGCGGAGAAACATGCACCAACGACTGGGGAAAACGCATCAGCTCAGATTCGTTCAAAATGCTGCAGCCTCAAGCCAATACAATAGCCTTGCACGTTATTTTATTCTGCGGGAAGATGGCAGCAGCGCCCACGATATGCCTGTTGCTCAGGCCCACAAGAGTAGGTGCACGCTCAGGCTAAGTCACCAGCAACACAAAGGGCCCATTTACATATGTGGCCTCTCTCTTTTCAGTGAGCGGCAAGGTTCCCGCGAGCGCGATCGTGTGGTCTTCATTGTAACATCAGGTCTCGGCAAGGTGCCACCCATCGGTAGATATGCGCATTGCTGCAGAGGCTCACGCATCCAATGTGCTCATAACAAATGACTTTCATCATCAGATGTCATGTAGCGTTGGAACATCACGAGTCGCTTGGCCTGCGTGTAGCATCGTCGCGTCGGGAGCGCGCAGCGGCGTCGAGGATTGCCATCAACATGCATTGGTTCCTGCGCATGCGTAGAACTTTCATTCTTGGTGGGATCAGGACCCCGTTAATGCTGGTACATCCACGGGCTTCCTTGCGTATTTGATGTATTTGGCAACAGCGGTTGAACAGGTGAGCCAAGCTTCAATGGCTAGCTACATGCAGAGGCTGGAGCCAGTGCTTGAGAGTGCAAACGCCTAGATGTGAACGCAGGTCGTCATTCGCAATAATTCTGACATCACTGTTGCTGATGTCAGACATCTGTGCGTCTGTGGTATTTGAAATGCCTATCCTTGTGCTTGACCGCGTCCCCACTCTTGACGTACCCGTCGTCTTGTGTCTCAAGTAGAACGCAGTTCTAGGCCAGCCATCAAATCACAATTGGCATATGTCTCAGAAGGTCGTAGAAGAGCTACTCAACGATTTGAACGACATCGCTGTAGAGGCCAGGAACTCCCGAAGCCATGGTCTTACAGGGCAGATCAGCGGGCTGTTTGTCAGTGGTCAGCACAAAGATGTCAAAGAAAAGGCGGAAGCGGCGCAAGTTGTGCTCCGTGACCTGTCGGAGGCGGCGGATCTGGAGCAGGCTTGCAGAGAGTGCTCGGTACGACGCTGCCACGATCACGGTTGCACGCTGCTCTATGCTGAGACTGAACTAATATGCTTTTCAACCTTCATTGCTACTGGAACTGACCTGCATACAAGATTATGCAGCAGCGCCAGGCTGCCTGAACTTAACAAGGACACTGCTGGCATGTCATGCGCTTGTGCCAATCACCACGGCTATGGCACACCTTTGCAGTCAGTTGGGCTTTCATGTGCCCCGGGCTGGCCTAATACCTACTCCAACGTGGATGAACAGCAATTGCAGTCTGGCAGTAACTGTATGCACTGTACATTCGTGTGCAGCGCGGCCACATTGGCACACATATGCAGCATTGGCCCACACACGCAATTATGCGAAGGTAGACGTACAATACGATTTCATTAAGCCTAATTGTTGCCGGTGGCCACTGAACGTTGAGCTCTGTGTGCTTCAGGAGGTCATCGAAGCCATTGTTCTGGCAACGACCAAAACCCGCACCCTCTGTGGCATGGCGCTAGGCTGCCTTCAGAAGCTGCTGGTGAATGATCTCCTGTCGGACTCAGGCAGGGCGTCTGCCATTGATGCACTGCGTGTGATGTCCACGTCCCGTGCACATGATGACGAGTCGACCAAGCTGAAGCTGCTGCAGACGTGCCTCACGATCCTTCAGCTGAGAGGCACGTCTGACACCCCGGACGAGGCTCGCCAGGTCTGCCCTTTGTCCTCACTACTACCTGTGACGTGCCCTCCTGTTGCCCCGGCGTTGTGTAGCCAGCTCTGGGTGCTGCTCGCAGTCTGGACGTTCAACTGCAGAGCTGCTCTGGATTCAACACTCCGGGCTGACACATGCGGATGCGGTACACGGTCTCAAAAACCACTCGCTTTTGCATCTGGGCTACTGCCTTTAGGAGGGATGCTTGTCTTTGAGGTATGTGGCCAGCATGCCTGCGTTCACTTTGCGAGCTGTGTCGCCATAGCGGCCAACACGTGACAGTGTGAAACACGGCAAGTCACAGGCATCTGTCCTTCGCGTGTTGCCCAGTCTGCTGCTACAGCGAAGTCTTCCTCGGTGCACACGGTCCAGCGCCCACAGGGCAACGCGTTCTGCAGTCACTCACAGGCGTTATTACGCGGCGGCATGGGAAGTATGCATGCGACACGTGCATGCGCACAGCTGCGAGCAATGCATCCGCCACCTGCGCAGCTCACACAACTGTCCATCTCCTGCGGTGCGGCCTGCCGCCGCGTTGCCTGCAGAGTAGCGCGCCTACGCCGCAGGGCCAGGTCATCACGGCTGGTGTGCCGGGCGGCTCTCACATCTACCTGGCCGACCCGCACCGTCCCTGCCGTGCCGGCGCCGGCGCTGAGCATGCATGCCGTGGCTGCAGGTGCTCGCGCTGTGCTTCCGGCAACTCACCGGCAAGAACCCCTCCACGATCACCAACACCGCCGCTGCCATCGTGCGCCAGGCCGTCGCCATCGTCTTTGAGCACGCCGCCGCATCCCCACTCCCGCCTCCCGGGATACCCGCCCCGTCGCCCCCTGCGCCCGCCCAAGCCACCCCTGTCGCCACACCACGCGACACTGAAGTCTCGTCCCCCCGGTCCCCGGCGGCGTCGCCGGTGGTCGCCGCGAGCACGGCCGCCGAGACGCCGCAGGCGCAGGTGGCACTGACGCTGCTGCGCGAGGTGTGCATCATGGCGCGCGGCCGGCCGTCGGAGCTCCTCGAGTGCCCGCCACCATCAGAGATGTTTCTGTTTGAGGTGCTCGGGGACGCGCTGCGGGAGCACGTGCACGTCTTCCGACACCGGGCCGCGTTTGTGGACATGCTGCGGGAGGACGTGTGCGGCGCGATCCGGTTTGCGCTCAAGGGCCAGATCGACAATGATGGCGAGGGCCACCAGGTGCACCCTCGTAGCCATACCCATGGCATGTGCATGCATGCACCAGTGTCCTGCTGTGTGTCTGGGTTTGGGAGGCACCGCCTGTGTCATGCCACCAGTACTGCCGCTACCGCACGCCTGTGCAGATGCCTGACAGCTGGCAGCATGTGCTGCTGGCAGAGCGGTGCATGTCCGGCGGTTCGTGTGGAGTGGTGCATGTCCGGCTGTTCTGGTCTGATTGCCACATGTTCAACTTGCAGGCGCTGACACGCTGTGAGACCGCTGTGAGTCAGCCCTCGCCCGTGGTAGAACCCTTCAAATGCATGCCAAGGGACCACGCTGCGGCGGGTGCATGTGTTCAGTCTGATATGTCGATGACGCCAGGCGCTTGGCTGCAGGTGGGGGTGATGCGGGTCGTGCTGCAGTGCGCTGTCGCGGTGGTGTCGCTGTACGGGCCGCTGGTGGCCACCAAGGCGGAGTTGTTCCTGCAGCGCATGCTCGACGGCGTCAACGAGGCCACGCACCTCTCGCAGCAGGTGCTCTGCATGCATGGCCTCCGCAACATCTGCAACGCCTGCCCGGCCGTGCACTTCCTGCACACCACGTGCGCCGCTGCCTGCTGCGCCCCACAACGACCTTCTCGCCTGCATATCGCTTGCATCTCGCCTGTCTTTCGTTGATCTGCTGCCGTGCCGTGCTGCCGTTTTGTTGCTCCCCTCAGCCTGTGCCTCCTGCCCCGTTGCATTCTTGGGCCGTGCGCTGCGTGCATATGGCTCACCTCGCCTCGCCGATTGTCGCCATTAGATCGTTCTGCAGTGCCACCAGCTGTCACTGGATCATTCTGCGGTGCCTGTGGTGTGGCGCGACTGCCCTAGATGCGGTTGCGAACAGGCACGCACCCGCTGCTCCTCACTGGCACAGCCCGTGCAGGTTCGACATGAAGCTCGACCATAAGCTGCGGGCGGTCTCGATGACGCTGCAGACGGCCGGCGACTTTGTCGTCGCCTTTGCCTCCAGCGCCGTGCCCTCTGCATCGTCCGCGGGCGACCCCGAGGCCATCGCGCTGCTGGGCACGCTGTGGGGCCAGAAGATGCACAACCGCCAGCTGTCGCTCGAGTCGGAGCTCTCCGCACACGTGCGCACCTCCCAGCCCAACGTGCTGATCACCTAGGTTTCGAACCTATCGCCAGAATCAGCCGAATCTGCATCGTCATGTACTGCTGGTGCTGCCAGGCACACCTGCACCGTGCCGGTGCATCGTGCCCGTGGCCCTGCAGCGCCTGCATGCTACCAGGATGCATGCTACCAATGCATGCTACCAATGCATGCTTCTCGCCGGTGCGTTGTGCCCGTGGCCCTGCAGCGCCGGTGCACTGGCGTGTGCCCTGACAGCCTCATCGGCAAGCATGCATGCGGCTCGCTCCACCCATGCGTGTCTCCGTGGTGTCTAGGGCAGATCTGTGCGGAGCGTTCAACGGCATGCTTGGGAGGGTGTCTTCATTGCAGCCTGGCCTTGCGGCCTGGCCTTGCGGCAAGCCGCGCTGCTCCTGAACCGTTGATCCCGGTGTACGCCACTGCTGTGGGTATCCTTGCGCGCTACCACCGCGCCGGATGGCCCAAAACTGTTACAACAGGCAGCTGTCGATGTCAACACTCATTTGTCGCAGCAGCGACAACTGTTGCAGCATCTGTTGCAACAGGACACTCTGCAGCATCTGTTGCAACAGGACAACTGTTGCAACAAGACATGCATTATGATCATGCCAAGGGTGCGGCTGCAGGCGACCACCGGATATGGCGCCCTGTACATCGTCATGCTCGCCATCGACGCCGTCACCTCCCTCCTGCACTCCCTCTCCGGAATCGTCGACCGCTGCGCCGCGCTGCCCGCCAACGGCAGCCGCGCCGGCTCCCACCCCCCCTTCCTCGCCGCCGTCGCGTTGCAGCAGGCCACGCGCGCCGGCGACGGCTCCTCCGGCCCGCCCGGGGTGCACCCCCTGCAGCCTCCTGGCAGTCCGGCGGCGCTGTCGGTGCCGACCGGCCAGTCGCCGCTCGCCGTGCACAGCCTTGCCTCCACGGCAACAGCTGCGCAGCACTCGGACGACGGCATGCCAGGCTCTCCGGCCAACGTGCCGGTCGCTGCCGGGCAGTCAGAGCAGACGGGAGCGGGAGGGGAGGCGGGGCCATTGCCCCAGGAGGATGCGGTAGGCAAGTACGGCGTGGATATGCCACAGGACGCACGCATGCCGAGCATGTATGCGTCACAGCTGGCGCTGGAGCGCCTGTGGCCGCTGCTGCCAGCGCCGACGCATGAGACGTGTCGCATGCTTGCCGGCATACTCTGGCAGCCCTCTCTGGAGGCGCGCTGCCAACGCTCGCCAGTGCTTGGCTCGGCTGCTTTGCATGCTGTGCCCTGTGATGCTGTGTTCGTGTCTCACAATCCGCTAGCTGGCAGTGGCTTACCAGTGCGCTGCATTTATGCATCGGGAGCAAAACCGCTGGCCACCAAGGCAGCGGTAAGTGCGATCCGCTAGCACACATGGGTTTCTGAGCTCCAAACTTCACGCAGGTCACCCTGCTTTGCATACACGGTGCCCCCGTGCCACTGCGGGTGCTCTGCCGCAGCGACCGCAAGATTCGTGCACTGTTCCGCGCTTTGCAGCGTCCATCAGACGAGTGTGTGTCCGCAGGTGCTGTGTGCGGTCATTCAGGCGGTGAGCGCGGAGGCGCTGGTCGTGCACGCGCTGCGCGCGCTGCAGGCGCTGGCCACCGCCGCGGGTGTCCTCGGCATGGAGGATGTCATGCTCGCCACCCTCACCACAATCTGCTCCTTCACCGACCCCTCCCCGCCGCCGCCCCCGGCCTCCGCGGCCGCCGCCGGAGCCGCCGCGCCGACGAGTCCGGCCCCGGCGCCGTCACCCGCGACGTCTGCGACATCGGAGCAGATGCGCACGGCGCTCAGCGGCACGCTGCCGCAGACACCGGCGCGCGTTGACTCGGTGGCGAGCCTGCCGGATATGTCACCACAGGACATGATGAGCCCCATGTCACGCGTCGCAGCTGGATCACGCCCTTCAGCCCAGTACGGTCCCGCGCTTACCTGTTGTGACCACGGCTCCGCACGTGCCCGGCTGTCACGCATGCATTATGTCCAGATGGCTCGCCTGCCTGGCTGTAACCTACTGTGACCCAGCCCTGCTCTCCAGGCCCACAGGCTTAGCGTCTTGACTGGCCGCTGCTGCTTGCGCGCTTGTTCCTCGCTGCTGCTTCGGCGCTTGTCCCTCGCACTGATGTGCTTGGGTTGTGCAATCAGGTGCCACGGTGCACTGCCGTGTCAAAAGCTCTAGATGTTCTTTGCAGCAGGTGTGTCCTTGGCTCTGTGGCAGACTTGCAGGACAAATAATATCAGCTGAAATCATGTCATTACCCGGTACCGGCAAGCGCAGGAAGCGCGAGCCGCCGACGCACCTCACAACGCGCAACGTCCAAGCCTTCCGGACCGCCTTCAACGTCGCGCACGCGCTCTACGACCGCCTCGGCCCCGCCGGCTGGCGCGCGCTGCTGGCCACCGTGTGCACCCTGGACAACGTGCTCGCGGTGCCGGCAGGCATCGCGGCCGCGCGGCCAGCGCATCCCGCGGCCATGGCCACCAGTGACCGCGACGCGGACCTCGCCATCCTCGAGGCCGCCGCCGCGCAGCTGCTGCAGGCCACGGCCGACGGCAGCCCGGACGCCGCGCTGACCGTGCTGACCGCGCTGCGCGACCTCAGCACCTCGACCGGCATCCTCGTGCAGGCACGTGGCCACACCGGCCAGCTACATCTCTGTCCCCCCTTGCACCTCTAGATGTGGGCGCCCATCTGTCTGGGTGCCCACACCCGGCATATCTGTCCCCTACAGTCAGTCTGAATCTCTTTCCCCTACATCTCTGCCCCCCTGCGGCACAGCATGCATGCGGCTTCGTCGCGCAAGGAGAGTTGCATGTGGCGGTGCATTGCCGATGGTCTGGCACACTTGGTGCTGCCTGGCATCTGACACAGTTGTGGCATTGTGGGTCTACCGTGTTCCGGCGGTGATGCGTGGGTGGTGGTATGTATGGCCGTCACCTGAGCCGTTTTCGCGACGGCACTGCAGGCCACGCTTCAGCAGAGCGTGACGTAATAGGTCGATACTGGTGCCACTTGTAGCCGTGTGCTGCTCCCCATGTCCCTGTACGCCCGCACGCCACACATAGCACCTGCTCGTGTCCTTCTGGTGAGCGCGTTCACACGTGCACATCAGCAGTTTCCTTAGACAATGCTGTCACAGCTAGCTGCAGCAGCATCATCCACATGTACACCGGCGATCGTGTCCACATCCCATGCACCTCTAGCCACGGGATTCCCGCCGCTCACAGCAGTGGTTCGGCAGAGCCGGGACACTGCGCATAGCTGTTTGTGGCTCCGGACGCTCCCATGGCATGACACTTCCAGGCTATGAGTCATACCGCATGACACGTCCGTGCCTTGTAGGGCGGCCTGCCGCGCGACGGCTCGCTGGAGCGGATGGCGGAGGTCATCGTCTTCAACCGCGGCCGCCTCGCGCCCCTCTGGAGCGTCTACTTTGAGCGCGTGCGCGCCCTTACCGGCTCGCCCTCCCCCGCCGACCGCGCCGCCGCCGCCACCTGCCTCAAGCACGCCGTGCTCACGCTGCTCGGCTCCCGAAAAGGCCCGGCCGACAGCACCGACAACGCTGGACCTGCCGATATACCTCCCTCCGGCGCGGCCGGGCTCGTCGGCGCCGCGGGCTCGATTTCGGTGGCTACGCCGAGCATCGCAGCGGCGCGGTCAACGGCCGGGTCGGCAGGGGGGGATGGCAGTCAGCCGGGGGGGGATGCAGACGCGGAGCTGGAGACGGTGCTGCTGGGCGCGGTGGCGCAGGTGTGCCGGCACCCGACGGCCTACGCAGACGTCCGGCTCGTGTGCGTGGAGATAGTGCACGTCGTGCTTCAGGTGCGCAGGCCGCGCCGGCTGCCTCTGTCTTTCCACCCCCAGCGAGCACTGTGTCAGCTGGGTGGCGGGTTTGGTGGTTGCACAGCAGTTTGACTATAGCATTGTCAGGTGGCCCACTCCATATCTTGATGGTATCGCGTGCATACATAACACTGGATCATCACCATCCTGTGCTGTGGCACCGTACCGCAGAATGCGCCATGCGAGCTTTCCAGATTGGACATGCCGCGCGGTTGCACCATACAACTGCCAGGCATCTTGGTGCTTACACATCTGCTGAATACACGCTCCCACGACAGCGCAGATGCTCGCTGCTCGCCCTGGCAAGCCTGCCACGCCCTCACAAGCCTGTGACCCCTGTAGGCGCACGGCGAGACACTCACGGCGGCGTGGCCGAGCATTCTGGCCATTCTGGAGGATGCTGCGACGCGGCGCGACGACAGCG